>OZ012660.1:27097740-27645840 GCA_963942545.1 Oxycera nigricornis
AATATTTGAAGAAGAGTAGTGTCGGTATTATATTAGTAGGCTTATTGTGTCATTACTATGAGAAAATTATTTCATATTGTAACGTTTTGAAAGCGGATTGAATGGCAAATAAATAAATAACCATACTTTGTTCACAAAAAATTATTAGTACACTTAGTGTTGGCAGAAATACTAAGTGCTTTTGGAACCGAATTTTCAAATGTTTAACGAAACAACAATTCGTATAATATGTGTTTATTTATTATCTAAATAATAACAATTTTTTTAGCATTTTGAACTTTAAGAATAAAAAAAATATTTCAAACTAATAAATCTCCACTTTTTTAAACTTTGCTGTTAATGTGATGCTTTCTAATTCGTTATTCGAGTTCTTCTCACACATGCTTAATCGGATTCATATCAGGGGATTGCGGGGGGTATTTAAAGAATGAGGGGTGTTGTATAGAACCCATTCTCATACTACAGTCAGCAAAATTGCTTCAAGCACATCCTTGAAATACAATTTCTGAGGAAAGCATTTTCATTTTTCGGTATGTCGATCTAAGGATTTTAGTGCCAAACAACTGCAGCATCAAATCAAAGACGAAACCAATGCTAAAGGTGCGCCATAAATTAGCACGGTCTTCATTAGCCAAACACCAGATGAACTAGAAAATGGGAGTCCGATATCGTTTCTGATGAAAAAAAGTTTAATTTAAATGGGCCCGTTGGTTCAAGCTCATATTGACATGATATTCGTAACGAAAATCCAGTAACATAGATACAGTCGGAATTTTCGACGAAAAAGTGTAATGGTTTGGGGTGCATTCTCGACACACGGAAAGTTAAAGTTGTGCTTCATGTCCACCAAATGAACGCAGAAAAGTATTTTGAACTCTTTGAAACTCTTGGATTCCTTTTTTGGAAAATGTTGCGTCTGTTGTCTGACACGACAATGGTTTGAAAAGGCAAACATGAATTTGATGGCAGGGTTGTAGAGAATCTATGTGGTATCATGACACGACGAATCTACGAAAATGGTCGTCAATGTTATGCTGTTTCGTCATTACAACGAGAGAAATTTGCAAAAACTCAGAGGAAATCAATTGCATAAGGATTGGCAATCTAGTAAAGTCCATAATTCGAAATAACAGAAGTCATACAAAATATCAAGATCGATAAAGTGATAAAGCAAAACTTTTGTCCACTTTTAAAATATTTAAAACTTTTATGCGTTCACTGCATTTTGCGTAAAAACTATATTTTTGGAAAGAAAATTTATTTATATTCTTATATTTTTTTATAAATAAAATGTTATTTTATTATTAACGAGTAATATACAATTATTGTTGGAAGCAATTCAAATTTTTCATATTATTGTCATTTATTGTTTAAAAATTTATCTACAAATTATGAGTGCGCTTATAGTAATTTCGCTGAGTGTATATGGGCGGTAAGTTTCGGGTCGTTGAAAGTAAAAATCATTTTGAAAACCCAAATGTTCAGGACTTTTTTCAGAGTCTCTTATAAAATGCCCATGTAGACAAAATTATCCATAATTCCGTCAATAAACACAAGCTTCCCGACTCCAACAGCAACCATGCAACCCCATACTATGTTTGACTGTAGTTAACAAATTCTCTTTATTTAATTCAGAATTGGATTTTCGCCCCACTGATATTCGGCCATCACAACGAAAAATTTTGAATTTATTTTCATGACAGAATATTACTTCCAGAATTTCTTTTTTATTTTAATACTGCTTTTCTTGCGTCTGTTGACTTTGCCCATGAAGGACTATTTTCCTTGGTACTCGAAATTTGTAACCAGCCTCACATAAAACATTTTGTACGGTTCTGAAAGTTACATTTTTACCAAAATCTGCTTGAAACGGTACCGTTATTTCCAAAGAAGCATTTTTTTGGATTTTTTTTCAACAATCTGACAATAGCTCTTTGTTTTTTATAAGAAAGTTTTCTCGGACGCCCACACCTCACACGGTTGTCTAGTGTTTTCTCGCCGTTGAATCGGTTTATCCCCACTTGATACAGTGAATTGACTTTTGTTAACTATTTCGTCAATATCACAGAGATTTTCCCATTGAATCCAATTTTAAAATGAAGTTTTCTCGGAAACTGAGGTTTGTTTAAATGTCCTTCCAATGATTTACTTATTTCAACAACACTAATACTACTGACACACTACAGCCGATGAGATCATCATCATAGCAAAAGCTATATCCTTAAAAGTTTAATCAAGAATAAAACTTACAGTTGCAAGTGCCATCTATGGGGAAAACAAGTGAACTAGGTTCAAATTTACTTGTCAGTTCGTCATATGGTAGCGAATGTCGAAGAATTTAAACGTAATTACCATAGAGATGCTTTTAATAGGCAATATAAGTGTGTATCCGGTGTTTGTGGTACGGAAGCGAATCAATTTGTAGTTGTTTTTCACCTTTTAAAAGCTTTACTGACAGTCCAATTGTCAGTCACAATATAAGACACGTAGTGTGCCACCATCTTTTTTGATTCAAGCTGTAAACTCATTATCAGCCCTAGTATGTCGGTAGTATTAAAGAAATTTCCATTATATCAAAAAGAAAAATGAGGAATCCCCTTGTTTTTGACAACAGGCGGGTTGAGTAATTCATCGCAGTAAAGACAACCAATAACATATACATAGTATAAGGGTTGTGCCGATACTGTTTTTAAACTATTTTCCTTTCAACAATATCAGATAATTTTGTTGTACTACCAAAGCATTAAGTTTATTAATATAGTACTGACATTACTCTTTTTCAAATCTTTTCAATTATCAATTCGAAAGGGATTGTTTTTGAAGATATTGACTGTGCGGATATTTTTTTCGGTCATGTACATATATTTTTTTTAAATTTTTTAATGAAATATAATTTCAGATATTCAATGAATTAATCTTTTAAAAAAATTTCATTTTAAGTTGTTCACACTCGCCTGTCTTGGCCTTCACTACAAGACCATGGGTGAAACCGATGAAATCACAAGACTCTTGGTCGCCGGAACATTTGTTGGCTACACAATTATCCTTGTGGCATTATTTGCAGGTAAGCAACACATTAAAATTAATTCTCATCCAAGTTCGCCGATTTCAAGGCGTCAACAAAAGTATTTACAATATCATTTTAATTGCACTAGCAACACCATACAATCTGCGAAATCTACTTTAATTATTTCGTCGTTGACCGTGTCACGAATTAAAATCGATGATGTAATCAATCCGTCTAATGTGACTGCAATCCATAAAATAGTTTAGCAGTGTTTGTGTTCTCATTGCCATATATTCCTCGCAACCTAATTACGCATGCATTAGCTGCCTTAAGACAACAAATGGCTAAGAAAACGAATCAGCAACTGTTAGTCACTTTTTTGCAACATTCCAACGGGTGTGGTTGCTTAGTATAGTTTGTTTGCTGCTTCCATGCATGAAAACGACAGTTCTAAAATTAAATATGATTGCACTTAATCAGCTTTCACGTACGACGAAATGTTATGTGAATTCTGAACACGAATGACATATTTCAATTGAATTATTGAAAAGCGTCCGATAGTAAAATAAACATATGATACAAATTAATTCGAATGAGATAACCTTATGACTTGTTATGATTGCTTTCAAGTCCGCAAATATGTAACAGATTCTCAAAATATAAGTGAACATTCCTACATAGTTTCGGTGAAGTCAAATTATTTTTGAAGAGAGGGTTGAAAAAAATTTACCCTAAATTTAGCATAGCATATACGGCCAAATTCGAGTAATAGATACATCTACCAAACATCGTAATCTCATGTAAACGATGCTATTTTTTGAAGGTACTAAATTATAAAGTTCAATACTCTACAAGCTGTAAGTTGTGAACTTAATTCGTCATAATAAAAACTGCTCAATAAAAGTACATCCGACGAAAGCCATTAACTTTGTTCATTAAAAACATAGCTCACATAACACCAATAATTCACCCATGAGAAATTCTTATGCGTATTTCAACATTCTAGGTAAAATTATGGATCGTTAAAGACATTAAACTATGCTTGAAAATTCTTCGTATCGCAATTAATGTTACAACTTACTGTGAGCGCTTCGTTAAAACTGTTTTCAATGTTCATTGTTGAAATAAAAAAAGAGCATAGTGTTTTCGTACCATATACCATACGTACTTCGGAGGACAGTTGTTCCTTTCCTCAGTAATTTCTTCTGTCCTTAAAGGACGTCACAATTTAGTAATGAGTCGGTGGGTTTTTATATGGATAAATTTTGCAATCATAAAAAAACTATATAGATTTGTTTGATAAGTATGAGGGCTGTGTGATAAGCAGCAGTGGTAGGTAAGAAAACGCATTTGTTTTTTTTTTACTGTTTTTGAACAGAGAACAGGGTGAAAGAAGCAGCAATTTGTAGCGCAATTTAACCAGTTTTGCTGTAACAATTGCAGATGATTAAGTTGGTGCGTTGCCAAGATGAAACAACACTTTTTTCTTCGCCAAATGTAGTCGTTCTTCTCAATTCAGCATCGAATCGGTTCAATAAATCAACATAGTACTGCCCTGCGGTTGTCATTCCCTTCTCAAAATAGTCGGTGAAAATGATGCCTCGCAAATCCCCAAAAACGGTTGCCATAAACTTTCCAGGCCATGAAATCGTTTTTGCCTTCCTTGGACTAGGGTCGCCGAGTGATGTTTACTGTTTTCATTCCTGGCGTGTAGTGATCGATTCATGTTTCGTCGATAGTCACGAAAAGCCGTCGAAACTCTTTCGGATTGCGCTTGAACATGTCTAAACAGCGCTTCGAAGTTGTCATATGATTTCTTTTTTGGTCCACTGTGAGCAAACGTGGCATCCATCTTTCTAATAGCTTTCTTATGCTCAATTTTTCGTGAAGATATTTTATATGTATCTCAACCTACTAAGTCAGCAATCTCGCTGATTTTCACCCGGCAATCTGCTAACACGACATCATGGATTTTGTTTACCATATCCTCCATAGGCACCTCAATCGAACGGCCTAGGCGCTCTTCATCAAAAAGGGATGTTCGGCCCCACTTGAATTCATTACAAACACGAACTTGACGTCTTTCGACTACGATCAAATCAACAAACCTACTCGATTAACTTGTCTGTTGCTTTGACAGTCATTCTTTGAAAGATGGCGTTAAATGATGGCATACGCATTTTGTGTCAGTGGTGCCATCAGTCGCTAAACACGGGTACTTATCATACTGACTATGTACTCTTTAAAACATCAGATCTTTTTAAGCATTGATTGTTGCAAGTGAAAATCATATTGGAAAAAAATTAATCTATTTTTTGCATTTTTTTAATTAAATAAAAAAACGACGGTACTAAATTTATTACAAACAAAAAACAAATCTTACAAATAATGATAAGTTTTGATCAACAAGCAGTTCATGACAGTAAGTGTAATTAGGTATAACTATTCGTATTAATTCCTTGTTCCAGATTAATGGTTTATAATTTTTATATGGTTATGTTTTCTTATACAAAAATCTTTTAATTTGTTTTTTACTCATTTAATTTTGTGAAGTGTTGATTGCAATTCTTTTAAAAGAGAAATAAATAAAGAACGAAACTTCTTCAAAAAATATACGTTTTCTAGCATTCTGAAGTGGTTTTTGACATAGATTTTCTGTCTTCACTCCAATTTAAAATGATCGATTTCAAATCAAAACTTTTCGAGTTAGTAAGAGTTCGCTCTGCTTTAGTGTCGGTCATTATCTTTTAAATAAACAAGACCAGACATATCTAGCTCTAGTTTCTATAAAGCTTAGATTGAAACAGCAAACATAGCCTGGCTACTTGAAGAAACTAATGGAATAAACAGGCAGACTTGGCTCATACTGAGCCTTAAACACACCCAGCAACTTTTCAATATGAGCCGTCACTATCTCTAAATTAGCAGGACATTGTATTACCTTCAACAACTTCTCTTGCATTTGCAGGCCGAAAGAAGAGAAAGCATTGGTTCAGCATTTTCGGTTTGAATGCCCAGCACTTTTAACAAAACGATTGAAAACTTTGGGTTTTCCTTTCTTGAATAGCCTCACTGTGGCGGTTAACATAAATATTAGCAGCACAACCAGCGTTTTAAAATAATCCAAACAGTTCTGAGCAGAATGCTAGGTTGCTAGTACCGTCCTTATTTCCTTGTGCTGTCGCAATGGACCTATTGTGGTCTTAGTAACCCATTTTTTTGATTCAATACTTTTTCTTGAACCTCATCTTTCAATTTCGCTCGTTTTTTGTAGCTTATTCATCGGCAATTATCGTTTGACTGCGCGGTAACACCTAGAAATTTTTGAAACATTTCAACAGGTTCATCTTACTTACTCAACAATCTTTTTCGACTGAATGTTTTATAAGCGATCCACTTTTTCCAACCAATGAATCGCATATGTCCATGCATTGTGTAAGGATAATGTCTTTCAGCTCATGAGTAACTTAACAAATCGAACTTATATTTATAGCCCAGCCATACAATCTATCTCTGCGATGTCAAGTATCAGATCTGAATCGATAAGTTCTTTGATAAGTTCACCGTCGACTTCAAGGCGATCAAAAAACTTTTCATTTTCAATCGCAAAATCGCCAGGTCATAATTTCGTGATAGAATTTTGACCCTGACTCTCTTTCAGTACTTAAACTTTTGTGGGCCTGCAATTCTTTATGTGATGATAATAAATAGTCCCTAGAGACAACCTCTATCTTGCATCTAATTAGATGAAATCTAAAACTCTATAATGTAGCCAAGACTTCGAAGACTTCCGAATTCAAACTTTCTGACTCTCTTTCATTCAATTTATCGAGAAACTTATCAAAGTACATATATCCATTTATAGAGCAATTTGACTCTCCTACCAGTGACTTCCTGCATTCAACCACCACCCAACATTCACTTAATTCTCTAGCCGTGTTTACAACATGCGATGATATCTTTATCTAATATGTCTCTCGGGACATTCGAATTAGGAGCCACACATGATATCCTCACTTTGTAGCATGACAGGACTTGCGTGAATAATCAGAAATAACTCAATTAAAAAAGATAGCAGTGCTGTTTTAGTTCCGCCGCGAAGTAGCTGATTGTGTGTGCTAAATGTCCTTATGGCAATAACAAGTAGTGATAAGCAAATCAAATAGTCGAACACATTGATTTTTCGTAATTGGTTAATGGTTGAGATTTGTAGATTTTATTGCACTCTATAATTGCAGTAATATCAGACATGCTAATTTTACAGGAAATTATTGGACTATAAAGATTCGATAGAATTGATAAATTTTGCTGACTATAAGATGTATTTGCTATAAGTACATCCTGCTCACTATTTTCAATAATAAAACTCCTCTGGAAACCCCAATTTCTATAAAAGGTACAAAGTAATCCTTTAGTAGCTAAAAATACTGTGATGGACCACATTAACTTCTCCGAAGACAATTGAAAAATTTTTAAAAAAAAATATATTATTATGTTCGCTTTTAAAGTTCAATTTTTCTTTCGTTTCAGGATATATGATGAGCACTCCAGTCAACAAACGTTTGGACCTGTTCTTCAGTTTGATTGGTTGCGCTCTGTTCATTGCATGCGGAGCACTAATCATCAAGGAATGGGAAGGTGCTTGGAACAAGGACGACAAACGGCTTGCAATGGCCAAAGGATCTGTTTCGATCATCAATGGCGTCATATTCTTCATTGATGTCGTTCTCACCTTTAGAGATTAAGTCGGTTTTCCTCAAGTTTCAACATTAATTCCACACTATCTTACTTCGTATCCTTAAGCATTGTCACTTATAAAATAAAAACCTATTGGCAAAAAAGTTGAAACGAAAACAGAATGTCGATTCCAAAATGTTTGTCAAATAAATAGTAGTCTATAAAACAGAGTAAAATTTTTTGAAATACATTTTTACGCTTTGATCAACTTAAAATAATAGAAACAAGACTTCCCACAATAAATGCCTTGAAGACGCATACCATAATAGAATTTCGTACAAAAAACAACTACTATACTACAAAATACTATGCGCATTTAAATAAGAAATTGAAACTACCTGAACGCTTTAACTACATCGCATAACAGTTTTTTCTACAACACACTTAGTATGAGAAATATGTTTTTAAAGAATGTTATACAAACGGTTTTTATCTATACACATATATATTGTTTCGTACAAATATCAGAATCTTTTGAATGATGTAACTACTCAAGAGAATATTCTACATCAAATTTATTTTCTAAGCATATTTTTTTTACACAACGATCAGAAATATGTCAGTGTTTCTCAATATACATTTACAAGTGTTATTGTAAGGCAATGTTAACTTTGTCGTCCATGCTTTATATTTATTGTACAACATTAAAATGGAAATAAAATTAAGAATAAATGTGAAGTGTCTGATAAAATTTTATTTTGAATATATTTTTTAATAATGGAAGTTAACTTCGTAATGAAATAGAAATAGTTAAAGAAGAAATGTGTTTAGACGATCTACGTATATTTGCATTATCTGAAAAAACCACAATTGAATTTCAAGGTATTTGACGCTCTACCAAAAACTATTTTTGAACTCTATATTCCTTCAATAGATAGACGATATCTCTGTTGTGCTAAATCTTATGAGCTTTGAATAGCATTCATATTTTCAATGCTCGTCTTTTCAAAACCCATTTTACGAGCAATGTCGCCAGTAAGCTGCAAACAATAAGAAGAACGATGGCTTCCAAGTAGTCAATTATTGATTTTTAATAGTAAACAAAATAAAACTCAAAAAAAATTAACCTTATAGGAAATATGTGTGAGCTTTTACAATAAGAATCTCCGAAGGCCACTTTATAGTACCATTTCTCAAAACCCAATATCTCCCAGTAGTAAACTCAATAAACCTAATAATCTGTTCACAGTTCGTAGCAGTACGCATGCTTTTGATCAAAAGCATGTATGAAATCACCAACTTTTTTATAAATTTAAAAATCACTTCAAGAAGGCGGTGCTTTCAGAAGCATGTGAACAGTCGATAGTGACATAAGTAATAAAGCTGAGTGATTCTCTTTCAATTAAACATAAAATTTGTCATAGATTTACAATCAAAAACAGTTTGCACTCATATAGTGCAAAAGAACATAGTGTCGTAAATTGGATAGTTGTTATTTTTGAAAATGTATTGTAACCCTTATGATATCAAGCGTATCCCTTGAAATTTGCGTCACCATTACGTACGATGTGCTGCTCTAAACAGAAATCTCCTTATTCTGAAATCAGTCTACATTTAATATATATTGGTTCATGTATTGGCACTTTTTTTAAATCGATAGCTTTTTGACAATTACTACAAGTATTCATTGTCAAAAGCGTTTTTTTCCTGCTTTTGAAAGCAGAAAGCATAATAACGTTCTTATCAAGATTTTTACGGTGTAAGGCAACCATGCTTCGGAACAATCTTTAAATATGGTCAACTGACAATCTTCATTGACAGTTATGTACACATTTACTTCATTGTTAATGAAAAATGGACCGCTGATGTCACTGCAATTCCAAAACTAGCAATTTCACTTATTGCTAAGCCAAAATTATTCCCGGTTCCGAACAAAATTTTCGCGATAAAATGGCAATCCATCTTTCTTCTGGGCTAGAACCCAATCAGTAAATGAACGACTTAAGATGTATCGTACCAGTAGTCCCTGCAATGAAAGGAGATCTTATAGATATGCAAACTAAATTTCTTATTTCCAATTGCTGCAACCGATGACGAATAAATAAATGTTTATCCTCTTCCATATTTTTACTTTTAGTGGTAATATGTTATTAAGTAACCATGTTGCGACGGCAAAAATTGTTTTGTTAGTTCTCAAAATCGTTAATTTTGTGTCTACAACCTTACTACAAATTCCACACATGTGTGTCTGAACTACACAATATATAGTGAAACCTGTGAAGCTGATCACCCAAAAAAGTTCAATTTTTCTTAGCTCACTACGTCTTGGGTCGTAGGTCACGCTTACAACTGAGCCACCTGTCTAGGACATGTGCTACACGATCATAGAAATATGATGAAATCTTTGATCCTAGAATAAGGCGTAGTACCCCATTCATGCAATGGGCCTGTCGTGGTCTAAGTTAGCCATCTTTTGATAAAGAGGGCTAACTTTACAACCAACCATATATGTATATAACATTAAGATTTTCTTAATCACATATCAATGATCAAATGGTCACGCAGTAAGAGAGGAATTTTTGTTTCATTCATCAAAAATGGATTTTCTGGAAATGTTCGATGAAAAACCTTTATTTTGGCAAATTCCAACGCCTGGGGTGGCGGTTATATTAAGACTGATATTAAGCACAGTACGTCATTTCTAATCCAAATAAAATTTATTAGATAAAAATTATTACAATAAAATTATGAAGAAGATGAAGAAAACGGAAAAAAGGAAAGAGGGAGAAATACTAATAATAAATGTTATTTCAACAAAAAAGAAATCTAGCAAATGCAGAAATAATTCAAATAATAAATAAATAATTAATAACCTAACCTCGTCCTTCAAATTTCGATTAGTGCTATTGGGTTTTGTGGAGTCCTAAATAGCAAATTCGAAAAAAAAACTGTAAGAACTACGATGAAATATAAATTGCTATACTCCGAATGACAGATAATACTATATTACCGATATCCTTTCCTCGTACGAAAATTGAAATGGCAGGATTCGTCACCCCAATTACGTCAAGGATCATCCAGAGTCGCCTGAAAATTTAAGTTTTCTAGGCTCACATAATTTGTCAATCAAACTTCCATAGCCCCAGAAAAATATCCTCCTTGTCGTCGCAGATCCTCGGACCTACGAGATCCGCAACCTCCCAAAGTTAACTTTCTGTTTTGAACGCCCGGTAGTTGGTTTTCCTTTTTGGAATTGCAAAGGATCCCGCCAGGCATTCTACTGGTTGCTGAGTTTTCTTTTGGACAAGTGAAAAAAATGCAACTTTAATGGACACTGAAATGCTGATCCACAATCTAGATCGGAAAGATTTGAGGCCAAGGCAGCAGAAAATAAATGCCAGGTTTCCAGAGGGGATCGATCCCGCTACTATGAGGGCTCCAAGATTGCGACGCTACCCCAAAAATGGGAGTTTACGAAACAAAGATGCACTAAAATTTCGCACAATGTGAATGAAAAGGAAAATTTCCTGTAAGTTTGTAGTTAAGATTTATGTTGAAGTACCATCAGTCTTAAATTCAGCACGATTAGGAAATTTCTGCAATTGGTGATAGTTTCTTGCAATGAATGCAACTGCCAACAAATAGTTAGCCTCTACCTATCTAAATCCCATAAACATATATGTACTCACAAAACTATTGTAAAAGAACTATTTTGCACATTTTATTTAAAACACCTTCTCCCACTTAAACCAATATAACCAAATCATAGAAAGGATCACTTTAAGTTTTTTTCTCCACTCGTCGAACCTGTCCTTTTGTTTTCCGGATTCCAACACCCCCAGTTGCAATCCCACTGGCCCCGAGTCTCCTCAGCGGGTATTCAGCACATGACCGTTGCCGCCAGGATCAGTTATGATGGTTAAATGGCAGTGGCACTTCACCTATCGTCAGCTAATCCCCCACAGGTTATTCCATGTAAAATTGGTATTTCTTTATCATTTCCTTACACAACCTATAAAATGTTGATAAACCCTTGCCTTTGATACTTAGAACCAACGATTTTTACAAAACGTTAACTAAAATAACCTCTTTATATAAGTTCGTTAAATTATTTACTAAGGCATTGATCGATTGTTCTCTAAATTGACGAGCTGCATTTTATTGTGGTTTAGTTCTTTTGTAAAATTAATTTGATTGATTGGATTGTTACATTTCACAGAAGCAGAAGTTCTAGATAAGGAAGCTTCATTTCAGTGTTCCACTATGGCTTATGATGGCTATGTGCATTTATGGTGTTCAAAAATTTTAAAAGCTGAATAAAGAAATGTTAAATCATAAAGTGCATGAAACGATCCAAACTGCTTTCCATATTTGTTTTGGTATTACCACAAGAACAAGGTTCACAGCTCTACCGGCACTCATTGAGAGATGGTAGTTCGCGAATACTTGCCCTTTGGTAGGTGTGGAAAATTCTCTTTCTTCCTCCCGGGGAAAAAGTGCCAACACTTTACGGCCACTTCGTCGAAAATATGTATGCACTTAAAGCAGTTTTGTTTTAACTACAAGCTCGTTAAACCAAATAGACGCTTAACCCGGCCGGGTCGCGCCAGGTCACATAAAGTGTGTGAGTGGAATTCAGCACACAATCCTTTTATCTGAATCCATAGTTCATCGCCGGCCTGTGCACTTCGGCGCACTTCCATGACGTAATAATTTGCATATTGTGCTGAGCTTTCATTCTTTGAGTTCCGGGTTTGCTACACGCTTGCGTCATTACTTGTGCCCCGGTAAAAGTGTGACCAATGCAAATGGCTTGAGGGTCAACTCACCCTTTAATGTTTTCGTAAATTGAGTTCGGCTGAACTGGATACAGAAATCAGCGAACAAGCAATTTTAGCAAGCACTAAGATGCTCCAGCAAAGAAGGATATCATATCATCATCCCCTGGCCCAATTCCACCCTTAAAATCGGTAACACTTTCAAGGGAGCAGTCATAATTCGCGTATTTACGCGTGCCTCCGCTTACACAAAATATCAGGTCAAAACGGGACACGGGAAAGTAGGTGTGCTATTGCTGGAAAAATCGAGAAGCGCCAGGGAAAGTTCACTCCCGGCTCCAGGACATGCGCATCGCTCGCAAGCAGAGTTCTCGGAAAATCGATACGCTATTGTCGCGTATCCAAACATCTCTTTTTTACACGAACGATTTGAATGGCATCTTTTGCACCGGTTAGGCGAGTAGACGGGATGGAGAGCTCGAGTTTTCCAAGTGAAAATGACCAGCGGTAACGGGAAAATCACCTGAGCAACGAGATCTTTCCAATCTTCCATAGTCCTAACAATCCTTGTTCGCGTTAAGTTCCATTCTCTAGACACAACATACTACATTAGAACTTGAGTTTTTCGGCCTCTCTGTTGTGTATGTACACATATCCATATCAATTTTCATGGTTTTCGGTTAAAATAATTTCCTTTCGACGGCTAAATTGCAGAATCGATTCCGAATCAGTGGCAAAAGTGCAGAAAATCGAGAGAAAACGCCGAGAATACGGCTAAACGGTCGGTGCCCCCCCCCTTTTCGCGGAATTGTACAAGTTGTATTCGCATGGAACCAGGCACTCCTTTTTCCAGGTTGCAAATGTCGCCAAGCTCATAAGATCCGTGTTGTTCGATTTTCATTTGTATCGTCGTCAAGCTTAATTTCTAGTGCAATTTCGGCTATAATTCATTGTTTTCTCGGTTCTCGCACAAAATCCGTTTTCGCGAATCGAACCGAACATCCTTACTTCCTAGTGCAATTTTAGCAAGAAAAAAAGAAATAATTATTGTGTACCAATTTTTCGAATACGCTCCGACGACGTGTGTGTTAAATTCGAAATTCGGCAGATATTGCTAAGCGAAAGCTAATTATTTCACAGTTATGTACAATAGAAAGTGTGCTAAAATACTTTGATCCAAGTTTAAATTTCACCAATCAGATACTGTAACAACACTTCGTTTGGTCCGCAAAATTACGAGCGGAAGATTTTTTGGAGAGGATTTTATTGCGATAAAAAGAGAAGCAACAAATATATAAGCATAAGCCATAGGAGTATTCAAATTTATAGGGTAGAAGAAATTATACAGCTAGGAAAAAAGAGCAATAATATAATATAAGGCGGCTACATCCACCTGGAGGACAGAACAAAAGATAATTACAGGACTTTGTATCCAACCATTCACACTACATCAGGAAACTCCATCGGACGTTGATTTCTGAACGGTAAATCACAAGATTTTCAATTGTATCTATTAATCGAATTCCAGGAATTATCTTAAGATAGATTCAACGTAAATTATGAAAATTTTCTCTCCTGCCCCACCCACACTGCATCAAACTTCCGATTTTTTCTTCTTCATGCTATCATTGAAAGAATTCTCCGGTATAATTCGTTCTCTTTCGTGCATTTCGACCCCCTTGGAAAACATCCCTCCAATAGTGCGATTCCATCTTCCAAGCTGATTTTAATACTTTCTTCGGTTGACCAAGGAAGAATGAAAGCAGCAGAAACGCACATGCGTGGTGATTTCGTGCAGTCCCTGGGCCGTTTGGAAGCGGGCAATGCATGCAAAAAGATATTTCACCCACTTGACGAGGGTGGGGATTGTATCTAGGGGTCGCACCTCGACAGCAAACAATCAGAAAGTTGCATTCGCAAAAGAATTCTATTGAAATGCAATGTGGAAAGCAATTGATGATAATTAAAGAAATGCAGTTTATAAATTGGATGATTTTATTGGTGGAAGTGAAATCATTGCCTCACAACTACTCTTATTCTTTGTGAAGTAGTGGCTATTTTAAATTCTATGCTCTAGTTTCGAAAAGCATTAAATATACATAGAAATTATTTTAAAATCCATCATTTGAATTGGCTTGTTCAGGCCTATTATTGATTACATTGAAGCTAGAAAATGAGTTGCAGACAAACTGTGAATATGACAAATGTGTTTTAACAAAAGTAAGATTTGCAATCACGGAATGGAGAGGCACATCAGAACGATATCAGAAAAAATGGAGTATCGAAATTCTCTGCATATAAGCTAACTTTGTACTTTCTAGTTTAATGCTCAAGCGAATTCTGGGCTCATCCTGCGTTGAAATTCTCACGGAAATATCTAAAAGTATTGTAAGAAGCACAGCGAGCTTCATAATGGAATCAAAACAGTTGTCTACATCCAAAATTTAGACTTATTAGGATTGTCCTAGAACTCTCACTTGTGCTATTTCAATGGGCTTACTAAGGTCTGAATGAGCCATCTCTGAATAAGAGGGCTAATGCCCAACGTCATTTGGACAAAATCAATGTAAACTCCTTAGTTTTGCATAATTAGTTAAATTTAGATGATCATCATGGTAACTGAAAGAACAAGTTAAGATATATGCTCTGCAAACTTGTCTTTTGAAATCATTTGAGTATCAAAACGAACTTACAAAACCAAGTCTGATTGGTCCACTCAACATACCCCCCTCCAATTCAAAAAGATAATATAAATTTCGTAGAGAAATCACAAATTGCAATTATTTAAAAAAAAGTTCCATCAATTTATCAATGAGATAAATTCTAAATCCTTTCATCTCCCTACACGACTTGCATCCCTTTCTCAGCGGAGCTCATCCTTGATATGACTTTTTTATCTGTCGAATGTACATCATCACGATATAAATCCCACCATGAACAATTCGGCAATGTGATTGAACTTTGTTCATTCTTTCCACGCAGGGGTGACCATCGTTAGCTTCCTTCCAAGAGCATTTCCCCAAGCAAAACACTATGCCGGGTCGGCTTCCTGACGACATCAATAGCACAGCGTACCTTGCAGTAATGCCGGTAAAATGTGGGGTTGTTACTATTGTATAATTGCTAAGGGTATTTATGCACGAGATTGGAAGAGCAGGAGCCCCGGAGACCGGGATATCACGAAAATCGATAATGCAAACCGCTCCTTTTGTTGGCACTGAGATTAGCAGAAGGATTGAATGATAATGTAAACCCTTGAGCCGGGAAATGATGGTCGTTCGCGATTTAAAGAGGGAAAAATGATACCGGGTATGCTAATGAAATGCATTTGAAGATGGATCAAAATGCATTATTAATTTTGACAAAATTGAATTTCATTGTTTGCAGTGACCATTGGGAGCATCTAATGGGTTTTTCTTGTATTTATGACGATTTTGGTATAATTTAAATATCGTTTGAGTCGAATTTAGGACAGTTTTTGATCATTTGAAATTTATGCTGAATGAATGATATTTATGATATTAACTACGATCAGTTTTTCATATCTCGTGAAACAGATGTCCAAATGAGTATGAGCCGAGTAGGTTGATTTCATCGCAATTCGATAATCAATAATAAATAAGTTCTATTTAGTTTCAAAATCCTGCTTCTTATTTAATAGATTGAATGAATTGTTGGATGGAATGAAATTCTCAATTGGTGATTGCTAGTGACGAATAATTATTCACCAAAAATGTTTAGTTAGTTTTTTTCATTGTGGATTTACATAAATTTCTGCAAATAAATCTAGCGACAACTTCAATCGAATAGAGCGTTTTCGCTTAAAGCCAAACTGTTGCTGCACGAAAACCTACTGGATCACCACCTCACCTCAACTTTTCACTACTGAAACCCCACAATGACTATCTGTCTCAGCTCTGATGAAAATTGCGCATCCTTCCTTTTGGAATGTCAAGGCTACCGTTGCATGATATTCATTTATGGCATTACCACCGTCATTTGTTCAATCACTTTTGAGATCCCTGCTCAGCAACATAGTGTATTTCAATCAAAACTTGTTTTACCTCATCCTTCTCTTTCTGATAAGAAAATCAAGACAAAATAAACGAATTCCAATTTTTGCAATCGGAGTATTATTGAATTGATTATTAAAAGCGAAATGAAACTATTATTTGATTTTTTGTTTAAAATTGAACAGTTCATCAATATATGACCCCATTTCAAAGTTGTTTGCGACCTGCAAAATCCCATTTTGATGAGGTTCAAAAATAATTATGAATGCATGACACTTTCTATGAAAACCCAATTTTCAGTTGCAATAATACCAAAGGTTTATACTTGAAAATAATTTTTTACGCACTCTAAAACAACAACGGAATCCTGTGTTTTGAATATTTTTCAGTGTCAAAGATACTTTTAAAATTGTTGTTTTATTGTTCACACATTATTATTATTATCTCGACCCTTAAATTTATCTATTCGCCTACCAGACGGTGCAAAACGGACATTTATTTATTCAAATAATTGTTGATATTACCGTAATAAAACCTCAGGCACATGTTCAAAAATAAAATTTTAAGGATGGGCAAAAGAAATATGGTACAAAAATCTATCTCTCCGAAATACGTGCAAAATTTTACAAATTAGGGCATGCAGTGAAATTGTTGGTTAAATACCTAACGAATTAGATTCTAACATTGCCTACTAGAAAATGTTGGCCATAATATCCCCATACGAAGCTTCGCTTCCATTGGAGGTTTATGAACTTGAAAATTCTGAAATATTACAATTTATTAACTTTCCAGTGGGAAGTTATTGTAATGCGGTCGATTTCGCGAATCCCAAATTTTGACATATCTCCACGTTTTAAGGTCTCTAGAATTCAAATCCATCGTTTTTAGAGAGATGTCTGTGACTGTGTATGTGCGGATGTGCGTATGTTCGGAATTATTTTTCGTCTCGATTATCTCAAGAACCAAAGATCACATTGACGTGAGACGTTTCGTTTCGTAATTACGTAACTTAGAACTGAATGAGTTTTCAGCAAAATCGGTTTAGCGTTTTTTATTGAGGATAAAAAACTGAAAGAAAATTGCTTAATTTTAAAACTGTTGAAACGCACTATTAATTCGTGCAGATCCCAAATACCTTCATAGTAATATTATTATTATTGTGTGGTTTAGCAAAATTCTGATCAGATTTGTAAAAAATGCAATTTGAAAATAAAATCAAGATTATTTTTTAAATTTCAAACTTATATTACCAGGTTTGGGAGAATGAGAGGAAGGACTCTAATGCAGTTAATATTGGATATTGTTATAAGTAATTTAATATTGGATTTAGGATCTGGGGGATTTAGGATATGGGAGATTTAGAATATGGGGGATCTTTTATCTGGGGAATTTTTTATCTGGTGGTTTTAGAATATGGGGGATTTAGAATCTGGGGGATTTAGGATCTGGGGATTTAGAATCTAGAAGATTTTTGATCTGGGGGATTCAGGGTATGGGGTATTCTGGATATGAGGGATTTAGGATCTGGGGGATTTTTTATCTGGGGATTTTTGATCTGGAGGATTTAAGGTATGGGGGATTCTGGATATGAGGGATTTAGAATCTGGGGGATTTAGGGTATGGGGGATTCTAGATATGAGGGATTTAGGATCTTGAGGATCTAGGATCTGGGGGATTTAGGATCTGGGTGATTTAGGGTATGGGGGATTCTGGATATGAGGCATTTAGGACCTGGGGGATTTTTGATCTCGGGTATTTTTGATCTGGGGGATTTAGGATCTGGGGGATTTAGAATCTGGGTGATTTTTGATCTGGGGGATTTAGAATCTGGCGGATTTGGGATCTGGGGGATTTGGGATATGGGGGATTTTGGTAATGGGGTATTTTGGATATGGGGGAATTAGGATCTGGAAGATTTTGGATCTGGGAGACTTTGGAGCTGGTCGAGACTTTGGTAGATGACGAGGGCGGAGACGTCTTTCACTATCAAATGCCTTTTATGGTAAAAAAAAATAAAAAAATAAAATTATAATATTTTAGAATAACAATAGAAAAAAAGTAAGTAGTTACAGTGTTGCGAATCGTACTGGAAACAAGCATCACATATCCTGAATGAATATAGTCACTCCACAGTAGCTGTAACTTGTTAACCCCTTGTTTTGCAGATATTTACGTGGCTTTATGTGTTTTAAGACTGACTGTACTCTTGTAAACATGGTTACATGCACCAAAAAAACTTAGCAAGATAGTGAAGTTGAGGGAACATACTACAATGACACTGGAAGATCGCTGCAGTTTACGACGTGAATTTGAAAAAAGTTTGCAACATTGTGAGGTTGATGAAGGAAACTGGCGATCCTGTGCCCTTGCGTGTTGGAAACTGCAGTAGGAAGAGAATGGCTGATATATTTTTTTGAGAATAAGTAAGCAAGACTCGATTTAAAACAGGTCCGATTTGAAAAAAGAACTTGAAATTTTT
The DNA here is from genome assembly GCA_963942545.1 of Oxycera nigricornis. Lineage (NCBI taxonomy): Eukaryota > Metazoa > Arthropoda > Insecta > Diptera > Stratiomyidae > Oxycera > Oxycera nigricornis. The sequence continues at coordinate 27,116,695 of OZ012660.1, forward strand.
GGAGTTTCCATTCCCGGAAGCGCGCTTGATGTCCTTAATAGAAACAATTTTTAACCGACAGAATGATGAAAGCCAGACTTTCATGGGCTAAAAAATACCTCTATTGAGGTGTAGACGAGTGGTGAAAGCTAGTTTTTTTGATGAAACATATTTTGTTGTGCAAAAAAAAACGCACTCGCTTTGTGAGGATGCGTCCCAGTGACAAAGTCTCTCTCTCCAATGGAAATCGCTCAACATGCAAAACATCCAGTTAAATAAATTATTTTGCTGCTGCTTCTCGTGCAAGGAACTGCTCAATCATCACAGTGAATGAAATGCTGAATTATAAGAAGTATTTTATAGGTCGTTAGAACAAGAGTTCTTCCAGAACTAGCCATGGCTCCAGTTTGCGTTTTTCAACATAACTTGGCCGCTTTCAACAACTCCTGAATGGCAAAAAAAATTATACAGGACTACCAAATTCAGATGCTGAATTTGTCTGGAAACTTCTCCGCTCCCAACCCTATAGAGAATATATGAGCTATCCTGAAGTCACCTCTGGGAAAAAAGGACTGCACGACTAAAAAGATGATAGACACCGAAATCAAGATATGGGTCCACAGTGAACAGCGAGAACTAAAAAATCTGAAAATCTTTGATTAGTTCTAAGCTAATATGCTAAAGTTAGTAAAAGAGAACAATGAAGCGCATATCCTACACTGAACCTATTTTTTTTATTTTTAAAATTAAATCAGGCTTGAAAACCTGCAAAAACTGTATAACTACCTTTAAAATTGTGATCTCTAAAAGCGTATGAAAAAAACTTACGATTGTTAATATTTAAGAAATCCCAGAAAACCGCCAAACTACCATTGCTACAAGTTACATAGATATTTTTAAAAATTACTTTAAAAATATTTACTGAAAATCATATCGAATGAAGTTAATTGTTTACTATTTATGGCAATAGGTAATGATTAAACCTTTTTCGAAAATATTCGATACACATTCCCCTCATAATATTTCATTGCTACTTTGCTGAAAAAAATTGTGGATCTCTTGTAGAAAATTTTCTTCAAAAAACTTAATTCTCAAAAAATCTCTTTCGATTGTTTTCGAAAAAATAGCGTCAATAGTGTCAAGGAAAAAAAATAGAGAAAAATGTTCCGAAAATATTTGAAATATTTTAATATGGAGCTTTTTGAATATCAGCAATCAATCTCCTTAAAAGTTTTCTGAAGGAACATACACTTTCATGTATCTGTATATATATATTTGATTTAAAATGTCCTGATTTAGTTTTAAACTATGTTACAACACTTTCCGGATGCATTTTCTACTACTGAATCCTTTACATCACTGATAAAGCTGCTTCCAGAGCAGCAAAGTCAGTGCTCATGATCATATCAGCATCCTCGTAAATTTTGGTAACAACTGTTTCTGTAAAAATAACATATAATAATTAATTACCAGTTTTGGAACAGTATGATCCTCATATGAGTTTGAATTAATATGAAAGGTTTTAAGGAGACATTCAATTAAAAATTATCATTATAGGTACATACAGCAAAACATTGGAGATCCACGCCACTGTCAGTTGTTCATTAATATCCTGTCTTGTAAAAGAATTTGTAACAAATCAATTTTTTTTTTGGAACTAGTACTTCTCTTGCATTTTGATAGTTTTTTTAATCGTCATACATTTCAGTAGACTTGATTCTTAAATCAAATCGTATTTGTTTGAGGCTATATGTGTAGTGGTTTTTTGATGATTTTTTCCTAATTCCTCATTCCTTTGATGTATGCACATCGTAGCTTATTACAAGACTTGAAAAGTCAAGTAATTCTTAATACTATTACTGGTACATCATATTTAATTGACAAAGTGATTATTCAACGAAAGTAATTTTCACCATTGGCATTCAAGGAAGTATTCAATGTTTTCCGTTTTGGAAATTAGTTGGTCCGCTCAGTACTTCTAGAAAATGTCAGTTCTAGTAGTAAATGGTGGTTATTATTTATTTCAAATCGGTGTTTAGTAAAGAAAAGCATTTTCCCTCGAAAAACTTAACAATGATTGTCCTGACCAAGTGAAACAGGAGCTATGGTATATTTTGCTCACACATAAGTAGTTGCATATGATTTTCTATTCATATTGAATTTTTAAGACAAATTTGTGTGTATATAAGGACCTTGACAATGCTAAGATAGGTGGCTGGAAAACGTTTTAAACCAATAAAAAATGCGATAAGCATTTAAATCGGGACATAATTGCTATGAGAAAATGGAAGAAACCAATGGTAATTGGATATAATTTTCTTTGTTAAGGAATCATTTGCCTTCAATTTTATATGAGCACAGCAACATCAATTTCATGATGTCTTTATGTATTAAATTGAATTATGTTAGGATTTTTTTTGTCTTCCTCTGATTTAAGAAATCCACAATGTTAAGCATTGATATAAATTTTATCAAAAAAGTCATTTCATTTCGTCCCAACAATATTCGTTTAATTATTTTGAAAACAACAATTAATTTGTGATCAGGATGATCTCATTAACTAACAACTAAATGTTAATTTGAATCAATTTAATTCAAATTATTTGACTCAAAGCAAAACTGCTTACAACTAATCTTTTTAATCAAATAAAAATTGGATAACGTGCAAACGACTGTTGACCTTTAAATGCGTTCACACACGCAATTCTTGCCGATAGTATTAGTTCCTTTAAGCAGGGGTAGTTTATGTTCACCTGGAGGGTAGTTTATTATGTAATTTATACTCAACAAAGGAGTCTGAACTTGACTGTGATAGACGATGTGTTTATGGAATCCGGTAAAATGACACTCTTATGTTGATAACTCTGCCGACTCATTACAAAGTTATACAATTCCAGCTATTTCTATATGTATCAAAGTGTGAAGTTATTTTGATTTTTTTCTCAAATTATTGAATGCATCATGTTTGATCAATTGGAATTATTTTTAAGAAGACTGATAAGTATCAGATTTATGAAACAAAAATGACACCGTTTTTAAACCTCATACTACTCAATATAAACTATTTATAGAAGTTTAATCAAAAAATATTTTATATGTATAAAATTTCGTATTCAATTTCAATGACTTCCGTAAAATTCAATCGATTGTTTTTTTTTATTTTCAGGCACTCTGTCTAGTTCAACTAGAAACATCGAAAGATATAAAATCAATACAATCGCAACTAAATCATTTGGGTGTGTGCAGGACAATCAGCGAAGTCATCAAGGAAATAATATTTTCAATCCAACAATATCACAACTAGCTTCCACTGTAGCAAAACCAGTGATCACTATCAAATTGGTCAAAATAACGTCCGCCAAAATTCGTGAAACTTCGAAGAAAATGATTGCCAACGGTTTAGACAACAGCCAACAAAATGGGCGGGCTGGCTCCATTAGCAGCGGACAGGAAGATGTCAAGACAAATCTTATAGTTAATTATTTGCCACAAACTATGACCCAGGAGGAAGTCAAATCGCTATTCTCAAGTATTGGTGAATTGGAAAGTTGTAAACTTATACGGGACAAGGTCACTGGTGAGCTTACATACAAAATAATTGCTATAATTTACGTTCATTCGAATTGAAATTTTATGAAAACAAAGATAGATACTATCCATTTTTAAAGGCTGATATTACATTTTTAGGGACCTCAAACGGACTTGACTCTTTAAAATCAAATGGTGTGCTAGATACTAGTTTATCTTATTGAGATTTTAGTTCCAATGCGGATTCTCGATTTATAGCTTGATTTCAATTTAAAGTAAGAAAGTGTTACTTGTTAGTATGCTCCACAATCGGGGCAAACAATTGGAGTTTCCACTCATCTCTTGATTGGAAACATCATCTCCAAACTTCCGCAATCTCTAATCTATTTTACTGTTTTTGAATAAAATATATTGAAAGAAATTTCTCATGCATGTTTTCCATGATTCAAAAGTTGTTTGGAATGGATAGAGAATACTGAGAATCCATGTTGAAGTTGTCTTCAACATTAATGATATATTTATGAATCCCAAGATTAAGAACTGGCTTCTAAATTTACGATATGAGCATAACTCAATTAAATAAAAAGCTGAAGAATAAACTTGCGACTAAAATAATAATTACTCCTAAAAAAATTGTTAAGAAAACCCCCCAAAAATGATTTTGGCTAAAAGTTTCTGAAAATAATATCACAAAATATGTTCCATTTAAAACTACCGTCGAATGTTTTTTTAAAAATAAACTAAAAAAAATTGAAACAACAAGATAACTTTAAACCAGTTGGTATTGATGATATGAAATAAGTTTGTAGAAAAATTTATGAACAGATGTAAATATTGACTCAAAAAAGACTGAATAAAATTTCAGCAGCTGGCCAGTATCACCGAAGACTTAATTAATACTCAAATAAAATAATTTCATGATATAGCTGAAACAAGAAATAAATAAAAAGTCGCTTCTTTGATGACTAGAAAAAAGAACGGATGTCCTTTGACAAAAACGGCTGTCCCCATATAAAATCCAACGAAAGAATTTGCCAGTGAGTTTCTAAGATAAAAACACCGCACAAAATTGATGCTAAACAAATGTCAAATTTTATTTTCCTAAATATTTAAACCTATCATCAGTATAAGATAAATCAGAACAACAAATCGCAGTCATAAATTGATACAAATCAGAAAAACCCAGCAGAAAGTTAAAAAATTGATTCCATTAATATTTAAACTTTCAATGCACCAATTAAAATGCACCAATCTTGGACTCTATATCCTTACTTTATTTACAGTATACAAACTAGATTCATATTTAGTGGTAGAAAACTTATCAGCATTGTCCTTTTCATTTAGTGTATTTTCTTCGTTGAAAAAACCACTCCGGGTTCCTGGTCCGACAAATCAGGTTCAAAGATTAAATTATTCACGTCTACGGTGGAATAAATTCTTGAAAATTTACCATTTTTTCGGCACATTTTATAATGCTAGCGAAAGTTAAATATTAAAAAGTGGAACAATTTCCTGGAATTCTATGTTACTATCCATTGCTGAATTTAAAGTAGATATGTATATTATGTTTGGACTGCCCTAATATCTAATGTAAACTTTAACCCTAGCCTATTTAAATCGCCTCAAAAATACGTATTTTTGATTGACGCATTTTAAAATACCTTGGAATGCTTATAGCCTATTTACACTGCCATGAAACTACCGTTTTACGCAGTTTTGGCTCCATTCGTTATTTTACTCATTATTGGGTTCAAAACTACGTATTTTCCATACATTTTAAAATCACCTTCAGAACGTAATTTGAACAAAATTACGGATTCAAACAAGATGGTAATCAATGTTGCGATACGCAATAGATGTCGCTAAATGAATTCCCTGTTGCCGCTGCTATGTGGAAACTTTTGAGTTCCTTGCAATAATGAAAGATCGCGAATTGCTCGTTCGAAGTACTTTATTTAAATTTAGAGTATATTAAATCTACATGTCCTTACGCTATTCGTATTACTAATTTTGTCTACCAGATGTGCTGGTGTCGCTACATAGTCGCCACAGTTAAGGTATCGCACCGCCATCTTCCTTCTAAGTTGAGACAGAACGAACAAGGATATCACTCACCCCTATATCAACCGCGCGTCGTGCAAGTTCTAATCAATTCATTCATTCGATTATAATCTTTTGTTTTGTTCTCATTGTAGTAAAAACCTACATCACCATCCTTTTTGACACAATATTTCAAGAAATAGAGAGCTCCTTACAAGAAAATGCCAAAATAATTTCGGTTGGTTTTAACTTAAATTCCTGGAAACTAAATTTTGCATTATTTTAACCATACATCACATTTTTGTGTGAACCAGGGTTGTCCAAAAAAGGGATTTAGTTCTTGCCTGTTCTTTTCAAAATTGCACAACTCCGATCTGGATGGGATTTGGTAAAGCATTTTCAGTTGCGCTACAAGGACAAATCGAGCCTCGATGTTTTGATTAAACTTATGAATGTTTTTCTAACGAGAAGGATCTCATGCATAACTCATTTTAAATACAAAATGAAAGATGAAAATAAAGTGTTTGAAGTAATTTCCATGAACAATTTGAAATAAGCACTTCTGTGATAAGTATGTTTGTTTTTTGCCAAACAAATAGATTCTTTAAATTTCAATATCATTTTCGAAACAAATATCCGCAGCTTTAACTGCTTAAACAATTTGTTTCTTATTGAACTCTAAAAATTTGGCTACTTAATTTAATTCTCTGCACACAAGGTCCTTGTTGATGAAAATATATTGCTTACGTTTCAGGACAAAGTTTGGGATACGGTTTCGTTAACTATCAGCGTTCTGAAGATGCCGACAAGGCAGTGCACACATTCAACGGATTAAGATTACAAAATAAGACAATAAAAGTTTCATTTGCTCGTCCCAGTTCAGATGCAATCAAAGGTGCTAATTTGTACGTTTCGGGACTATCCAAGAGTATTACGCAGCAAGATTTGGAGAATGTCTTCAGTCCGTACGGTCAAATTATTACTTCGCGTATCCTTTGCGACAATATTACTGGACTGTCCAAGGGGGTGGGTTTCATTCGATTTGATCAGCGTGCTGAAGCTGAACGAGCCATTCAGGCGTTGAACGGCACTACACCGAAAGGAGCAACCGAGCCGATCACCGTCAAGTTCGCCAATAATCCTAGTAACAATATAAATAAGGCACTTCCACCGCTGGCCGCATACCTGACGCCGCAGTCCAACCGTCGTTTTCCTGGGCCGATTCATCATCCAACGGGACGGTTCAGGTGACCCTTTACCATTCCGTTGACACACGATGACTAAAACCATTTACATTTTTTGGACTTTATAGGTTTTCACCACTAACTGGAGATTTACTTGGCAACGCTATTCTTCCCACCAACGCCATCAACGGCTCCGGATGGTGCATATTTGTGTACAATTTGGCGCCTGAGACAGAGGAGAATGTCCTTTGGCAACTGTTTGGACCTTTCGGTGCCGTGCAATGTGTAAAAGTGATCAAGGATTTACAAACGAATAAATGTAAGGGATTCGGTTTCGTTACGATGACGAACTACGATGAGGCTGTGGTAGCGATTCAGTCACTGAATGGCTACACTCTTGGTAATAGAGTTTTACAAGTCAGTTTTAAAACGAATAACACTAAGAATAAAACGAATTAAGTGCTGCACACGTAGGTCCTTGACTCTTAAAGTTACAGCATAAAAGCAAGTACATACAGTGAACAATGCACTTTTTAAGCTTTCGTTCTGATTATTCTGTTTTGATCTGCTTATGGTGAGTTTATCGTGTCGCACTGAGCAACAAGCAATGGAATTTAATTTTTGAAGAAAATAAAGCAAGAATCATTCACTCTGCTAAAATGGCAATATTAGCGAGCGCAACCTAGTCTGCAGAAGCGTTAGTGTGGCAATCTGAAGTTGAAGATCATTCCATGCACAAAGTTTCTCAAGTGGATATCATTCTTCATTCAGAGCCTGCAAACACTCAAAAATCCACCACAAAGGACCGGGTTGCAGCTGGCGGAAATATAGATATTTTGCAGAGTGGATGCTTCCGAAGCGTAGTTAAGTGTAAATTAATTTGTAGCTAATATTAAAAAGTAGAGTATTGAAATCTTATTCAATGTATTTTATTCTATTCAATTCTATTCTATGAAAATTTTACATATTACCAAGCAAATCGAAAAGTAAGCGTCTAGAACAGGACGACCGAGGAACAAATACACTAGTGGGGAGAATGATTTAAGGCAAAAACTGTGATCAATGTTGATAGCATTCAAATTGTATAAAAGAAATATACTACAACGCGCTTAACAAAGCCACTGAAAGTATTGATACGATTAAGCAAGCTTCATTGTCGTCCTGTTCAATATTTTAATAAAATTTTCTTTCCTGTACTCTCAAATATTCATCTCATTGTATGCATAGTGGTTAACTAATATTAATTTATTCCGTAGCATCATGTAAACGCACATAAGTTACATAAAGTGATTACAATTGTAAACTAGTCTCTATTTTTCAAAACTAACTTATTTTGTTAAATGTCTGTAAAATTAATCTTACTAGAAGCAGAAAATTAACGAGCAAATCAGTGTCTAAGTGATTATATATTAGTATTTACTAAATGTGCAGCTGTTCAACATAAATGCAAACCTAAATACCGAAATTACATAGCAATGGTGTTATAAGCAAACCAAAGCGTAGAAAAACGCGCGAATTATTTAAAAACAATTTCCCATTAACTGAAACACATAACAATCCACTTAAACGGTTGGCTGTTGTAAATGTGCTAAAATCAGAGGTTTTTTCACATTTGCTAGGTCGATCGGATTTTTTTAAAAAAAAATGAGACTGGACATATAGGTGAATTATAAATTAAATAAAAAATTTACTCTTTTCAATGGAAGTAAGGTATGATTAGTGGAAGAAAATTGATGTTGAAGCTGAAGACGCGGTGAACGCTTCAATGGGCGATTTTATAAAAGCATTAAATTCGTAGAGATGGTGATATTAAGAATGTATTACGAACAAACCAAACTAGCCGTCACAGGACTTTTAATTGACCATCAGAACAATGTATGTCATAATGAATCATTAACGATACGACGAAACACAAAATACAAAACTGACTAACAATAAGTAAGCAAAACATTTGAAAAAAAACAGCCATTGCACACACCGAACAAACGACAGCATGTTTGAATCAAAAAGTTATCAAAAGAACAGTTAGTATACTTAAATTTCTATGCATTTAAGATGAATGAAAAACATAAAAAATTAAAAAATAAGAGAATGTTACTTATTTTTTAAAACAAAATTTATTAACGCAAAGATATGAAAGCATAAATGCTTTTCAATTTAATACAAAAAAATAAAATAAAACGATTTCAATTGGTCATATTTTTTAAAGGAGTAACTCAAATAAATGACACTAAATAAATTATAACAACAATGAACAATAACGTAGAGGAATGTCATAAAGAAATTTTTAGAAAAAAATTTACATTGAAAACATAAAAATATATTAGAGAAAAGTCAAGTGGAAAACTTAACAATGGGTGGATTTCTTTCGATTCTTGTTTGATTATGTTAGTGAAATTATTTAGGTAATGTGGTGTTATTCATTAAATGTTCAATATTGCATTAATATACAATTTCTAACTATGTATTACATAATTTTACACGGGCTACCGATATTCTGGAGTTCAGGTACTGATGTGGTGAATGAGCGCCTTTTCGAATGCATGTGTGGTCCTGGATTTGAAAGACCATATTTCAGGCAGAGACAACACATCCTGTCGAGTATGCTCCTTAAGAATACCAAACGGTTGAGGACATTGAACCACTAAATGCCACCCAACTCCAAACTCCTCCTTCGGGGCTCGATCGCATAATTGCAATGTTTCTTCTAATTAATTTTCTTACTAAAATATGTATCTTAAATTAGGCGATATTATTCGTTCCTTAGCACACGTTAGTCGTAAATATTTATATATAAAATTATTTTAAGCAAATTTATTTGTAATGATGACACTTGGTATTGCTAAATAAATTACGCAACACGTTCCAGATTGAACAGCAAGAGCAAACAAACAGTATTCGAAAATGGCAAAGAAAATTTATCTTTTAAGATGTATTGCATAATCCCTATGATTATTTTGGCATTTGACGAAAAAAAAAATTTGATAAAAAGTAGTTACAGCTGAAGAGAACTTAGAGTAATCAAAAAATGAATTGCACCTTTTTATAAATGGAACTTACACGTACCGTTAAGTGTACATTCCATGAAATTATTTCAATTATACTATGAACATATTAACCTTTAACATATTAATACATCATTAATTGCTATTATTCAGTGAACGAAAATGAAACTCGTATACATTTAAAAGTTAACTATTAAAGGGTCAGATATTTAGACGGCAAAAAAACATTCATGAAATTAGCGCAAATTTACAAAACATAATTACAATTTTTTTAAGGTAAACTATATTAGAAATTATATTTGTCATTGAATTGATTACAATCAGTATTTCTTTGAATAATTTTGAATCTTCTCTTGAATATGCATTAAATAATATAACTTTAAGCAAGTTCGTATTCCCTGCATTGTCTCTGATTGGCAAGTGTTTACAACAAGGATAGAAACTCAACCACAAAAATTGTTTTCTAATCTTAAAACACTGACGACAAATTCGAGAAAAATGCATATACTAATCTTTTCATTAAATATACTCAATTGAAAATTTGCTTTCGCTAACGTTTTTAAATGAATTGTACGAACGTAATTTAAATCTAAACTTGAATTATATTCTCAGTGTTAGTTAATTGGTTGACATGAATAACCTGATTCGATTCCTTTCGAATTCATAGACAGTAGATCAATTAATTTCGTTTCATTTGCTGCATAATCTTAAGAAGGCATTTGCTGTAATTTAACGTCTTCTTCGTTTTAGTGTAACTGTTCACCCATAATTACCGAAAAAAATCATACCAGCTGTAATAATAATCGTGCAATGAATTCATTTCCATTTATAGACATTATTATAAATATAAATATATATTAACTAAATGTGAAGTAACTGCAATAAATTAAAAGTGTTCGTGAAGGTGACTATGAATGAGGCTGACGTAAAACAAAACAAAACAAAAATGAATATAATGTTAAATTTTACAGAAAAGATGATATTAAAAGCAAAAACATGTAGATGAAAGAAATAAGAGGAATATTATAATAATTATATTAAAATAATTGAAGGAAACCGTTTAAGGTGATAAAAGAAACCCTAAATTATAAGTCAAATCGTAATGAAAACCAATTGAAACGACTGAAACCAGACATAACGTGATTTTTTATAAAACACCAAATCGCAAATCTTGTAAATTTTGCTCCAACAATATCATTATGAGAACAATTTTACGGTTTAAGAAGAGAAAGGGCATTTCCGGAAATGAAACGAGCGTAAATCAATCGCCAATTCCAAAAAAGAAAACAAACATATAAAAAGCTAACGAACTAATGAGTAATAAACACGTAACATATACAGTGAGAAACATTTTAAATGTTTATAAAACTACTTGTGCTTAGATTTAAAAGAAGAAAAACAAAATAGATTCATTGTATGTTGATCATACACAGAACATATTCAGAGAAATTATAAAAAAAGGAAATTTTATACAGAGCTTTACACTGTATCTATGTCATAATTGAATATAAATAAAAATAGACGGTGAAATTTAAGAAAATTTTATAAGAATTAATTACGAATTTTCTAATTTCGCACGTCATCATTGTGTTTGATGTTCGAAATTGGAAAATTCATAGCCAAAAAATGCAGAGCACTGTTTAAGATAAAGATATATACTCATCAAATACCACTCTTCATCTCGAGTCGTACGCGCAACTATCTATTATGGAAATGTTTATGGGTCTCTAGGCAAAAACTTCGTTTCGCTCTATCGATCGAGTTCTTCGTTTGATCGAGATCAATCAATCAATTACGGTTAAATACTCTGCCAGAATTCAACTGAGTGTCAACACTTTCTACAAAAGTCACCATCTTCAAAACAATCGTTTCGCCCCTAAATGACCCAACGGAGGATGTACGGATGTAACTAATTTGAGGGACGAAAATTTGCGGAAACTCTTACTGACAAAATTTTCATTCAATGCCTTTGGCACTTTCCAATATCATAACAGTAAAGTGTGGTTGTGAATAAGAATCTAATCTTTATATAAGACAGTCCTTCCTCAATGTTGCGTCACCCATCGGAAAGGAAGTAATGGTAAGTAAATGATGTTGCTTTCTTCTAACATAAGAATGTACCTCTAAGCTTAAATGCAGCCAAGGGGCATTTACCACTCTTGTCAGAATTCATGTTTCATTAGAATTGAATTGACTTTCTTATCGACTCAAAAAAAATACGCAGAGGTTAACTAAGTATATGCGCCTGGATATCACAGATATTACTTAAAACTTTGTTTGCACCTGAAGGTCTTCACGTTGTATTCAGGTTTGAAATCAAGATACCCTGGAAACTTTCACGGAATGAGAATCCTTGATTGATAATCTTGAAGGGTTTTTTTTTCAAATCGAAATATTCCGTATCTTGACAGTATATATGCATATAAAATTTATGTGTACTGAATTTCGTCAACGTCTAACGCCAATTCAACAAGTGTTTTCGCACTATAGCTGCACTTACTTTCCTTCTTCAAATTTTCTTCTTTCGGTTCAACCGTTTGAACTATTTCTTAACGTATTCGTATCCCCCCATATTGTAAATAATTTCAAAAACAACTATGTTTAATTGGTGATGCATTTTTGTCCGAAAATTGTTTTTATAAGATCTACATGAATTACCTTCCGATCAAAAAAGGACAATAGCACAACAATATCTGTCGATGTTTGCTGTACGACCTCAAAGCAACAAAACAATAACTGTATTCTCGCCAAATTATATACCACTCCAGATGTCCTTTACTAAGATCTCGAGATTCAAATCCAATATAACCACCATTGATTGCCATTTTACTTTTCCAAGGAGTATGAAGAATAAAGGCACTTTCATAGGATAATTGTGAAAAGCAGCGAACGTTAACAATGAAAACGCCTATAGCGAATTCCGAAACGACTCCAACTTAATGCAATCTCAATCAATTCTACTGGTAAAAAGAACAATCTTACAAACAAATCAAGTAAATAGTTAAATACAGGGTGATCGCAAAGTCAGTCTAATTTACAACTACAGTCATTCTCCTGTAAGGATATTCATCGTGTCGAATAGGAAACTTTCTCTTGAAATTTAGCTTGATAAGCAATATAATAAATACCATTATTATTGCCGATAGACTTCGCGTAGCGTACGTTAGATGAATTTCATGCAGCCCTGTATATTACAAACTCGAATATACATCAATCAGAAGTACTTCAATTGAGTCGAACTCAATCTAAAATTAAAGATACCGATCAACGTCTATTTTTACCCGGCTGGGTAAGTGTGAATTAGTTCGAAATCATCAGCACACACCTTAAATGACTAGTGTTCTCGAAAATCCGTTTTCTTGTTGACTAAATCTCTAGAAAAAATATTTCAATTTCATTCAATTGACATTTTTTCGAGCTACAACATCATTGTTGTATCAGTTTAAAAAAATGTTTAACTTCAAACATTCTCCACCTTGCTTAAAATCGTAAAAAATCCTAATTTCAGTCATACGTGTTTCGTTAGTTGAAAAACCAAACACTTCTAATAAAAGAAATCTAAAGAAAACTTGCATTGATTTCACACAACATTCTCACATGAAATGCAGGCCTAATCTGAAATCATTAACAACAAGTTTATTGTAAACTTTTTTTAAGGCACACACCCTTAAAATATCTGAAGAAATGCTTATACTCTACAAAAACCGAAAATCAATCTCCATGATTTAGACAAATATAATTCAAAACGACTTTCAGTTCCTGTACCAAATGAAAATGAAGAAGAAAAATCAGATCAATGTATTTACAAAATATTGTAACGAAAAATTGAAAAATAAGTGAAAAATAGAATAAAAATGCTAACAGAATACTCATCCCTCCATATAAAAAAAATATCAATTGGTCGAAAATATGTTCGATATTATGTACCTATATGATTATTATTAATTACAATTAAACTAATCAAAAGAAGTAAAATATTATTATTATAAATTCCTGTATTCTTTCGTCAATCTTAAATTAAAACAATCGATAAAACATATTTCACTGTTTTATTATTGATTCGTAACCAATTATAGACTATTGCTCGAACGTGGTAAGAGAGCATAAGCATGTGGCACTATCCACAAAGGATCATTTAGAAAAAGGTAAATGGATTTCAACAAGCTCGTTTTGTCGAACAATTCATACGTGGTTGTGAAAATTTCATGAAAAATTTATTCGCAGATTAATATTGTTCATTTACAAGGGAAGAATGTGTTACCGAAGAATAAAAATTTCCCATTATATAAGATTTGAACAGGGTTAATAGTCCTAAATATACATAATATTGAAGAGTAAGCCAACTAGCTAATACTGTATGCTTCTTTACTTGCGAAGTGGATGGCCTCAAAAAGAACAACTGTGCTTAAGAAATCATTGGAAATGGTGGAAAAACGGAAAATAATTTGGAAGAAGCATATGTGTTAGGAATGCTAGAATCATAGCTCGAAAGAGATTGAAGAGAGATGGTATTGCGATATTACCGAGAGATACAAACTTACATTCACATCGAAATTATAAGAAGATTTGTCTGCGAACATACAATTAACAGCTTTTTATGGCTGAATATCGACTACGGAGTGCATAATAAAATAATATAAACGACCGATATATATTTACCAAATGGTTTTATATTCACTCCTGCTATTACCAAAACAGCAATATATTCTTATACCATCGAGGGACCCTAGAACGATTACCTTACACTAAAGCTTGTTAGTAACCATTCGGCATGCTTCTGATATTTACGAATATGGTTTTGCCCGGCTCGTGAAATGGTTGAAAAATTTCTTCTACTTTTTGAGTTTCTCAAAATATTTAATGTTGTTTATAAAGCGATTTTCGCATTGAGTCTTTGCTACGGCATTTTTCAAGAAGGATTTTAAGCCTTACGAAATGAATATGGACCCAAGTTGAACTCTTCACGGGTAAAAGGTTAACTTTGCTCAATGGCCACGTCCTACTTAATAATAGTGAACGAATTACATTGCAAGGACAATCGAGCCCTCACAATAATTTCAATCAATTCAATCCACATCCTGTTTTCGTACAAAAGCTGGTTCAATTATTTCACCAACGAATTCGAGCGCCGAGCAGGAGGACAGTATCTACGCACGAAAATTAGAAAGCAAAGTTCTTCAAGTTGAGTGCACGACAGATTATTGAACTCTGCTGCAAAATACGCTATTCCAGCCATTTAAAATAGCAAGGTGTTTATTTTTTTTGTGTCAATACCTCAGAAAGGGACGATTGACTATAATAACGAAGAAATTGGCGTAGAAGGTCATATGGTTCTCTAGCTGGAACTCATGTCTTGCTTTAGCGAGACAGCGATGAACAAAGCAATATCCAAATGAAGGAGCGAATCTTTGTCCTGGCACGTATTCAGCTTAGTAACTAGACTTTGCCATTTTCGTTCTTTAGTACTGCACAGGTTGACTTGTGCCACCTTGAGTTTGGCTTTTTTCTTTGAAGAGTAGTATTCAATATGTTATGAGCTACGCAAAACTTTTAAACTTGACTATGGATTATTTTCAGAAGGTAAAGGACAACGTCGACTGAGGTAAGTGATGGTGAGCCGAGTCACATCAAACATGCGATATCGCAAACGTTAGACCGTGGTAAGTCAATGAGGCATATACTTCGTTGACTTCAAACTTTAGAGTGACTTTCCGTCCTTCGGATACTCATTTGATTACAATGGTGCCCAACGTGGGGCCGGCGTGATGTAGATGTCGAGTTTGATCAATCATTTGTCGCAACATAATCTCATTTCATTACAAGATTTCTGTTTAGATGCCTATGTACATGTCTGTTTAGATATCAGTGCCTATTGGAATGTCTGTTTAGATCCCATTTAAGTGTGGACGACGCCAACATTATCCAAATTTTATTTCATACTGGAAACCCGAAATTCTTCGTATTGTAAAACCACAAATGAAGTTTATTTCAACAAATTATTTCACATATGTAGTCTAAATTAAAATGTTGTCAAAGGACACATAATTTGCGTTGAGTATAAAACACATTATAATGCAACGTTTTTCATGAAAAAAATACATAATCTTTTGTCGAGATTAAGATGTTCATTGGTAACATTGATCACTTATATACTTTTCAGATTTTTTTCCATTCAAAAACAGCAGTAAAGCTTCTTCCGGAAGCATAGAACTGCATATTTAATTTTCTATGCTGAAGTCTTTTTGGTCTGTTCATAAAATAGCTACATAATCATTTCATCACCATCGAAAAACGACCCTATATGATCCTACAGATTCTTTTTTCTTTGTCTAGGTTTAATATTTACTTTACACTGAGAAAGCAAACTTATACACCATTCGTCGGGCACGTAAAAAAGTGTTTTTTTCTGATTTTTTTCTGATAATTGCAAATGCAGCTATTAAGTATGGCCTTTTTGTATCGTTCTAAAATATTTTATGCCCTGGAAGTAAAAAATTGACTCAATCATATTTCAAACACAATCGATTTCTAGCAGCACTACGACCATTTTCTTTCAACGATAATACTGTTGAAGGCGTCAACTAACTAAAGAAAGATTGAAAATTTTTTGTTGCTGAAGGTCCATCTACCAGAGAATTCAGATAGGCCAACAACCTAAAAACCATCAGCAAAATAAAGTACCCTCAACGAAACCCAGAACAGGATCGACAATGCTATATTATCTAGGAAAAATGATTACACGTGTTGCGAATAACAGAAAGAAAAGTGATACCAAGAAAATGAAAATTTTAATAGGTGAAAATTATACACAATCGGAATTTCAACTCTACACATAAAATAAAAGCAAGAGAAAGCTTCATTGCCTTAACAACAACTTTAAAGAAGCAAATCATTTACAATCAATTTCTGCATTTGGCTCGGAAAAGTAATTTGATGGATGGATAGTCTAAAATATGTCGTGATGTCGTGATATAAATACAAAATTGTCAAGTTTTTTTTAGTTTGAAATAAACAATATTTATTGAAATTTCTTTCTATTCCTTGCAAACATTTAACTATTTTTAGAAAAATCCAAACCCGTCACATGAATTTATAAAGCTGATTCATATATCTCCCAAACCCCAAAGCCAATAGTGAAAAACCACAATTTTCATATGCCTTCGAGCAATCTTCAGTATCATGAGCCCATCTATAGGCTTCGTCGTAGTGATAAACATCTTGATGTTCATATGCCGATACTTCAGCCATTGGAAGACTTCAAAAGAAGTTAATTTTAATTAAGATCACCATTTCATATACATATATGTACTATATATCCTTAAAAATTTACCGAAATATCGTTTTGAGTAATTCAATTTCCATGGTACTGGTCCTTCTGTGAAGATACTTTCGAGCCTCACACAACGCTCGCATTATGCAGTCCTTGCCACCATAGCCCATACTAGAATGATGTTATCATAAAAAAAATTATCGAAGAGTGGCCGAACGTTATTACATTTTCGATATAATCATCCGACTCAATTCCAAGAACAACAAATATGCGTGTAAATTGGTTGCTTAAAACTCACCTATCAAGTACAATTTCCATCTCTCGATAAAGATTCCTTTTATGTCTGCGTTGAATAACTTCTGCTCTGTTGTAAATATCTTTAGTCTTTAGTTTATCCACATGATGAGCAATCCACGTTTCATTCGGCAAATCATAAGCGATTCCCCAGTTGATTGCATAGCTCATATAGTCCAATTCAGGATTTCCTATTTGTCCTATTGTCAGGCAAATTACCACCTGGAGATGAAAGAGTTATTGAAAAACTATACCAACCACCCCATTCAAAAGAAGTACTTACCGAAAAAGATGATCCATCGGGAAAAGCAACGTATCGGTTATGTCGAGATTGATTCGTATCAGGAGACACTACAATTTTGCCATGAGTGATCCCTAATAGGGTGGAAAAGACCACGCCAACAAAAACGTTCGCCCCAAAACCTAAAGTGTCTACCATCATTTACAACAGATAAACTCTCATAAAGACGGTTTAGCTATAGAATCTACTCGCGTTACATGCATGCCTTGTAACTGAAGTGTGCACTTTATTTAAACAAACTGTTAGCATTTAAAATCGATAATAATGGTTCCGAATTCTTCTAAAAAATCCTAACCAGGTATTAATATCAGTTAAAATCTAAGGGAGTGAAGTACATTTTACACGACTTTGAAACGAAACCCAACTTAAGGGGTTACATAGGTCTTGAAGGAAAAACAACAACAAAATATATTTTACAAATTAAAAATCTATTTTATTTAAACTTTACACACATAAAAGTTTAGCATTTCAAGAAGTTGTAAAAAAATTTCAGCTAAAAACATTGAAAATTGTCAATTTTACTGCAGTTTTCATCGTCCAACCTTTTTTTGCGGTAGGCAGGTTCATCTCAAATCAAAAATTCAAAAAAAAATCTTATAGTTTATGCCCTTCGATCGTGCTTGAACGAAGGAATTGAAAAAAATTAAATTGTAAGGTTTAGCATTTTTCCGATTTTCACCGTTTTAAAATATTTTTTTCGTATAAAACAAAAACGAGTCGACCGAATGAAATTCCCTTCGTTCAAGCAGACCTATGTAACCCCTTAAAGCAAATCAAACTTGTGAAATATTTGCAAAGTCAAGACCTAAAAATTCAATTACATTTATTTGAGATCGAAACACGATAATAAGTCAATTAAAATCGATCATAAGCATATATATTTGATATTATCACATAAAATTGTATGGCTTGGAATGTTTTCCAAATGCCAAGGCAATCAATGAGAAACCACAATTAGGAAAGGATGTAGCACAATCCAAGTGTCCTTGATCCTCGCGGTGAGCCCGATCATAGTAGTGAGTTGTTCGACGATCCCGTAACAGAGCATTTTTAAATGGCAGACTATTAATGTATGCGTTTGTGCATAAAAGATATTAGAAAGTTAATTATGATTTTGAATTACCTAAATATCGTCTTTAGCAATGTCTCTTCCATCGTAAACTTCTTCTTTTCGAAAAAGAACTTTTCCGTTTCACACAATGCCCTTAAAATGCAATCTCTTCCGCCATAGCCCATGCTAGAAAAATGATTAACATTAATTAGCATCTAAATCGAGTCTATTTCTAAAATTTAAATGGAAACTGATAAGTAAAGTAATCACAATGTAGCACGTCATCTTCAACATGATCAATTTATCTGATGGAGTAACTTTGTAATTATATACAAGGCACACTATAAAAGACTATTATCTAATGCTATATTTTGAAAATAGCTTCATTTCACAGTTTATAAATAACAAGCCTCGAGGTAAGACTCTTGAGGTTCACACGAACAATTTTCAATAATATCAATGTAACCATTTAAAACAATAGTAGTAGTAATACTTTAAATAATAATGATGATAATGAGACAATTACAATAAATGGAATGAACCTGTGTATTTTGGTGTGAATATTTTTTGTAATTATAAAAAATACGTACGTACGTTACCTACTACTTTTTAAAATTACTTTTAAATTACTCTTAAGACCTTTAATCGTAAAGATATGTTAAAAATTTTGATTTAGATTTTCGTAACAATTATAATAACTTCGCTATATACTGAGAAGTTAATTTATAAAGTAATATGCGCCACTATTAAAAGAAACTTTGGTATCCTAATGAACGCCTCTTTACGAAAAGCAAACCTTTTACCTATCATTTTTTCACTACTGTTTCCTACCCGCGGTTGTCTTCTTTATCTTAAACAAATAATTCTGGATATAAATTTATGCAGTCAAATGGCGACTTAACCGCAAATTTTGGGCTGCTGGGTAGATTTTCATTGCAATCTGTGGCTAGTTAAAAGTTTCTGGGGTCGCAGCTTCATGGGCGCCATCTTGAAAAGAAAAAATGTGGACAACCATATCTGTCACCAAAAAGTTGCGTATGTCAAATTGTGTGGAATTGAATTTGCAGCAACTTGTGCATACATTACTATCATGTGGTATCAATGGTAATAAAGTTACAAACCAAAAACTACATATGAAAAGGTGGATCATTTTTCGAGCGCCACAAATTCTTTGTTTTCACTTTTAACCGCGAAATACGTTTCAAATTTATTTCACGACAATTTTGCCACAAGCCGTTTGCGATGTTGTTTGTTTCAATCACTGCACACTGTCGGGAATTATTGCATCCCGAAGGGGAAAAAGTCGCGTGAAAAATGCATTTTTAATAGAAACAGAATTTTCAGAAGCATTAATGTGACCATATTGAGGTGAAATGGAACGTTTCATTTAAGGAAGATGGGCAAATGGATTTATTGTAATAGGCGCACCAAACTGTATCCTTAAGAGTCTCCACTGATGAATAGCCTATTATATCGATGCTAAAAGACATGCTTTGCCGTCATTCTTGACTTTGGCCTCTATAGGGTTCGAAAACACGAAAGTTTCATATATTTCTTGACAAAATTACGATAAAATCAAGTTGTTAATCGATGTTACCATTGGCAATAAATGTCTTTAGTTGATAATTCGGTATGAGCCACACTGTTTGACACAATATGTCTTGAGGAATGTAGTGCTCCCATAAATAATTTTTCGACTTCTTGAAAAATAAATCGAATTTAAACATCTGCTTCAAATATATCTTCAATAGTATGAGAATATTTACTGTATAATTTTTTAATCTACAGGTCTGTTACGCAAGAAATTTGAAATGCGTAAACAAAAGGAAGACTGCATAAATGAATTTGTGTAATGAGTAAAAATAAATGTGAAAATAGGCGTTGATGGTATATATATGGTGTTTAAATTGCATAAATATATATAGTATTTAATATTTATAATTGATTTCATCTTCACAAAATGTTTTAATTGCTTTTCAAAAGAAACTTCCTTTTAATTTTGTGTGTCTTTTTATTATGTTCGGAATCGATTTTCGATCGTAATCGTTCGGTCTTTGTCGGCTGAATCGGGGAGAAGGACCGAACCTCAGCAAATCAGCTGGAGACCGATTCCGAATCTAATAAAAATAAAGAAACTAAATTAAAAGGAAATTTCTTTTAGACTAATTTCAAAAGCTGCGATCGCATGAAAATTAACGCAATTTTTTTTTTTGAATTCCACCTTTTTAAAAAAAACTCCTACACTTTGTTGAGCTTGTATAAATAAATACACATCCATATATTGAGACGGCAGCTGTTAAACGCGTGTGGCTATCAAACAAAACGATCTTTGAAATATATGAATCATAAACACGTCTTTTCGTTTCCATTAGTTTTAAAGAGGAAATTGCTTGCTATCTTAGTTTGCTACATTTATCAATTTTTCATGAAATAACTTTACAGTTTGAACTGTTTTCTTATAAATGTTTAAATATCGTGCGAGAAGCTCACCACTGACTCGACATAATTCAAAAATAACATCTAAGAAGGAATATATAACATTGCTTTAAACTTGTGAAGAAACCTTATTTTTCGATAGTAGATTTGATTTAGTGATAAGATTTATATCTTATTAAAAATCAAACACCTTTGGTAAGATTAATGCTTCATATCGTGCTTGTACATACATACATTTCAGTTCCAGTATTCTTTTCAATAAAAATCTGCTCTTTCAACATTTAATAATGACGAATCATCAGGAGAATATTCTTTTCTATTTTTCGTATATTTTTTGTTCAAAACTCACCTGTTCAACGCTGTTTCTAGTTCCCCATATAACAAATGCCTGGCTTTTCGTGCAAGTGTAGGACTCGACTCATCAACAATTCTATTTTTGAAACCATGTACATGTTCAATTACCCACGTTTCGTTTGGTAGATCATATGAAACGCCCCAATTAAGTCCAAAACTAAGGAAATTCACGTTAGGATTTCCAAGTACTCCAATTGTCCAGCATATTGAAACCTAGAATGTGACATATTTTGGTATGAATATTAGAAAAATAGTTACATGCAAAAGTCATCTTGAATTTTTTGTTTGAGTTTTAATCCTACATGTGAAAGAAAAGAAAATCAAATCTAAATATCAATGAAACTTAACGAATAACATATAGAAATACCTCAACAACTCACCGAGAATGATGAACCCTCAGGAAATGCTAAGTAACGCTTTGTTCGGGAGAGCACCGCATTTTCACCGTCATTACTACCATCCAACGCAATCAACTGAATACTAACAATGAAAAGCACAAGAAAAACTAACTGATTACACTTTACACAATGTCCGAAATTCAAAATCAGCATTTTTTCCAACACACGATCATCCTTTCAGAATATAATCTTCTCAAAAATTGAACGAATCCAATCTGAAATTCCGAAATCATTTAAAATCGTAGTCTATCTCAGATAATTTTATTTACTTCACACATTAGCATTTAAAAGCCATTTCTATTATCATTTAAAAATCACACATAGCAACGTTATTCCTTTTAGCATAAGTGGGAGCCATACAAATAAATCTTTTCTTTGCACAATCTTACAATGGATATTTTAACATATTTGAATTTAAGCACCGCTATTTAAATTTATCTTAAAATTGGATTTATTCGCTGGATATACTTGTTCATTTCACAGCTATTACAACTTTGTACAGCAGACACTTATGTTTGAGTTTAACATGAACATCGAATTTAATAGCAAATATGATCTTGTGATTTCCTCGTAATTTCGTATGTGGGTCAACATTTTTGAGAAATTAACAAGGGCATATGGACTAAAGCGCTAGCTGTAGCAATAACACAGAAAGCAATGCCTTATGGTCCCTCCTTTTTGGAAAAGATGACTAATTATCGCTCAGGACTTTGATATGTTAAATAATATTAAATTAGAAGAACATGCCTCCTGGCAGAATAAGCCCGAAACCTTATTTGTAATACATTTATTACATTTAATGAAACATACCCCTACTTTATACCAAATGGAACGACTTTTAAATGTTTATAAAAACGATAATTTGGCCTATTTTTCAATTGCATGAAACTATTGTTATGCTTGCAGAAATAGGAATCCTCTGGTGATCAAACATTGCACGTGTGAACACCAAAATTCTAATTGTAAACCTTTTTCATCATAATCAGTGTGAATACGATTGATTTGAATTTTTGCAAATTCCACCCAATCCACAACATTTGCTAAAGTGCCTTCAACGTGCGTACGATTTACTGCAATCCACCCTGTCATCATTACAACTCTCATTATCTCCAAATGCTTCAAAATGGTGCGCAAACTTCCCAGAAGGAAAACCGAGACTCATGTCCCTGGGTGGCACTTACGAATCTCTTCATAAAGTCATAGTTTTGGGATAGGCAACACTAAGCAAACGAGTTTAAATTTTGCGAATTTCACTCCGAACATGTAGTTTAAAGCTTTCCGACCAAGAAGTTCTAATCCATTTCGTTCTCAATCCTTTCTATCCGAACTTTGTCCGAACCTTTGCCAGAAAGGTTGCCCAAAAATTTGCCTTAATAATCGTTCGAATATATGCCCGAACATACGCCTGAATATACGCTCGAACATACATCCGAACATATCCCCAAACATATAACCGAACAAACACGCGAACATTTGCAATATGAGCCATGACGCTATTTCGAGGAACTAGTCGGCTATTGATGAACGTTTGGAATGCGTTGAATACCTACGACCATGGCATCACCTGAACATTTACCCAAACAGTTGTTCAAAGATTTACCCAAAGAATCACCCGAACATTTGTCCGAGTATTTGCCCGAACAATCGTCCGAAAATTCACCCAAACATTCATCATACCATTGACAAAAAAAACTCTCAAACAATCGTTCGAACATTTGCCTGAACATTCTCATCGTGGCACTTACATTAATTCCCGGGTGTTTGCCGATAGTCGAAACCAGATCGATCATTTCGTCATCGAAATAAGAGCTGTTACCAGTGTCCTCGATTTAAGAGCAGAGAGCATTATCGCCCTTTGAAAGACAAAGCGAACTTCTTTTCGGTTGCTGTAAGCACGTTGATGAAGAGTACTTTCCATCAACTTGAACAGCAAGTTCGTTCTGTTCATTTGATTAGATCCAAAATTTGTTTTAGTTACTGTACCGTTCTCATCTTATTTGTCTTCCTTACAAGGTTTTGTATTCAGTTACTTTTTTCAATATTTACTTTTCCTCATTTGTTAATATAATTTTAATTTATCAATTTTTATTATTATTTCATCATTTGGCCATTATTTATATATAACATTTTTTCTTCTAAGGGAGTATACGTAAATTGGATGGTGTTTTATAAGTATCCTTTTTTATTGGATTAGAAACCAGAAATTTTTCTCAAGCTCAGTATTCTGTCCCATTTCCGGGTCGAAGCCTCATTCAGTTTAATGTATCTTATTCGATAGCTTGGCGCAGACCTAGTCCTTCTCCCCCAAAACACCCTTCATCCACGCACTGAGTCTGGCCGAAAAAAACTGCTCCATCTTCAGGGGAGAACAAATACATATAAATTCCTGCGACGGCAGGCCAAAAACTTCGTGGTCCCAACAAATTACTCAAACAAGATAAGATGAATTCAATATTTTCAAAAGCTACTAGTTTCATCATCAGTAGCGTAGCTGTGATAATTACATAGACGTTTCACAGTTGTATACATCCAACGAAGTTGTGGCAAAATAATTTTAAAAAAGGTTTACGCCAAAATTGGCAAAAATCAAGGTGATTTTAGACCTGGTGGATCGACAACAGACCAGATAATCTCAGTAAAACAGGCACAACAAATATAAGGTCGTCATACATATCCAGGAAGCATATACGATAGTAAAAATCGGAATATACTACACAAAAAAATTTTGCTTGATTTTGGAATACCATCGACAACGTAACGATGGCCGAAGCGGAGTGTCAAATTGGAGTCCAAATAAGACTTACTTCAATGGAACCTTTAGCAGGAGGACGGCCTCGCTCTTATGCTTTCCAAAGTGTCCCTTGAATACATAATCAGGGACAAAAACCTCAAAAACAACGTTAAAGCGCTACTGCTTAGTCTATCCAGAGTATTTTCTGCCATATGAGCGAGACCGCCAGTATTTAGGGGCGCTGCAGGAGAAGCGAAGTATGAAGCTGCAAAGCTTTAATGCAATTTTTAATAATGAAAATCTTTCCAACAGAACGAATAAACAACACTATTCAACAATGCTGACTCTATATTGTCATAAAATATCCATCTCCAAAGTGTTAAACACGAGAATGAGTCAATTACAACGGAATCGTTTCGAAACATCCAAAACCAGTCGAGCTTTCTAGAAAGTCCACAGACGCTAGCCTGCAAAGATCTTCACCAATCTTCAAGCGGCTAGTTTGTTCTAGCTTGAGTGAGTGGTCTCAGAATGGCCAATAGCATAAATCAAGAGTCTACTTTTTAGTGCGATACGGTGTATCGAGGATCGTATTTTTTAAACGATTGTGAAGATTTAAGTACAAATAAACTGGTAGTCATGCACAGTGTTAGTGAAATAATAATCAGCAATAAGGTGCGCTATTAATTTGTAGTGAAACCTCGTTATTTAGAATTTCAAAAATCCCTTATCAACCCATAATGGCACTTGAAGTTACAACAATATCACATCTTTTATATATATCAGGCTTATTTTAGTGTTTTATTCATAGCATAAAGAATGTATAGCACTGTCACTAGAGGTAAATTGCCGCAACTCTGTTATACAATTACCCGTGTGAAATTTTGCACGCGTATTAGTGTTCTAACTTGCATCCGTATACATGTTTTCGCACACTAATTCGGTCGTGGCGTTTGTACATACACAAATTGCGGCCTCGCCACAATACATTTGCCCAAATCCACATGGAGAAATTTTGCTGAATATGGTATTTTCACTCGTTCTTTCGCGCGCAAGTTCAGGAACGAAAACTAGAGCGCTCTTTCTGATGGAGGGATAATTTTTGCATCGTTTATCTCATGTTTTTCTCACAGCTCAGAGTGTTCGTGTTATTTGTTCTTTATGTCAAGGTGTTACTTTATAGAGTGAGAGCAACCTAATTCAAACGACTTTTTCACATGAACTTGAAAGCAATAACCTTGCTAGCGTTCGCGGTAGATTCTATCCGCAAAATATGTTAACCAACATGACTGATTATATTTTCATAAGTATATGCTCTGATGAAAAAAATGGATTACGAGTGGAAAATTTACGAGAGGACACAAGTTTAATTTGTTCTTTTTGTTCTGTTGCTTCCTACCCTGAACACCTTCTCTGGATTCAGTTTATTTGAAAATTTTGTCCTTAACTCGATGCTTTCACCACAGCATCATTCTTTTGCAATATGCTCGTATTATTACATTTTAAATTATCAACTGTCAAGCATCCAAACCAACAACCCCTCCCAAGATTGTACTAAAACAGCAACAAATGCATGGACTTTCGGTCCACAGTCGACACACTACATCCTTTGAATGGAATCATTTGTAGTAGATTTCGCTTGAGATGAATTATCTTAATGGTTCGTGTCTAGCATCCGTTAACAAGGACACAAGGATACTTGCAGTATGTCCACATGGGGCGTGCGTACTATTCGCAAGTCTAAATCGATTTTTCCTATTATTTTTATTCACATCTCGATCGCACCGCATACGATTAGTGTCACGCCAGTATCAATTAAAACACACTCTATAAACAAAATTCGTGTATTTTCTAGTTATTTTTCTAACGCGCTAAAATGTTAAGATAATCACAAGCCGTGTCAAATAGCCGTTCAATGTGTATTAACTCAGTTCGAAGCTAGAGCTCGATTCTTAAGGAGGCACAGTCCATCACCTGGATTATATACTTAAGGCGTTTCCCCAATGTCCATTAGCAGAGCTTCGTGCTAAAAAAAATTCGATTTTTTTAAAAGACAACGAAAATAAAAATGTACGAAAAATTCAGAATTTAACAAAGTATCTACGGCTGATTGTGTAACAGACGGAAAATGGAGGGAATGCTAAGGATTTCCTTGTTATTATGTGTGATTGCAGCCTTGAGTCCAGGTAGCTGATACACGCCTCAATCAATTTGCAATAATATCGTGACAATATCTGAATCTTTCGTTGCAGTTAAATCATCTGAGGATGAGGAACGGCTTGTGCGGGACCTCTTCCGTGGCTATAACAAGTTAATCAGGCCTGTACAAAACATGACCCAAAAAGTTGATGTGCGCTTCGGTTTGGCATTTGTTCAGCTAATCAATGTGGTATGTTGCATTGTTTGATGAGTGTGTAACGTTGCAGTGGAGCATGTGACACCCTAACAAGAATTATTAAGTGGACACTCAACGGCTTTATGTAATCTTCTAACATGGTGCATTGATGGTTTCCACGACAAAAGGGGTTTGGCGAAGGTTACATCCTTCTATAAGGACTGCAGGTTGTTCAATGGTGCTCGATTTCACGTGCAAATCCTTATGGGTTGTCTTGACACCCGTATTTGGTGAAGAGTTTCTTTTCAAATACTGCTCGCAATGAACCATGCTAGTCAAACGTACATATATGGTAGCAACTGTTTCCAGAGAATATCCTTCGTTGCAAATCGGTTTTATTGATTAGCAATCAATTGAACAACCTCTGGAGAATGATGTTGTTTGTTGTTCGCCAATGTCTCAACACACATTGAAAATATCTAGATCATCAACATTTTATGCAACTTTTCATAAACTAATGTACATACGAGCTCCATTCATAAAGTGAATTCAATAAATCAATGTCTCATCTTCTAATAGACGTGGAAACTTTGAATTCAACTGAGGATGTATTATGCCCTTAACATTATTTGCATTTACGAATTACGGTTTCAATGTGATTCTTCTACTATTGGTGGAAAATTCTATTCAAATCTACCAAAAAAATCACCTCTTCAAATGTTTCTCTTCCTTCCAGAACGAAAAGAATCAAATCATGAAATCGAACGTGTGGCTGCGTCTCGTTTGGAGCGATTACCAATTGCAATGGGACGAAGCTGACTACGGTGGCATAGGAGTACTACGTCTTCCACCTGATAAAGTTTGGAAGCCAGATATTGTCCTGTTCAATAAGTACACCTCTTTCATCTAACCCTGGAATCATCTTAAAGCATTTTTCTCTTCGCAGTGCCGATGGAAACTACGAGGTCCGATATAAATCCAACGTTCTTATATATCCCAATGGTGAAGTACTTTGGGTACCGCCAGCCATTTACCAAAGTTCCTGTACAATAGATGTCACATATTTTCCATTCGATCAGCAAACGTGTATCATGAAATTCGGATCATGGACATTCAATGGCGATCAAGTATCCTTGGCACTATACAACAATAAGAACTTTGTCGATTTGTCGGATTACTGGAAATCAGGAACATGGGATATCATTGAAGTGCCGGCCTATTTAAATGTGTACGAAGGGAATGGAAACCATCCTACTGAAACTGACATCACATTTTACATAATAATACGCAGGAAGACACTGTTCTACACGGTCAATTTAATCCTTCCAACCGTGTTGATTTCATTCCTTTGTGTTTTGGTGTTCTATCTGCCTGCCGAGGCTGGAGAAAAGGTACTATCACTAGCATCAAAACTAGCATCTAGCTTTTCGTCTTATTTTCTACACAGGTTACCTTAGGTATTAGTATTTTGCTTTCACTGGTTGTGTTCCTGTTGCTGGTTTCAAAGATTCTTCCGCCTACGTCACTGGTTCTTCCATTAATCGCCAAATATTTACTTTTTACCTTCATCATGAACACCGTGTCCATTTTAGTCACCGTGATTATTATCAACTGGAACTTTCGAGGTCCACGCACACATCGAATGCCAATTTGGATTAGATCCGTTTTCCTCCACTATTTGCCAGCATTTTTGCTCATGAAGCGTCCACGAAAAACACGCCTTCGCTGGATGATGGAAATGCCTGGCATGAGTGTTCCACCAAATCCGCATCCATCTTATGGCTCACCAACTGAAATGCCGAAACACATAAGGTAAGATGCATCCAATCCGCCACTATCCACGTAAATGTTCAGATTGAAACTTCCTTCTAGTTTCGATTCAGTTCGGTACTACCTCCTGATTCACTATGAATTTTCAATTAACTTGAATACCAAAATACTAATTTTCTCATAGAAAATTCAACATTCCACACTCAATAATGTTGTCTACATATTTCAGTGCCATCGGAGCAAAACAGGCTAAAATGGAAGTCATGGAACTATCTGACTTGCACCATCCGAATTGCAAAATTAATCGTAAAATTAGTTGCGGAGGTGAATTAGGTGTTGGTGACTCATGCCGAAGAGAAAGTGAAAGTTCAGACTCTATATTGTTATCGCCGGAAGCGAGTAAGGCAACCGAAGCTGTTGAATTTATAGCCGAACATTTAAGAAATGAGGATTTATATATTCAGGTAATGTTCATTTAAAGATTGATTAATCTTTTACTTGTGATTAGCAAAATGGTCCTATGAACAATGCAATTTTCTTTCGAACAGATGATGTGAGGATGTATAGTTGAAATTTTTCTTTCTTGGATTCCTCCCCCCCCCATACACACATACGAGTTGAAGCAAGTTCACAGACAGGGGAAGTAAATGGAGGGCCTAACTGTGCTATTGATGCGATAGTGCACGTGGTTATGGTGAGGGTAGGGTGGGCCCAGACAGTGCCAACCATGTCTGATGAGCTCTGTTGAAGTCGATCGTCCAACGACCTGATGGCACACTGTTCACATGCTTTCTTTGTTCTTGTTTTGTCTTTGCGATAGTACTTTCGGGATATCATCCGTGTTGGGTTGTATGACTTTCGCACTCTGGATGATCTTGAATCGCGATATTAAAATTGATCTGCACCCGAAAATTAGGAACCCAAAGCATGAGTTATAGTTAAGTACGAGGTATGGAGTCAAGTATGAGATGTATCTTCGAATGTAGATAAGATTTGAATTGATATTTGTTTATAAATTCTGAATTTCGTCGAGTTTGGGCTTAACGATGATTGAATCTCTCGTTATGAGATTTGATGTATATTTCCAAGAGTCAATATTTTTTCAAGACATTCTGTTTCCTTTTCCAATATTAAAGTTGCTAGCTATTCATTTTCACGATTCTATTTTTGCAAAAAATGTTTAAGATTTCCAAGATTTTTCTTCATCAACTTCCTCTGAAAGACATGCCTAAGAAACTATACAAGCCGCCGCCGAAGCTGTTTCGAAATTTTCCCGAACGTTGAAACAAATTTTACAAAATAATTTGTAGGTACAAAAATATCACTGCCTCTAAATAAGTACCTACCAAGAAAGAGTTTATGCGGAGTTGAAATTAAAACAAAACAAATCCTGCGAATCTTTCACCCTTACGGTTTTCCGGATAAAATTATAATTCTAGAATGTTATCTTGCGACCATGGCAAAAATCGCACGAAAAATAGAATTAAATCTTCAAATAAATTGAGGAAAAAACAACTTTAAGTACAATATACCAGACAAAACATTATTGAAGCGAAATTTTGGTTGGAAAATTAAATTCATACTTTAAAAAGCTGGACAAAAAACATTCCGTAAAAATATAGTTGAGAAGATGGTTTCAATTCAATATCGCTGGTTGGAGTTTCTTCAATTTTTCGTAGCTGCTACTAATTCCGCACATTATTGATGCACATCAATGGTTCGTCCCGAAAAATGGACCCTGTACGTCTCAAAATCGTGAATTCTTTAAAAATATTAAGTATTAAAATTTTTTGTAGAATTAAATATGCAATAGTTTGTACATATACAATAAATCACAGCAATTGAAAATAAATTATAACCCAAAAATAACGTGAAAAAATAATTCAGAGAAAACGTTTCAGGCACCACAATAGCGAAAAATATGCAGAATTTATTTTAAGAGATACTTTCCTAGGGAGGGTGGGAAGTATTTCAGTCCGAAACAAGTTTCGCAAAACTGTAGGACTTTTGTCGTAATAAACGATATCACAAACGACTAGCAATCAAATTAACTTAAAGTAAACTTCCAAAAAATTTCGTTTTGATGCCTGTGTGACAAAAAATAGAATTCGTCATTCGTGCATTTCGTACCGTGCTGAACTCGTATGACAAATATAATTCATACTCATTAAAAACAACACTGCACGCACTCATACCGAACATTTCTTCTATTCTTCGTAAATATCTTTTCCAGCTTTTGTTCACAGAGAAACTGAAAACTGCATTAATTTATTTTTATCTTTCATCGTCCCTAGGCTTTAACCACTTGTTCAGGAAGTGATGAAAAAAGTGACTGTAAAATCATTAAATTCACTTTTGTATAAAATATATAATATAATATATAATTTTAAAATATGAATTTTGGATCAAACTTCCTCTTAGGCCTTCCATCTTCATATACCTGAAATATTTTCTCGTTTTAACTAAACGAAAAAAATCTGTCCTTGTCGTTGATGTTCTATCTTATTTATGCAACTATCAATGAACGCGATAAAGCAAGGATCTGGAAATGTAAGCAATATTTCCACCGAGCCTCATGTATTTGCTTTAGAGGTTTCAAAGGATGTTTGGACGCGCGAGGATCTAAAAACTCTTTTTGTGAGGCTATATTTAATCTTGTTCTATCTGATCCTTTGCAAGGAATGCTAACAGCAATCTTTGTCCCTAAATTTACTGCGAAAGAGTCATTATCGTACACGCCCACGCGGTTCGTGCTGAAGATTGTCTGTAGTGCCTATATACCATAGATGAACAACTTTCACTGCATAAATTATTGCTATTCTTGAAGATACCGGCACATTCATTTCGAATTCATAAAAATAAATTCGGTAAAGGTTAAGATTATGGCCTCACCCCCGAAAGGGTGGGAGTAAGGGATCGAAAAAGGAGGTTCCTCTACTAATATGGCATAAAAAGTTCGTGGCGGTCAAGGCCTCATGAAAAGTTATGGGGGCTCCCCCACTAAAAAATCGTTATTTTGCCTATTTTTAGAGATCATATGAAGCCGATCGATTGATCTGGGAACTAATTTTTATACATATTTGGTAGTCAAAAATTTTAAAAAAAATTAAAGAATTGTTTTTTTTTGCAAAAAAAATACAGAAAATAAAAACAAAATAAAAAAAAATAAAAAAAATATTAAAAAACTCATGAATGTCATTTTTACCGTAAATGTAATATAAATAAGAGTAACACTTTGGAGACACGTTTTGCACCCCCTCCAAAACATACGCCAATATATTTTCCGGATTAAGATTTTTTTCATATGTAAATTTTTAACAGCACGCTTTCTCCTTTTGCAGACCCGTGAAGATTGGAAGTATGTCGCCATGGTGATTGATCGTCTGCAGCTTTATATATTTTTCATAGTAACAACTGCTGGTACAATTGGTATTTTAATGGATGCGCCACATATCTTCGAATACGTAGATCAAGACCGAATCATAGAAATATATCGTGGAAAATAAATTAAGGAGGGTAGATAAATCGTGACCCCTAGTTCGCAAACCAAAAACAGTATTCGAAAAACAAACGACAACGTAATAAGCAAATCTATTTTGTGTATAGTTTGACTAAATAAGCACTTAATATTAGACCTAAAATTTGAAGGAACTGTCGGTTAGTGTTTCGTGTACGGTTCGCTCAATTCCAATTCCAAGTTGGGTTTTTTAAAAAAAAACATTTCAAGTTCTTCCTATGTTCGAATATAAGTATAATTGTTTCCAAGTCGAAACTGATGTCTCTTCCTTCAAATAGGGAACTTTTATGCTCATGAATTTAGTCATGTTTAATTCACTATGGAAATGAATTGCTCAAATTGTATCAATAAGTTATTGCAATAAACTCCCGAGAAAATAAAAAAAAATTAAACACAAATAACAATCAACGGCACGAATAGCGTAAAGAACTCTAACAAATTTTTTTAGGTAAGAACAATAAATAATAACACCAAAGTAAATAAATGGAAATACCCCATACTGCTTGCGGTTATCTTAAACTCACAGATACTCTAGATTTTCTTTTTGAGTTTTCATCGTTTTGTCATTTACATTGAGCACCATAATTATTATATATATATATAATCGAGTTGAACTGCTGATTTTCATAAAAATTTAAACAACAATAAAAATACAGGTGCCAACCTAGTCCGTTTCGATGGTATTTATATAAACCAACAAAAAACAACAAAAAAGCAATGTAACATTTTTTTATCTAACGTTGAAGATGAAATTTTAGTAGAGAAAACTCGCAAACAAAAAATATTTAACTGTTAGTCATTATTTCAAAAGGATTTTAATAATAATAATAATAATAGAACAAACGAGAAATATTAAAGCGTCAAGGCAGAAACGCGTAAATAGTAAACATGAAAACTATTAAATTGTGTATGTAAAAAAAAACATCTTATCATGTAAGGAAAATCAATGTTAACATTAACAAATAGAAAGAATTTACAATTCAATGTAAAATTATATTATAAACGACACGTTTTCTCCATTTTGTACTTTTTCAATTTACGTATAATAAAATGAAGATGGTATTTAAAATTAGCGAAAGTGTCATAGATAAATACAAATATAGCAAATGACAATTAAACAAATTGTTTCCAAACATATTTGTAAGAACATAACATTGTATGTTTCATTTCAAACGGATATTACTGGGCTATCCACATTTATATTGTATTGATTCAATTGCTGCTACTGTGAGTTAACAATATCTACATACATATGTTAGGAATGATTTGAAATTTAATATATTGTATATTGGAAATAATACCGTTGTTTTTCCCAAATTTTTTTATGAAATCGGTAAATGTATGCCATTGAAACTACTTTAAGTTAGAATATAAATTGGAATATGAAAAAATAAAAAGTTATTGCAAGTTGATAAAAATCGTTCATATGCGATATTTTATTCATATATACATACGTGGTTGATGATTGAACTAACAACAAATTCGAGCTTTAAAGAAATATTTCACCTTCCTTAGACTGTGATTGAGCTGAAATCCCTAGGTAAATTTTTTTTTAAATAGTTGCTAGTTTAACTAGATTCGCTCCTACAGCCAGAGTGCGCTTGGACTATGATATAAATTCAATAGATTACAGATCGACTGCAGCTAATAGCTCACTGAAAAATCCCTCAAAAGCACGTGATTATCATTCTTGTTTTGAAAGCATTCAAAGGTGCTTACAGTGCCTTGAGAAGCTTTTCTATGGCAGGTAACAATATGAACATTTTCGGTTAATAGAATGTTTTGACATATAAAACACATACTAAAACAGTTGTACA
Source organism: Oxycera nigricornis (assembly GCA_963942545.1). Lineage (NCBI taxonomy): Eukaryota > Metazoa > Arthropoda > Insecta > Diptera > Stratiomyidae > Oxycera > Oxycera nigricornis. Next base: position 27,150,705 of record OZ012660.1, read on the forward strand.
CTGATTTTAAATATTTTTTTCGGAAGCAAACTATTTACGACAGCTGTAATTTGTGACAAACATTATAGTGGATTGGCATTGTATTTCATAACATCAATTGCTTGCATTTTCTTCTTTAAGAGATAATTTTGAAACGCATTTTCACTATGTGATTTTAAAATACATGCAAAAGCAGATGGTTTCCTTTCCGCTTTTAATCAAAAATAGAAGTCTTTTCGAAAGCGCACGCTTTTAGCTAGACAGCTTATAAGATACGATTAGAATGAAACCATCCAATGCATAATAGTCCAGTCATTGACGGTTTATACTTCGGAAATCTTTCGGTCATGATCGTGTTACGTGAAGCTTGAACTGAAACTAGGGAATAGCATAAGAAACAAAAGTTATATAGTGCCGATGTACTCTCCTGGGCGTGGATGCTACCGCTTGTTGGGGGTGGAAAATTTAATATTCAAAATAACAGCGAAAATCGATTAAAGGGTCATTTCAAAACAAAAAATTGTCTCTGAAAATTTTTGTTACAACTAATACTTTTTGAGTTATTCGTGATCAAAAATGTTAGTTTTTCATCGAAAAAATGCATGTTTTTAAACGGTTTTTCACAAATACCTCAAAAACCATGCGTTTTATATAAAAAATCATGAGAAACGAAAATGAAGTATATTTAATAACAGAGAGAACGCTTTTTTTATTTTACTAGGTGTAATAGGGACCGAGTTATGACCAGTGAAACGTAAACTCGTATTCTGTGAAGAGTGAAATTAAGCCTTTCAACGTCAAGTAACGGAAAAACGGTAACTTTTTCTCGGAAAACATGCCGAACTATTTTTAAAGTGCTTCAAAAGACCTTTAAAATGAGCACTGCTATAAGTCGTTAGAACAAAACATAACGGAAAGAGGGTGAAAATAAAGTTGTCTTCATAATTTTTCAGAAAAGAAATCAATAATAAAGCCCCTGGCATTATCGTGAAAATTGAACCTAAACGTAATCTCTTTACAATTTACTTTATTTATGTCCTGACAATATATTCTAGAAGTTTGGTTGATTTGAAATGCGTAGTTTTGAATAAAAATTTGATTTACGTTAAAAAAATTTAACTTTTTACAAAATTGTCTTTTTTAGAAATATATCTCAAAAAATAAAGGAGACAGGAAAAATATGTCTGAAAACAAAAATGTGGCATGTTGTGTTGAAATATTTGATTTTTTTAAATCTCTGTAGAAAAAAAATTAATTGAAATATCAAGGTTTAAGATCTTAGTTGTGGGCGACGACCACCCTTTTCAAGTTCAATAAATGGAAAAATCGCAAAAACAAAGAGATTTAAACAACCACAATTCACACGCCTTTAAACCCTTGAAATTTCCTGTAAAATCGTTTTTTAAGCGATTTGATAGCTGCAAAATTAAGGAAGTAGTGGTTAAAAAACCAATCGCACTACTTCGGTGAAAAATTTAGAGCATGTGAATATTTTTAGTCTCGTCTATTTTGAAGCATTTTAGAGCAGTTATTAGGAAACTTAATATGTTTTGGACTGTATAAAAATGATTTTTTTTTCAATTCTGCCAATGTAATCACCCCCGGTGGGTGGTTTTCAATGATAGAATCGTTCCAAGACAGGTTAATTTACGTTCCAGAACAAAAACTCGTCTGTATTTCTCTTATTTAAATTTAATAAACAATTAAATTTACGAATTTGTAATTTTTCCAGGAAGGGGTGGTTTTCACCCCTAAACAACAATAAGCTCACATGAGCTGAACCCCGAATTTTCACGAAAATCCATGCTGACCGAAAAATTTCGGAGGTAATACCGTATTTTTATCGTCAACGACTGGACTATAGCTAAAGTAATGGCATGGACGTGTTAGAATGGCGGCTTTATAGTGAAGTCATTGATTATGCAGTATTAATATTTCACGTTTACACGCCCTGCTACCATGGTGGTGCAACAGTTCGTAAAAACTTTTATCTACCAACGCCTTCTACAACTCGTGGTCATACGCGCATTGGTCTAAATTTCACTATGAATCCTGATGTAACAGGGACATCACTGCTTGTAAGCTACTTTAATCAAAAAACACGCCGAGAGCCAACTGTTACTCGGAAAAGGATGTCTTTGGTATAAAAGAGTTAACCCTAGAAGCGCGATCGCGACGAGATAACATCAGAGCCTCCAAATAAACCTCCATCCCGTTAAGGCAAATGAACCTCCATCTCGCCTAACCAGCCTCCGATGTTGGTCTGTGGAGGTTGCTCAACGGTGAGCAGTGCCGTAAGAAGATTCAACACTCACGAAGGCTAGCTAACATATTGTCGTCGAAATGAAATACCAAGAGCTGCAATCCTTGGGAAAAATAAATTTAAATATTCTTCTATCTCTACACACGTCCAACGCGATATAGCAGTGGTGCTAGTCGAAGGTGAACTGTTCAAAGTTGCTCTAGCCTGAGCCTACATCCTAGGTGCTAATTACTAGTCACTACTCGAAGCTGTTCCAAGCTTCGTTCAGCCTTGTAGGAAGAAAGGACGACCCACTACCCAGCCCTGGAAAGCTCCAATATTAACGGGAGAGGTGAAGATCTATTTGAATACATCATGATGACCAACGGTATAGAATCGAGGAATTATGGTAGTGAATCTAACTTCGAGAATGCCATTAGAAACCTAGACGGAAATCCAGGCGCACGAAATAGAATCCACTAGCAAAAAACCAAACGGGTTTAAGTTACCTAGACAATCCAGAAAGTATAGACAGGGCCTCGCACAGCCTACAAAGCAGAAATAAATATGCATCCAAGCAACTTCTAAATCCACTAAAGATGCACCCTGGTGTAATAAGATCTGAAATAAAGCGAGAAAATTGTATAATCGGTGGTCGGCAAGTAGACCCCAAAGATTAATCCACCTACGGAGCTACCATTACAGAGTACAGTCGTGAACTGCGGAAAGCTAATTAAAATGTGGTCGTGGCGTTTATTCTTTAGGGAGTTCTCATTTACGGTTGTCTGTCCTTTCTGCCGTTGTCGCTGATGATAGATGGGCTGCTGGCAGAGCTATCTCAGGATGAGGCTGACGACTGTGGGTATGCGGACAACCTAGCAACCTTGGAGCGAGGTAAACATAACGCCCTCGTGAGCAAGCGAACGCAACGAGCTTACTGGCTTCACCTCGAAAAAGACCAGCCCGATCGCTTTTACAATGAGGCAGAAACACTGATTAAAACTTTCTACTCGAAGCATGGTGTAGCTGTCTTCACAAATAGTACCTTGGTATCATGTACAGCTTTACTCTACTCTTCTAACTACTCCTCTTGCCATACTTCACTCGTACTCGAGCCGTGCGCGTGATTTCACGAATGACCTGAATTTGTCTAAATGCCAAATAAGTTCAATTCAAACACAATAAATTAATAAAAATATTGAACATGACATGACTTTATTGACGATTACAAGTGCTATTTTGTTTGATAAAAATCATCTGATTTCATATGATATTTTTTTACCTAATTATCATTTGAGCAGTAACGCGTATTTTGAATATCGTTTTTTTTTAAATAAACTGAGAATAAATTAACTTACATAATTCATTTAATTCTGTTTTAATGTTGAACTAAAAGTTATGTTTGTTCTTATCAAGCTGGTTAATTATTATGTCTGGATTGTCCAATCCGATGTAGTTGGAAACTGTTCGGATTCAATTATAAAATCTAAAAATGACGTTCAATCTTGCTTAAATTATGGCCAATATTCTATGAAAATTTGCTTGTGCTTAGTAATATTTTCCCATTGATGTTGAACATATGCGTGAGCACTTAATGTAATGCGGTGGTAATTATACTTGATATTTCTATATTGGTGAATGAATTGTTTCTTTAAAAATCGTATCTTGCACAGGAAGTTGTTTTTCATCGAATACGAATCGACGAATAGGAACGGCAACGCTTTTCTATAGAAATTTGGAATGTCGTCTGTTATACACCAGAAGGATTGGGGCGTAGCTTCTAGATATCAGCTGTTTTAGCCGAATGATGTTCGTCAAGCAAAACAACTTCAAGAATTTTTCTAGTTGCGTTGTCAATGTCACGAAGAAATACATCAACTGATTTTGTTATCAACCACTAACAATTAGACTGACATTATTCTATGGCTGAACTAATCTGCTAGGTAAGTTCTAAACAGAAATATCAGGTTCTCGATTTTACAATGAAACATCGACGCCAGCTACCTCTAAAGTGCATCTGACCAAACAAAAAATTCACAAATTAATAACACAAACTTCCCAATTGTACTAAACTAAAAATCGATTTATAGTTTGCCAACAAATCACAAAACCAAGTATCATTTATTGCAATCCAACTATATTGTGTCCATTTCATTGTTAAATTATGTACTTTTTGTGTTCTATTTACACTGAATCATTAAATCTAAAAAAAAATCTGCTTCAAAAACGATCCATAATTTCGGTTCGTCTTTAGCAGACGTCTTCCAAGCCAATTAAAATTAAAGCTCTATAAAAAAAGGTTAGGGAACATATTTCGTTTGTTTTCATGTCGGTGAGATTTCACAATCAAACAATTGAAGAGCTCTCTCTAAAAAGCTTCTATCTAACATTTTGACAACTTATCGGGAATAAAACAACGTCCTATAAATTACCCCAGTGCGAATCACAAGAGACTTTGGTCGAACCATTTTAAAAATCGACGAAAATAGAACTCCATCGAACAGCCTGGGTCGAAAAGATCCAATACGTTGTATTCAATTTTTGTGGATAGAACTTCTTTAGAGAGAGAGAGCCTCCAATTATATATTTTTTATTTTACAATAAGCAACAGTTTGGCTCGCTAACCCGAAATTCATTTAAAGCGTAATTTCTTTTTGCTGATCGAACTTTTTCTGCCATTTTAGCGTTCATTTTCAATTAAATTTCAACAATATCTGTAAAAATATTTAAAGTCGAATGGCCCGTTCAATGCATTTATTTTCGAAAATAATTTATGCATTTTATTCAATTTTGTTTTCATAAAAAAATCTTTGATAATTAAAAATACTAGCCCGGGTTACAGGATAACCAAAAACGACTAAGAAAAACTATCTAGAAACTACATCATAAAAACTATGAAGGAAACATCTAAGTGTTTGTTTGTTTTGTTTTGTTGGTTTGTTTGTTTTATGTTATTTCTAATTTTCTTTGTTTGCATTTTATTTTATCATAACATCAATAAAAAATAATACGAACAAAGGAAGGGAACATGTTCGTTAAATGTTACTACTGTACTAGAATGATATTTATATGTACGTCTATATCAATTTGTTGTTGTTGTTCGTATTGGTGCTGCATCGTACGAATGTTTGTGCTACCACTAGCAAACAAACACTGTTCCGTAAGAACGGCAAGCTGCAATATCAACAACATACCCTCTATCCACTCGGGATAGTACGTGTTCCGATCCATCACGAGATGATTTCGACAACAAACACAGCGAATTTCTAGCAAACATCGATGTAAAAACGCTTTTTTCTGTGTTTTACTTAAAATATTAATCTAAAATCTATAATTTTCATCGGCCATATGTATGGCCCATCGGAATTTGTCCCGTTGAGTCTTGTTGAAGATTTTTTCGATAGGTACACCGTGCTTTTTGCACCTGAAAGACAAAAATTTGAGATTTATTCAAATTACTAGAAACTAGTAACAGTTATAGAAAGATGCGTGTTCTCTTGATGAGCCATAATAGAATAAAATCTTAATAAAATGAAACACTTGGTTTTTTGACTCACAAATTTTATTAGCCAAAAATAATGGATACCCTAAGCAACTCATTTTAGGACTTATAAACAAAAAACGTAAATTGAAAATTATTAAAGAAATATATACAGTTCAAAAAGATGGTAATGTTCAATCATGGAGAAAGTTAAATTACGTAGGCCCCATCAATAGTAAATTGTCCAAATATTTAAAATCCAATACTAAATTATCCTTTATTCATTCGACTAGAATTAATTTAAAAAAATTACTATTTAACAACAAAAGCAAAAATGATCCCCTTTCTCATTCAGGAGTGTATCGTGCATCCTGTGATAATTGCCATGCAGCTTATATAGGACAAACAGGTAGGAGCTTTAAAATTAGATACAATCAAAGCAACTAGAGAGGTAAATCCAAATTCTGGGAAAGCCCAACATATTTTAGATACAGGTCATAATTTTAGCATTAACAATATTAGCATCCTACATAAAATAAACAAGGAGAAAAAGCTAGACTACCTGGAATGCCCTGAGATTAGGCGGGCCACAAAGAGAAAGGAAAACCTGCTAAATGATATTACCCTTCCCTTCCAATCACCACCCCTTCAACCATTAATTACTTAAGAACAAAACCAAGAAATATTATACATTGTATGTAACCTGAAGATGATCTAAGGATCGAAACGCGTCGTGCTAATAATAAAGTTTGCGAGTCAAAAAAACCAAGTGTTTCATTTTATAAAGATTTTAGAAACTAGTAAATTTCAGGGAAACAAAAACCAGAAAATATCCAGTATCGCGAACAGTTTGTCGATTACCGGCAGACAATCATTACTGTTAAGGTTATGGATTCTTATACTCCATATAATGTCCAGGGATAGCTCACTGGCAAACATTTTACAAAATTTAGCTTTCATAGCCTTTTTAAACAGGCCGCGAAGCGCGACCCTTGAGGTCCACACGGTCAACTTCCCAGTAATAACTAGATAAACATTAAAATTATTAAACACAAAAATAATTTTGAAAGTAGTACTACTTTAAATAATAATAATGAGAGGTATTCATAGCAGTAACAGGAATGAGTTAATATTAATCATATCATCTCTCTTCAAAAACTGATTTTTTTGAACAAGGTGTCAATCGACGCGTATTAACATTTATGTGATTCTATCAAATTTTTAAAAAAATTCTTGGAGCCGTTTTTTAATTTCTTTAAAAAAAGTACAAAAAATTAGGTTTTTTTTCAAAAACACAAAATTTTTAACCTGATTTTCAAACCTAAGTAATCAATGTTTACATAATTTATATACTCCAAATAGTTTTTGTGAAAAAACCAGCAAAAGTTTTTTTCATAATTACGAAAAAAATTAAATAAAAAATAAAGTCATTAAACGTTCAAGGTCATTTACGTCATTCATTATATCTCGAGAACCAAATATAATCTTCCGATCATTAAGGTGTCAATCAACGCGTATTATCATTTTTATGATGTTCTTATATTTTAAAAAAATCGTTAAAGCTTTTTTTTGATTTATTAAAAAAAATTGGAAAAGTAGTGTTTTTTCATAAAAAAAAATCATTTTTAACCTGATTTGCACATCGTAATAATAAATGTTTGTAAAATTTGTAAACTTTTATCAATTTTTGTAGAGAAACCAGCAAAAACTTTTCTCATGATTACAAAAAAAAATTAAATTAAAAATATAAAATCATTCAAAGTCACCATGTAAAAAGGGTTCATTCGAATCATTATACTGTAAATCTCTTATTCTAAAGACATTGTTGTATAGTCAATAAAAGTTTATTAATATTTGCAAAATTTGAGCAGATTTTCAATAGTCTTCACAGCACCATGTTTTAACTTTAATTAAAAAAACTGCTTTGTAACATGTCCCCCCTCCGATTGATCCGCGTGAATAATCAATCAAACCAATGCACCAAAATCCTTACGTAATCAATTGACGCTCGCGTAGATGTTACGATTAATATTAAATCATTCCAATAACTTTTATGAGAGGTACATTTTTATTATTTGAAGTAGTATTATTTCCATAACTATTATTGTGTTTAATATTTTTAATATCGACATATGTAGATATTACTGGGAAGTTGACCGTGTGGACCTCATGGGTCGCACCTCACGGCTTGTTTATTTTTTATTTAATGTTTCTTGTTATCATGAGAAAAAGTTTTGATGTTGTTTTTACAAGCACTGCTTGAAATATATAAATTTTATAAAAATTGAATACTGTCTTTCGTAAATCAGGTTAAAAATTTATTGTTTATTAAAAAAAACCTAATTTTTTGCACCTTTTTTTCTTAAATTAAAAAACGGCTCCAACGATTTTTTCCAAAATTTGATAGATTTACAAAAATGCTAATACGCGTCGATTGACACCTTAACCATGCAAATCGTATGTTTGGTTCGCGAGATATAACGCATGACAGAAATGACCTTCAAAGGGGCGAAACAGCAAACCCCCTCGACCGAAGTGTCCCAAAAACCAATCAGCTCTTAAGATTGCAAAGACGCTTCGATTGACACCTCAACGAAGTTAATACGACTTTGTTTACGTGAGTTATGGTCGTAGAAAAAAGTGTCCACGAACGTACAGACGTACGTACGTACGAACATACACACACACACACATACGTCTCCCTTTCTAAAAACACTTTATATATACTCTATAGACCTCAAAACGTAAAGAAATGTTGAAAATTTCAATTTCGATTTTCGAGGCGATTACAAGAACTTCCCATATACTGGGAAGTTAAAAAATTTGAAAAAAAGAGAAACGGAAACGAACAATTTAAATTTTTCACCGAACCTCAGCAGATAATTTGGTGTCTATCGTAATCGAGTGATGTAATAAATATGTTGAGGAAGGATATAGGCAGGATATTCAAATATAAACGAACCTTTCGCTATAAAAAAAATTATTTTAAATTTAAAAAATAAAAACGATTTGGCTTCGTTTGTCTTCATAGCTCGCCTCCTTGGCTGTGTATTTTCTCATCTTGTGGGTAGTACTTTTATGCCGTTTAGGGCGTGTATCCATCCAATTGTGCACAAATGCTTGAACCTGCTTATCGTTTACAAACCGTTCTCCACCAAGCCCTTCCTTGAGGTGCCAAACATATGGAATTCGCATAGTGACAGGTCTGGGCTGTAGAGAGGGTGTTCAATGCCATTTCAGCAAACTTTTGAATGGTTAAGGTTCCAGTGTGAGATGAGGTTTTGCGTTGTCATAAAAGAGCAGAACATTTAAGATGGGCGGACGGATTTTTTTGATCGATATGCGTCTTTAATCCGATTGAGAAAGTCGCAGTAGTAGGCAGCATTTATTGTGCTGCGATCTTAAAGGAAATCAAGCACCAAAACTTCTTGGAAGTCCCAAAAAACTATCGCCATCAACTTCCCAACTGACAAACGCGATTTTTTTGCTTTTGACGGTCTGTGACTCCCACTTTTTCTCCACTTCATAATGACCCTTTTCGACTTAGGGGTGTAATGAACACGTTTTTTATTGCAGATAACAATTCGCCCCAAAAATGTCCTGCATCTTGAAAACGAACAAAGACTGCTCGAGAAATTTCAACTCTTGCAATTTTTTGGTCTGCAGTGAACAGTTTCAAAGCTCATCGTGCTGAAATTTGTCGGAACTCGAGATAGTCTTGGATGATGGTGTAGACTAGACATGTGTAACGCAGTGCTGCGCAGCGCTTTTGCGCTGAAACACTGTCTTCTTTGAGTCTAACGCGCTGATACCAGACTTCTGTCTGTCTGTCTCAGTAGCGCAGTGTTTCATCACGTTAGCGCAGCAGAAGAAGCCATCAAAGAAGAGGCAAACAATGTGTTAACGTTGGCATTGACGTTGGAGGTGAAAAGTCTAGTTCAGCGCATCGAGGAACGCGATTCCAGAACACTCTTACGCAGCGTTATGCATGTACCGAAACTGATTTGTGGCTAGTGAGTCAGTCAAGACATTCCATGGCGCTGTGGCGCAATAGCGCTGATGCAGGAACTGACGTTCGAGTCAAGGTATCAGCACAATAATATTCAATGCGTTACACATGTCTAGCGTAGACACTTCCAACACTAATTCCCACTTTCTCACTCGCCTCCAATGAACTCGAACGGCTGAAACGTTGCCTGGCGTGATGCTGAATCGGGTCCGTCTTCGGTGACTAAAGCTTTCAACTTTTCCACGTCCCTCATTCAATTCTGCACCCCAGGCTTTCACTCGCGTCTTTGAATGTATTTCATATCCGAACTGTGCACGCAAACGTCTCCGAATTTCGGCCAGTTTAACGCATTCATTAGTCAAATATTAGCGTTGCGCAACTTTAAGGTGAACCTCCTTATTGCTCATTGTGAAACCTAAAGAAATATACGTTGAGCGGCCGAGTAGCCTAGGACTACCTCGACGGGGAACTTTCACTGCCATCCATAACGGTCTGCATACCTATTTCACGAATTTTTCATTTCTCAGAAGCCAAAGTTGCGTTTTTATTTGAATGACCTCCGTATTTCTCAAAATCACTACGCTTTACGTGTGATATTATTTTGAACCAGAATACTTTTCATTTATTTCTACAATGGATCGTAAATATTAACATCGCAAGGGTAGTTTCAGAAGAAGAAAATGGGACATTTACAGACCCCACGAGTGACTGTATGATACCAAAAAGAACGCGCGTACCTAAAGGGTAACGTCTGCAGGCATGTTAACTGCCGAAACAATTTTTCTACATTTTCTAGCCCATTGTCACCTAACATGCCGGCGGCCATAGGGCAGCTAACGAGTTATTCTTCGACTGCAAGTTCTTTTTTGATAAGAAAACTTGATTTTTGAACGAATTCCGAGAAATATTCCATCTTGAATTTCATCATTTACTATTGAAATTTCGTCGAAAAAATTGCAAACCACATTTACTTACCATGCAACCGATATCCTTGGATCTAAATAGTTCAGCTTGGATGTGCCCAATGCTATGGTTTTGTTCTCATCTCGATCAGTCTCTTGCAATTCGAGCTTTTTCAGCTGATCCTTGAGACGCTCCAGCTGTTTCTTCTTCTTGTCACAGTTTATCTTCTCCTTTACCGAACCTCGCTTAGACGCCTTTTGGAGATCCTGTACAAGCAAATAAAAACGATTGCTAAACCTCCATCAACAAAACATATTCAATTCAACTTACACGAACTTCACCTTCACACTCGTCGATCGCTTCACGTTTCTGTCGGATTTTCTCCTTCAAATTGGTCATACTCTTCTCGTGACCCTTAGGCACTGACCGTTGATGGTTACACAGAACTGCCACGGCACGATTAGCACGATTGTATGCGAGGAGTTTTTCCGGAACGGACGCGTCTGGATCGGTTAGCAAATCAAGCTGATTTTGCAGTGTAATTGAAGCGTTGTAGGTACGGAATACCTTGGCGGTAAGTCCTGCAATGAGAATTGATAAAATACTGATTGAGAAATTGTTGTGTCGACTATTTACCTTCCATCAAATCCCTCAAATGCTCGTTCAAGACTGTTGTGTTTAAACGATCGAACAGGTCGTCGCCGTCCTTTTTGTTCTCCATAAACAGCTCCAGATTCTTGAACACCCTCTTCTCCACGTCGACCGAATTATAGTAGCGAATAGAATCCTTACCGAGGAAATCGAACACAACCACGTTTTCTTTGCCATCATACTCTTTGTGCAGGGTAATATGTTCAACACGCAGCGAGCAACAGCCGACTGTGTCGGCCTGATCTTCGTCCTTTTCATTGCCAGCTCTCAAAGCCAACTTATCAATGAAATAGAGCGCTACGGCCCGTTGCCGTATTCTCATCTCCTTCGATTTCCACTCCTCGCGGTAGGTGTTTCGTATCTTGTTTATGTGCTTATCGAGTCGTCGTGCTGTTTCGTACTTTGCATAGTCTTTCTCTCCTTTCAGTTTCGAACTAGGATTCAACATAATATACTTCACTTGGCCCTGCACGTTCTCCGTCCACGACACAAGCCAAGTCACGCTGTTGTCGTGACGCACCTCCTTCCACTTGTGCCCAGGCGGCGGAACAGGGATCTTGCTGTTTTTCCCACAATTGATTATGATATCCTCCGGCATGATGCGCCGCTTCACAAGACCCATTTTCGGATGTTCGCCGCGTCCACGAAATAGTCCGGGCGGTTCCAGCTTGAAGTTGCCGATCTTCTCTTTGTGCCCATCGATTTTACAAAAGCCATACTCATTGATCATCGTCTCGTTGGCCAGCTTGATTTGCAGCTTCTCCTCCTTGCTCCTGTTTTTGTTCTTCTCCGACAACGCGTTGAAGTACTGATGCATCGGCTCGAAGTTACACTTCTCCAAATGCCTGATGGTGTCCCGCTCCTTTGACGTCATCGATTTGCGCCAGTCTTTGAAGAAGTTCTCGTTGAACGTTTGCTTCGTCACGTAGTCGTGGTTCAACATTTTCGCGTAGAAACAAGCAACTTCCTCGGCATCTTGCGACAACTTCATCTCTCTGCCGTCGTAGAAGAACTTCACGTTATTTGGCAGCGGTTCGTATGGTGGCGCGAACACCGGACCCTTGTGCTCCAACATATTCCACTTCACCCCATCGTCACGTTTCTCCTCTTCCCACCTGAAAATAAGAGCAATTGAAATCAGTTATCGGGATTGCACTCATCTAGGTTATGTACCGCGGCCTTGCTTTTGCTCGTAGAAGTCTTACGGAAATATGCGTGACTCCCAAGACACATCGCAGTGCTGGGACAACTTTAAATGAATGTAGTAAGGTCACGCATTGCGTAATCAACATTTTATATCGAGTTTTCCATGACCTCCCCCATTTGTCACGACTGCATTTGCACCACTTGACAGTCAGCTGATGTCTATGTGACGTGCGATCTGTCAAGTTCAGAAGTGTAGTTGCCAGCCGAGGCAAAAACCAAACAACTCCCAAGAATCGCACCAATTGAACATGAACGGAATATGGCTTTGACCGCAAATGTCATATTCGCTACAGACGCGAGTCCTGAACACTTTCAAATATGTCCAGATTCATTTTTGCTTAGCAATACCCACGTTGTAAATATAAACAAAAAAGCTACCAAACCCTAGCAACTATGATCAAACTAACGATAATGCCATATCGCGTCATCTGCAAAGGAGAAAAGCTAAACATGCCACCAAAGTGTGTCGTCTGTAGCGCACGCCTTAAAATCCAGGATCAGGATTTTTTGGAATCTACGTGAATAATTTTTACTAATGGACTTTAGATCGTGTTCGATTAATTTGATATTCTAGCATGAATTCCTATTTAAAATAGCCTTTGTTTAAGATGTTTCAAGTGTATAAAATCATTGACCTTTTTAAATCCTTAGAATTTTGGAAATAGGGTTCAATACAAAGGAAGATCATTTAGAATATTGCCTGCGAATTCTACCGCGACAGCATGAGTAGCCTGTCTCTCAAAAATGAGGGATTTCATCAGCAGCAACTGATGAGAATTTTCCGCCTCATGCCTTGAAAAAGGCGGTAAATGCCATGTAACGAAATTGGATGCAATGCAAGTCAATGAAATTATGACCCGAATAATCGTGATGCTGTTGTTCACGACAGATATTGCGTGGCGAAAAACAGCTCGTAATTCACTGATAAAATAAGTAAACAAATAATATTATTGCACTTACCATCGCCACACGTCCTGCGTTTCTTCTTGGTCCTTCTTTTTGCGACCCTTTGTCGGCGATGTTTCGGTTGTCGACACGCTCTTCACTTGGACCGGCTTAAAATCGTACAGTAAGTACCCAATGTCAACATTTCGACTAATCTAATCTACCTTTTCCTTCTTAGTTTTCTTCTTTTTCGGTTTTTCCTCATACTCATCCTCTTCGTCGTCTTCCTCTATAGCTCGTTTCTTCTTTGCTTTCTTCTCGGTCTTGTCTTTCGTCTTGCCACTCTTTGATTTCTTTTTAGTTATGAGCGGGGCATCGTCTTCGCTGTCATCATAAGTTTGAGCCTTTCGCTTCTTACGTTGCTCGGACTACGGAAGGCAATGCAAATGCTTAGTCTTGCTTAGTCAAAATAGGAAACTCTGTACTTACCAGTGGTTTCTCATCATCTTCATCGTCAAAATTCGCATCTTGGCCTCCTGTTTCGTCCATCTCCTCGTTATCAACATCCAACGGGTCCGTCTCGCCCGCATATTCATTTTCAGCGCTTTCAGCATTTTGATTATCATAGACTGATTCGCCCTTCGCGACAAATGCTGGCTCATCATCGCGAAACTGTGACATGGAATAATCACAGGAGCTAGCTTGCGAATGATTTATCAAAAATTCGTCCTTGAACTCGTGTTTAGTTTCGCAGTACGAACGATTCTCATTCATGATCATTGGCCCGCCAGCATATTGCTTATCACATGCTTCATCAGCTTCTTGTTTCACTTCCTCCTTAATCGTTTGGTCTTCCGTTTTTATTTCAGATTTCTCTGTGTCCCTTTTCGATGACGAATGTCTATTTTTATCACGGTCTCTGCGATCCTTCTCGCGATGACGATCTTTATCTTTGGATGACGAGCTCGACATATGCTTATTCCTATCCCTTTCGCGTTCCTTATCACGGTCCTTTGATTTCGACGACGACGAACTGGAATGTTTATCCTTGGAGCTAGACGATTTATGTTCCTTATCTTTATCCTTTTCTTTGTCGCGTTGACGTTCTTTGTCCTTATCCTTGTCCTTGTTCTTATCCCGTTCGCGATCTTTGTCACGAGAACTGCTACTCTTATGATCTTTTTTCCTTTCTTTATCGCCTCCATCGCGATCGCTTCTTTCTTTATCTTTGTTCCGTTCTTTATCTTTATCCCGTTCCTTATCTCGTCCCTTATCACGCTCCTTGTCTTTGTCCCTATGACGATCTTTATCACGTTCACGCTCCTTATCCTTGTCCTTATCACGTTCTTTGCGTTCCTCCCGCTCCTTGTCACGATCTTTATCGCGTGTTGAAGACTTGTGCGACGATGATGATGATTTGTGTTTGTCCTTATCACGATCTCGATCCTTGTCTTTGTCTCTATGCTTGTCCTTATTACTGCTACTCGATGAGCTTTTGTTTTTGTCCGATTCTTTGTCCCTAAACATGTTAAAATGGAACGTTTTAAAAATCACACATGATTTTATAATTTAGCATTTAGCAATTACCGACTACTGCTGCTTTTCGATGAACTCTTGTAGTCCTTGTCTTTATCTCTATGCTTATCCTTACTAGACGATTTATGCTTACTGCTACTATTAGTGCTATTGCTTTCGATATGACCGTTGCTTATGCCATTGAGACGATGATCGGCGAAATCACCATTTTGAGGTTTCACATCCTGGAAATAGATGTAAAACAGTTTTAAATTACAACAAGAAATGATAGTGACATTAATGATAAAAACGATTCAATAAGCAGCAAAAGTGTGGCCATATTTTTCGGCGGAGGAAATTAATTCTAGAATTGACTGTACTTTTGCTAAAAATTGCTGAAAGAATTATCTCCTATTTGTTGAACGAAGAAGCCGAAAATTATTATTTATTTGTTGACATAACGCCAACCGCTGTGGACTGAATGATGAAATTAGGCGCTATGAAATAAAAACAATCGAGATGAATGTAAACATTTTATTGTGGACGATCCTCACGTCAGCGAATAGTTTAGCGCCTTGATCGTTTCGCTCACATTCGAACCTGTGCCTCGAATACGCTGTCGCTAGAGTTGAGTGTCCGTCACCAAACTTTGTTTTATAAAATAGAGAGTATGAAATTACGTAGTGCACATGTGCCCTCTATTTTTTAAATATTGTAAAATACTTTTTCTGAAGCAGTTATTCTAATTCCTTTTCCCGTCTTTATTTTTCATTCATGATCCATCATTTGGACTTTATTTTTGGTTGATTTTTTAACCACACTATCTTCCATGGAGAGTATATTTTTAATTGTAATTTGATCTGGCAATATTCCAGAAAAATTGATTCGTTAATACTAAAATCTCGCATAAATTACTTTGCAAGTCATCAAAACCGTCCGCGCTATTTTCCGATCTTGCATTTGAATTGCTTCTTATCGCTATAAAATCGATGAACTTTGTAAATATCGTAAGAATCTTTTCTCGGATGCAGCTCTATTCATTCAATGATAAACTACGAATTTCCATTCGTTGTTTCCGTCGATGCTGACAAAGTTTGCTACCAGATCTTTGAAGTTACTCCTGGCGCTTATTTTGAAAAGATCTGCGAAGAAACGCTATTTTCTAGTCTTGTCTCCTACCTAATATGTTTTTGTTCAAGAACGACTTGTTCTTATTCAAGTTGTAACTTTCAATTTTGCGTAAATCTGAAGAAAAAACTTCAAAAAAAAACGTTTCCACTTTGGAAAAAGCTCACGAAATGATGCTCTGGGTCGTACACAGTGTTGCAAATGGTTTTCAAGATTTAGAAGTTGTCGTCAGACAATTGAAGATGATCCTCAACCAGGCAGGTCTTCTGATGATCCTAACGTTCAGAAATGTAATGATTTAGTGCGAGCAAAACGCTGTTTGACGGTCAGACAAATTACAGAAGTGGTTAGCAATTTTCTATTTGCTTTCGCAAATATTCAAAAAGAGGGAATATATATTCCGAATTTCGGAAGGATCAGAAAAAACTCAAAACTTATCTTTTGGCACACGCTTTTATTTATATTGTTGGCGATCTAAAGTCGCGTAATCCTAAATTACGACTAAATATTACATATGAGGATACTTCTAACGAAACCTTGCACTCTTATCTAACTTACTTCAGAGGAGATCGTATCCTAATTTAAACTACCCATAAATAACATATTTCTGGCGACAGTCTTCATAAACAAAGTTCACGAGAACGACATTTATGAACACAAACGCGACTTGGTTACCTCGAGTGTAAATAAAACATAACAAATTATCATCAATGCAACCCTCAAGAAAAGTCAAGTGTCGACGCGAAGATATTTATGCGTATCCTAGTGCGTATCAGTTTACAAAGAATTTTATTTAGAGTGTGTATCAGGTGCAGACGCGATTCTGCAATTACGGAGGAAATGATACGCGGGTATGCAATTATGCGTAAGTAATCCGAAACGTCTTGAGTCCGGGTTTTAAGAATTACATGTAGAGGAAATCGTGGCATTTTAACTGTTAGTATCTCAACTGGGTCTTGTCATGAAATTTCGACTAAAAAATTAAACATGCAGCAAAGTTCGTTCCTCGTTTGATTATCGAATAAAAGAAAGAAATTCGAGTGGACGTTTGGCGGCAACTCCTTGAACAAATCTATGACGTTGAAACGTTCATGCAAAGGATCATAACGGAAGACGAAAGTTGGGGTGCTTATTCACAAACGGTATTCAGATAAAAGTTCAATCGTCATAATCGGTTGGCAAACCATCCTCACGGTCCAAAAAAGCATGTCAGTCTCGACGATCCAATGTAAGAGTGATGATGCTCACTGTTGCTTGTCGACTTTCATGGGATTGCGCATTTTGAATTCGTGCTTTAAGGGGGGAAGTTGCCTTTAGACACTTCAAAAAATCGATTTTTTTTAATTGTTTTAATCATATCCTTATGGCGATTTTCCACTAAACGGACAAACCTCAAACAAAACACAAACTCGTGTCGAATAAAACAAAACTGCAACTTTTTGCAAACTTTTTGAAGACTGGCGTGTTTTGCGACAGTTGGAGTTTTGTTTTTCGAATCCCACTCGAAAGCGGTAACATCAAAAGGTTTCGACGTTTTTTGAAACTCAAGTCTGTTTAGTGGAAACGGTCGTGTTGTGTTTTGTATTATCAATTTGTGTTTCGTGTTGCTAGTGTAAATCGAAGTAATTTAAATCTTCAAAAAACAGTGGATTTCAGAAGAAATCGACACCTTGATAGATGCATTCAGGGAACACAGAAATCTGTGAGACCCAAATTGATTCCTACTAAGATACCGCCCAATTGTTTGACACCAATTAGGTTGAAATAGATACGAAAATTAAAAATATAATTTAGGAATATCAACGTGGAAGGAGGAATCATCACAAAGTGAAAAAAATTCCGGCGCGGGTCAGAATTTTACACCCAAGTGGTTTGGTTACAATGCAATGAGTTTTGTGCATGATAGAAACAAACCCAGAAAAGGCGTTCAGATCGGTGGAGAATATGAGGTAGTTTTCTTTAATGTGTACTAAACATTTTACGGGGCTAGGTATTCAAATAAAAACTAATTACAAATTGCTAATATCAAAATATATTCTATGATTTTTGGAATCATATGTATATTCAAGCATATTTTAATTGCCAGGGTACTTGTCCTTGGTCTGAAATAAAATATTCACAATATTCTTTTCTAATATTTTGTGCCTCTTGTAAAGATTTGCTTGCTACAGGCTTAAGAGGTAACATCGATTCAGTTGGTTGTGATTCATTCCTCCATGATCCATTTTTTTATAGTGCCCGAATATAAATCTTCTATGTCAAATGACCCCGGTGGCGTACAATTATTTTTTGATTCGGCATTTGATATGGAAGTAACTGATATTTTGCATAAGTACATTAAGCTTTGATGACTGTCCCCAGTAGCAAGGAACCTCAGTGTTACTGCTAATCGATTTTTAACAGAAATTGAATCTCTAAAGTTTGTGTTTAACTTTCCAGCTTTTCTGCCAATTAATGTAATTAGCTCCTCAAAATCAGACATTCTCAGAAAATTATGAAATGATGAGCGCAATTCCCCATGTAATCCAATGTAATCATTTTGGATATCGTTCATCAATTGTGCAGCACCATCATTTACTCAGATAAAAGTGATCGAACCCAATATCTGTGTTGACGTTTTCTTCTTTCCATAAAAAATAATAATATTTCAATCATTAATACATTATACCTAGTAAAAACACATATGTACGATTGAAGTGTTTACTTGGCTGGTTTATATAGTATACAAACTAACTAACCAAGTAAACACTTTAACCGTATATATAATTACTTTTTTTCTTTGGACTTCAATATTAACCATCCACAACTAAGAATAAAAAAAATCTTCTCTAAACATGTTCGTTGCTTATTGAAGAAATGTATTATGACTTCTTCGTGACAACCAGTGGAAACTGGCCAAAAACAAAAACACAACTCGAACAAAATGTAGTCCGCTTGATGGAAACAAGAGTTTTGATTTTGTTTCTGTTTTGTTGTTGTTTTTTAAGTTCCAGAAAACACAAACACAACATAAACTCAACTGTCCGTTTAGTGGAAAACCGCCATAAGAATATCATGTCAAAGTTTCAAAAGCAAATTCTCAAAATTATGGAAGAGATGCATCCCGGAAGTGCCTGGCGCCGAGCCCGCATAGCTCTTGACCACAAACTTTAAACGGCCTTTTCTCGAAACCATATTTTTTAAAATTGCGTAAAGGCCGGTCCAAACGCTCCGTTTTGCACAACCTTTTGTCTGTGCAGTTTTAAGACGGAATGAAAACGTTGCAATTTTTAGAGCGTCCACATGGTGCAGAGATATCTGTATATTTCGCACAGTTTTAATGATATCGTATGGAGGAGGTACTACTCTGGTCAATTTTGGCATGCTGTCTTGTTAAGAAAAATAATACAGTCTACATGCGCCGATTTGTCCGCACAGTTCAAGGAAATCTATGCTCTCTGGCTCAGTTATCGCTGCAACTGTACAGTTTTCGCACCCATTTCAAAACTGCGCAGTTTTCCTATCTACACGCAACGTTTTCTCTGCAACGTTTTGAACTGTGCAGGCAAAACGTTGTGCAAAACGGAGCGTCTGGACCGGCCTTAAGTGATAATAAAAAAACTAGTGAATCGATTTTCATCATCTAGCATTCATTTTAAAGAGCATAAAAAACTGTTCTATATAGACTAAAGATTAAAAAAACAAATTATTTTGGGACTATTTTTGACTGGAAGTACAACGAAATTTTTCGTCAAAATCGTAATTTTTTTTAGGCTGTTTTGAAGCGTTAATTTTCGAATTTCGCAAATGTTTTAGTCTATCTACTAAAAAAAACCTCTCGAGTAAGAAAATGTTTGGTTTGTTGATTTCAGATGAAAATTGCAGCCAGCATCGCTTACGCAATTTAGGACGTCAGCGACGACATGGCTT
Organism: Oxycera nigricornis; assembly: GCA_963942545.1. Classification (NCBI taxonomy): domain Eukaryota; kingdom Metazoa; phylum Arthropoda; class Insecta; order Diptera; family Stratiomyidae; genus Oxycera; species Oxycera nigricornis. The sequence goes on from OZ012660.1 coordinate 27,170,613, forward strand.
TCAAGATCCTTGAAAAATTTGTTAATTTTCAACTTTCACTTTTGTACAATATGTTTTTTTTCAACCTCAAACATCACCTAAAATAAATATTATACTGATTTAATAAGAACTGTCTTCATTTCCCCACAAATCAGTTGCAAAAAAGACCTTTTTTCGACCTCTAAAGGTACTTCCCCCCTTAAGGGAAGAAATCATATGAGACGGTTTAAAAAAATCGACTTTTTTATTGCAGAAATCGAAAATTTAGCTGTCCAAAAGTATGCTCAAAAAGTTAGAGATTGATATTCGAAGTCCTTCTTATATTTTTTGGGGGCAGGAAACGAAGCGCGCTCGAGTATACCACACGGTTTAGAGTTTTTCATGACAAAACCACGAAAAAAAATATCAATTTTCCAAATTTTCATTAAAAATCTGGAATTATACATATAGCTAATATAAAAAATTGCTTGGATTGTTTTCACATTAAAATTGTGGACTCTAGCGTGCACGGCAGTGAGAGAGATTCAGACGACGGACCTCCATGAAGAACAGCTTTTAACTTTGCGAATTTTGATGATAATTACTTGAAAAAATTATGAGATATAGTTCCAAATATGAATAAAATACCCTAACAATTTCAATTAGTTCCAATCATTTCTACCCCTTCAAAAAAATCACGGAAAAGCGTAAAAATAGGTCCCTAATGTGATTTCCCTCCTTAAGATGAAACAGTGAACCGCGGGTGCTATGAAGGCGTTTTACAACGATAACGCGAAAAAATTCGTCAAAAGGGACCTGAGTTGTGGCGAGACAACTCCTGATTATTGTTCCACCACGACAGGGTACTTTCATTATAATACAGTTTGGATCTTAACACATTGGTATAGGACCCTTCTGAATATGGTGCATTGGCGTGCTGTTGCGTTTACGACAGGGGTGCCGTTGCCCAAAAAGCGGCATGGATGATGATAGGTCCAATCTTGACCAAGGGTAAGCAGGAGCCCTGTCAGCTTTGAATTAAAATTGGTACCTGTATTCAGAAAGCCACGTGGCTCATACTACGGTATGGGTACTTGGCAAGTACGTTTATGGGGGGTCTTGGTGCGAACATATCGTAACTCGTAGCTTAAGAAGCTCGTGGTGTTAAGACACACTTGTCAGGAAACCACGTAAATCTTAGAGTCTACTGTTCCACCACGACAATGTGCCCACACACGCGGCTTTAAAATGCAAACAATGTACACAAGTGGAAAATTGTTTAGAGACCGAGGAGGAAGGCATAAAACAAATTTTTCAAAAATCATTTTCAGTATCAGTTATCATAAGAATTTTCTATAAAATTTTGTACAAAGATTTCACTATTTTACTTTCCAAATTTCTAACAAAAGTTGAGGTCACATTGACTGCAGATTGTCGAACAATGAACATTTTTCAATGGACGAACAGACGAGATGACTGAGAAAGAAGCAGGAGGTACATGTGTCTACCAAATTTGGATGCACGCCAGGGTTAATTTGTTTCATTGTAGTTGCAGTGAATGATCATAAAGCAGCTTTTCGAGGTTAAGTATTCTAGAATGTAGAAATACTGATTACTAATCGTTTTGTGGAGGAAATTGTTTGGAAATGAAGAACTTCAACTTGAATTCGCATACGGCGAATGCTGGTTTTTCTTTGGAATCTTTTCACATAGCATAGCAGATAATTAGTATGAAATTCAAGGAGACACTATTCGATTTAACCTAGAACGAAGGGTGAGGTATTCATTCATTCGAAAGCGCTGATGTCGATTTCAAAAATGTGAGGAGAACTCTGTAAAATGCACCACAATATTGCATATCAACTTTTCTCTGTCGCGTTGTGTTACATGATTCTGTAATTCAATTTGCATCTCAATAGATTTAATGCGCACTAATGTTCAACGTTTTTTTTTTCTTCGGCTCCCAACCCTTCATTTGGTCAGGATATGAAGGAAAATACTGGTTTGGATAGCAAGAACGGCGGTAGGAGGTTGTGAACCAATTCAAGGCGAAGTGGTATCATGTTCCACATGTTCCAAAGGAATTACACAGCATTATTTGGCTCCGCGTAACTACTTACGTAATTCGCAAGATCCGCGCGCTTGGGCCAGGTCACACCTCACCCTCGTTCCAAGCAGGGAGTTTGCAGTTAATTGCAAAACTGATCCGGCGAGCTTGTGGGGCCGAAACGAGCAGAAACTTCTAGGCACGGCAGATGGGGAAGACCTTCGGATTGCGGCATAGGCGGCGCATCCACGACACGAGTGAAATACGCAGTGCACGAATGTGGACTTGCTATGCGCGCAACAAGGATGCCGCGCGACGCACAAATTGCCCAAAGCTTATTGTTAGCACTCGGGAACTGCGGTCGAAATCGGGTCATGAGATTCTCTGCTTGTGGATTTTTGCTGTCTCAGCGATTTAGGCCGCCTCGCAGCCAAGCGACACATTCGTCGACGTGCAAAAGAATTTCTTCTCGGACTTATTGGCTGGCTAAGCGATTTCGCGACGGCTCCATTGACGTTATCAGGCAAATCGGTGCCTAGATCGCCTCTTCCCTGGCCGCAACAGATGGAACGAGGAGGCTTCCGCCTTGGGGTCTGCTGCTGTTACCGCATGCTGCGCTGGTCACCTCCACTCGCTGGGCTATCGGAGAGAGCGCGATCTTGGCAAAAAGCGAGTTCCGCTCGCCAGAACCGCTGATTACAATGTATGTTCGGCGAAATTGGGAGGAAGTGAACGTGCGGACCAGTGACCATGTGGGGATGGGAGGCAGCGAAAGTGCAACTCGTCCGAGGCACCTGAGAAAGTCCGCACAGCCTTTCGCCGAGGCCCCTTCTTGCCTGCGGAGCCGCCGAAGCGAACAGGGCCCCGTGCACTTGGAGTCTCGCTCGAAAATCACATGCATTCAATGAAAATCATTGAAGGCGGCCCTCACACGAAATTATCGATCGCTGCTCGCCACTCGGCGTGCCACGACATAAATTTCCAACTAAATCAACTCGCACCGAGGGCACCGCAATTGCCGTTTCGACCAGCCAATTTTCATTTTCCAAGTCCCCGCGAGTCGCAAGTCCAAGTCAAAATGAGCAACGTGGGACTTAGTCGCTGTCGCCATTTTCCACTACATTAGTAAACTGCCCTGAAAATTCACGAGTCGCCGGAACTCGGACGGCCAAACGATTGCGGCCGGGCTAAATAATCGAGTTTTCATACTTACAGCCTCGCCACCATCGGCGTTTTCTGCATTTTCCACGCTCATCTTGCAGCTCGGTGCGAAAATTTTCTAAGTCCCGGCCGTCACAGCGATTCACGTTTCACGTCCACGACGAAGCTCGCGGAACAAAAGTCGGAGCAGAGGCGAAGTCGATGGAAAATGTTCAAGTCCTCGGCACTGCGTCGGGCCGCGTCGCCGTGCGCAACGCTCTCGCCGCCGTCGACACGGCTCGGGCACAAAGGCAATTTTACAAGTTCGGTTCGGTGCGTTGGCTAGCGACGCGCCCCGTCGCCCCGCACAGCTGACATTGCCAGCGCTCGCTTCAATGGAGGCTCGCTGCGACGTTCGCACTTGTCAGAACGACACAGTTTGTTGGTGCGGCCGCTCGTTCTATCAATTATCGCTCGTTCGACAACTTTCACTTTCTACTCGGTGCTTGAATAACTGCAGAAATGCGATGAGAAACTGCGAATTTAGAAAGACAGACCGACAAGTCAGACACCACTTCTACTTTCGCTGAAATCTTGACGGACAACTAGCCGGCCGTCATCGGGCAGCACTTCATCTTGGAAAAACGTTCAATTGCTTTGAATACATAATAGCTTGAAGCAATTCCACTCTTCCTGCAAGCTGCATGTACACGAACCAACTCTAGTCACGGCAAACTGAAAATTTTGTCGGATCGACTCGAAATAAAATACTCATGTAAAATCAGATCTTACAATATACAATAGACAGAGCGAAACAAAGCAAAATCAATACAAATAATAAAAAACGAACGTAATAAAATAATAAAAGAAGCAAAGCAACACTATCATATCATAAAGCTTCAGCAAAACACAAAAAACCACAGCCAATTCTGGAATCTAGTTGACGGTGTTCTATGAAAAGGCGAAAAAAGTAAGACACACAGTATTCACGAACAAGATAATATGTGAACCGGAAGAAACCGCCATTTCTCAAAAATAGGTCATGAAATAGTAACGAAACTACCGCCGATACTGACAGTATCGTCCCAAAACACATCCCCAATCTCTTCTTTTCATTTGAGAACAGCCAATAAAAAAGAATTAATCGATACTATTGATTCGCTACGAAACCATACTGCACCAGGTCCTGATGGTATCTCCGTTGATGACCTCAAATAAATCAAACAAAATAGTGCAGATACTGTCGTGAAATTAATAAATAAATGTATTAAGGAGGGAAGATTCTCCGGATATTTAATTTTTTTTGCAGTTATACCGATTTTCAAAGGGAATGATGAAACTGACCCAAACAATTACAGGACAATTTCACTCTTAAATTTCTCAAGTAAATTCCTCGAAAAAAAGATTCCCGAATCATAGAATTCTTATTGCGAAACGAAATCTTGAATAGAAGCCAGTGCGGATTCCAGGCAGGCAAAAACACAACAGATGCCATTCCTGATGCAACTAGATTTGTAAATGAATACTTGGATAAGGGCCACTACGTTGCAGCAGTTTTCGTGGACTTAAAGAAAGCCTTCGACACAGTTACACATGAAACTTTAATCAACAGGCTCGGTAAATATGGAATTGTAAATTGTAATTGCAAATAAATTTATACACAGTTACTTGACGGATAGATTTCAAAATACACTAATTGGAGGTGTCATAAGTAAAACTGCTGAACTTAGCATAGGTGTTCCACAGGGCTCAATCCTAGACCAACGCTATTTCAACTTTATATCAACTCCATAAAAAAGCAGACCTGATTGCGAAAGTAGTTATGCACGCAGATGTGTGCTCGTGTACTCAGGTAAAACTAATCTCGAAATTGAACAAAAAGTAAATACTGACCTGGTCAAGTATTGGTATTGGCTTCTCCAAAGCAGATTGGCAATAAACGCGGGGAAAACAAAATACATTATTTTACTTAAAAATCAATGACACAACCCTCCAGAGAGTAGAAAAATATATTTAGTAATATATTTAGGACTACTTATAAACGAGAAACTAACATGGACTTTACATATTAATGATCTAAGAAAAGAACTGGCTGTCGTCATTGATCTTCTATGTCGCTTCTTTCCAAAGAAAAAACAGATCCAAACTATGTATGCGCACCTTCTTTCCAAAATTTCCTATGGCATCCTAAATTGGAGCCAAACTTCTAAAGGATCTCTTTGGTAACTCCACCCAGCAGAAAACCCGGAATTTGGTTTCCACACAGTGTTACTAAAATTTCTACTGGACATTTGTCGGCGTTTGCAAACTTCGGAAGAGGCTACCTTGCTGTCTATAAGGTCGGACTACAATTGACTTACGAAGCCGCAATGGGATAATACCGACCTGACACTGACAGCTATACTAAAATTGACATAAGTTCCGTCAAACTTTGGAACGTTTTGTTAGAGCTTACGTGGACGTTGACATTTTCGGTAAGCTAAAGTTTCCGGGTCCGGACCTGATTCAATCATAGAATCTAAATATTGATGGTGTGGTGACCATACTTGCGAGCAATATTCAAGGATGGGTCTAACGCGGCTAGTGTATAGGTTGACGGAGGAAGAAAAGTCAGTAAATATAAGAATGTATCGTAATACGAACTCGGAGACACGTGCGGCTATCGCCACAAAGTGAAGTTCAAATTGAATTTGAGGTCGAAAATCATTCCCAGATTTTTTATTTGAAAAACAGTCGTAAGTGGAATATCGTGTAACGTATAGATATGATCAATTGGACTGGACTTTAAGGACATTTTATGACATTGCTGCATATTAATAGAGTGAAAGTTAGTTTGACTCCAAGAATAGATCGACTCCAGATAATTTTAATTTAAATTAACCAGAGCCAAAATATCGAATTTACAATTTATCAAACCTAATACGTTTAGGGAAGGGTTCGTTCGAAATCTAGTGCGAAGTGGAAAGTTCTTCACTTTTGAAAAAATAACCAGAAATGTTATGGACTTTTAATACATTTTCCCAAATTTTATTGCTGCCAAGTTTTATTGAACCACTATTTACTAGCAGTTTTCAAGCACTTGATTGTTGAATTACGTTCCCTAAAACTGTTTGTTTATAACGAACGCTTCTAGGCCACCAATAACACAGATACCTCGATTCCGTCACAAAATGTATAAATTCTATAATTATTTTAAAAATTATCATCATTTATATCATTTCGAATTTTCCAAGTGGTTCGAATGACCGCATGTCGCTAGAAAATAAAAGTAGTTTCCAACGAAAGTGACTTGGAAAGCAGTGGAAGAAACGAAACGGGCGTTTGGCTAAACTCCTTATCTTCGTCAATAAAACATCGGTTCAATTTTAGCAGAATAAAACTTCGATTGGTCGAAAGTAAAAATCATTTTAAACTTATTTAATATCAAACACCTCGTAAAATATGTCGATCGTCATTAAAACTTATAAACTGGCTTTCCCGCTGCGTCCCATGTCGTTTTGCACTTTTTAAATGCACACACCAAGTACAGCGCTTTAAATAAAAAATGTTTTAGATTAACGCAACTGCTGCCAACAATGCATACTCACTTGCCACCTCCCACTCAGGTTGCGAGAGAGTCCCCACAACTTTGAACCGATCGCCTTTCGCATTTTGTCCCAAATATTCCTCAGCATGCGCGTAGTCCTCGTCGTTGCCAGCCTTGCTTCGCTGCGACGGAAAAGTTTCCAGTGCTTGCATGCGCGACAGCAAACCTTTGCCTGTTCAAAAGGACTCTCGTTTAAAATATTCAAAACAGATAGAGTTAACCCCATACCGTCTGGTAGACATCTTGTGAAGAAGTCCGCGAATCCTTCTTTCGCTTCCAGCTTCAAACCAAACTTCTTGCAAAGCGTCACGAACGTAGGGAAGTGCACCAAGAACTCCGGACAGTCCACGACGCCTTCCAGCTTGAATTTGTATTTGGCACCAAACAGCGGCGGCTTGTCCGTATCACAGATAAATTCAATATTGTAGACCTCGTTCCCGAACGACTTGCTCTCCGCTTTGCGCTGACGTCGCATTATCTCGTTCGCATCGGGGATTGTCGCGATGAAGTAGCCGCCGGGCAGCAGACACTCGGCCGCGTTCCGTATCATGCATTCGGCCTGTCCCATCGACTCGAAGCAATAGTGGAATGCGAACTGGCAGCTCACCAGATTCAGATCCATCGAGGGATCCTCGTATCGTTCCCGCAGGCGCACCAAGGTTGAATCGCAGGCAAAAAACTCCGCAGTGAAGATCTTCCCGAAGTGGAAGCGTTGCAGCAGCTTCTGATATCGGGATTGGCACTGCTCCAGACTAACAGCTGCAATATCGGTGCAGATCAAGTGCGTGATTCCGCCCTTTTCCCATTTCGGTAGATCGCCACCCTTGCCGCAACACATATCCAGCACCCGAAGAGGCGAGCCTAGTTTCTGCGACGCCTTGACCTTGCCCAAGTATTCACTGATCAGCATGCTCTTAATCCAATTGTTGAAGTTACGCATGTACAATATGCGGGACTTGGAGCGGTCCTCGAGTCCCTTTTCTTCGATTTCATTGTAATGGGTAGCCACAAGTGTCGGGTGGTCGTCGACTTTCGCCCGCTTCGCTGTCGGCTCATCTTCAGACTCGCTGCCATCGTGAACGCTTTTTACAGGTGGGCTGTTTGCGTTGTCTTCATCGTCACTTTTTACTGCACACTCCTCGTATTCTTCGCTCATTATTACTTTGCGCGAGGTTTATTCCGAAATGATTTTGAATTTAGATGACAGCGCATCAGCTGTCAGCCCGGTGTCATGATGTTAATGACATTAGCCGTCATTTTGCGGAAGTTGTTTGGGCAAATTTGCCAACAGAGGCGCTATGCTTGATTGAAGGAAAAAGTGAGCGAATAACATTTTCCGTTGTAAACTGCATGAAACGATTGATTTTTTAAACATTTGTGTACAACCATTTCCTGCTTTCATAAAAATCAAGTAAACGAAGTATACTCTGTTTTTTGATATCCAACGTTGTTCTCATTCGTACCGACAGTATTTGGACAGTAGTTTAATTAGTAAAAACTTAAAAATAGATCAAAAGCAAGTTTCATGCAAAAACGTTAACAAGAAATAAGCTGTGAAGTGCGATTTTACATGACCAACTTACCGATAACATGTAAAAGAAATCTCATGAAGTTAAGCGAAATTTGCATAAATTATTCGTATGTTTGTTATATTTATTTGAATATTTTTACTACTATAAAAATTAAGGAAGTTTTTATTTAATAAAAACCCTTTAAAGCTTTGAATCTTTGAAATGAATAATAAGGACAACCAATATGTCATGGATCTATCCGTTTCCTGGTACTTATAAGTGTAATATGCTGCTGGGAGCAGTGGCAGGGCCAGACATTAATTTGTATGTATGATGGCTGGTTGGTTGGTTGTAGTGGCAGCCCCCTTTGTCAAAAGGAAGCTCACTTAGGCCATTGTGATACCACATTTAGATAGGGTGCGGCGCTAAAACCTATTGGGTGACGAGAACCATTTAGATTCTCGTATGATGCAGGCTACTTCCGTGAGGCTGTCCAGGAAAGGTGAGCCTACAGTTTGCATGTGTTTCCTGTATAATGCTGCGCATTCACACAAAAAGTGTTGGATCGTTTCCTTCTCCTCCTCCGATCTGCAGCTGCGGCAGAAATCGTAGAAAGGGACACTTACTCTTTCTGCGTGTCTGCCAATGAGACAATGCCCCGTCAGTACGGATGCGGTGAAACTTAATGTTTCACGGCTCATATTTAGAAGCTGTTTGGTGCGTCTGGGACTCAGTGCACGCCAAATTTGACTGGTTGTCCTGCAGGTGTCCTCCAGCAACCAGGCCCTATTTGCAGCCTTCATGTAATGCTGCCTAAATCCCAGCTTTATGGTAGCTAGGTTGGCCGACTTGGGGTGTGAGTGTATACTTCTGGAGCTCTCAGTGCCAGCTCTCGCCAGGGCATCTGCATCGCCTGGATACCTGTATCGTTGCGTGTATTTTATTTTAAAGTCGAATTTTAAAACAACATGGGAAAGTGTAAGGATATATATCTTTCCAACAAAAAGCGTCCATAACTGCATTACTAAGGACAAACAACTTTTCTTTTTGTGAAATCGCACGAATGGAGAAGGTTTCTGCTCAAACGGTGATGTGAATCAATAAGATTGCGATTGAGAGTCATTTACAAACTTCCAGCAAACGAAAGAATTGTGGCCGGAAAAGGATTACAACGACTCGCACAGATCGAAGAATTATTCAGAAATCCTGTGAAAATCGTTCGCCAGGCGACCAGCAAAAAAACGAAATTAACGGCCAAAATGCGCAAAGCTAGATTGTAATTTGCAAAAACACTTCAAAATTATTCCGTAGAAGATTTTCGAAAGGTAATTATCATCTTTTAATAATTTTCTGCTGTTTTCCCCATTTTAAAGTAATTTTTTTCTTTCTTTCTTATTTTTCACATTGTATTTAGCGACAAATGCAGGTGAGAAGCGGTTATTGAAAGTTACCAGTTCGTTCGGAGAAGACCACATAAGCGACACAATGAAGCTTGTGTTGTGAGGACCGTCAAGCATCCACCAACCATTATGACATGGTCTTGCATTTCAGCAGATGGATGTGGACCGCTGTATTTTGTCTCTTCAGTACTCTGAGGTCGTGAAAGACATATTAATTCCATACTTTAATTTTTTGAGATGCAGTGGAACCGGCATCGTCTTTATGCATAATAGTGCTCCATGTCATCGTGCCCAGTACGTGCGAAATATATTTGATTTGATTGATTTCTTCCATGGCCTGGCAACTCCCCCGACCTGAATCCTATTCAAAATATATGGAGCATCTTGAAATCCGAAGTTTATGCCTCTGCTAATTCCACTGTAGGTATATTAAGGGAAAATATTTTGAATATATGCGAGAACAGTGAAAAAATAAAGGACTTGATTGTTAAATGCATCGACTAGTCACATGCTTTTAAAGTCCCATGTATGATTTTGCATGGTGTTGATGACTACGTCATTAGCCAGAAAAATAGAAAGTAGTGCATCAAAAACATTTACATTTTGGGGAAAATACGAAATCGACAACAGATTAACTCCAGAGCTGCTCTATCTTAGATGCTCTTATCGCACAGCGTCTTTGTTGGCTATAGGATCAAATCGTCTTCTCTCTTGCTCATCCAAATGATTTTAAAATACGTGTCTAACCGAGGCCCCATGAAAATGTGCAGTTTGGTCCACCTTTCCTATTCACCATGTCACCAATACTTAAATGAAAATTAGCCACAAATTTTCGTGTTATTCCACCCCTATTTTTTAATACCTTTAGAAGAAACTAATAAACCTATAAGTCTCAACAGTAAGCACTTCTTACCTTCTGTAGAGTGAGAAAAATTAGTTCGTGTTTTGAATAGCAACGAATAAAACAGCATATCTTACTAACATAGATTTATTACATTTATTTCTTGTCTTCACTTTTACATGTATTTGGTTATTGTAAATCCTTTCAATATTCAAATTTCCATAGCTCAGCAACATATACAACGTAAATCTAATAAATTCTCTTATAATATCTATGTTAACATTCATTTTGTGTAAATTTCCACAGAAAATTCGTTAAGCAATAAATTTTTTGAAAGTAGAATAATACAACTCAAAAATTTAACTCATCTTATGATCAAATTAATGTTTCAAATAGTTAGAAAAAATACAAAACGTAAGAGGATACCTGTAAATACAAATATTTATATAACAATTTATATTGTTATCGCTGATCTCAGTTGAACGTAATTTTGATTTTAAACACTTCTACTTATAAAACATTTCGTGTTATTGTGTTGTATTTATAAATATTATTTTAAATTGACACCTATTTTAATATTGATATTTTATGTTTTGTTTAATTCTTTTTCAAGTTTAATGTTCTCAGGAATTTTCACCTGTTTTATTTTTAAATATTCAACATTACGACAACTTTTCCATTATTGTTTACAGCATCAGATCTACATCAACAAATGTAATAGTAACAAATTCATTTATCGCGTTTATTGCAGCAATTTCTAATAATTCCGTAGTTTCCATAAAATTCCTTTCAAGTAGTAAAACTGTGCTTAGAAACAATGGTTGGTGTGGGTCCTTAAAGAACCGTTTCCATTTCAGCTATTTCTGTTTTATAGGACCTGAAAATGTGAGCAATATATCGTAAAGATTAATTTTTATTACTTTTGTTGAGCTGCTACCATCTGTACAGGTCCTGAGCGCTTCCACCGATACTAAGATTTCCAAGCAATGGCGGTCGCTCTTTGAATTCGTGATTAAGTAAATCTGAGGCTGATAATAGTCTAACGAGTAAGGAAACAGTTTATGCTAACATTTCTGATTGTTTATCACTAGACATACTTGATTTGTGGCGGCTTTATTCCATGCTTGTCCATGGTTTTCTCGAGTTGTCTGATTCGCAAACGAGCCATGTCTAATTCATGCTTGACCTTCCACAAGTGAGTATCGCAAATTGGATCGGTGCATCTGTGCGTTTTAAGGATTTCCTGAGCTTCAAACACGGCGCCCCGAAAAGTGAGGCTTTTGCCCATGGATAGTGAAATGAGAGCGCAGCAGCCACCTTGATCGGACTTTGCTAACCTCTTCCGGAAGTATTTGAAGTACATATGCTCAAGGAGTAGCAATAGTGCTGCAAATAGTATGCCTGCCATTAGAAGTAAGAATGCCGACAAGAACTGCTCCAAAGCTAGAGGATCAGAAGATTTGTGTTCTTGCTTCCCAGGGCGACAAGTTCCGGTCATCCAATAACGTCTCAAACGCTCTAGGTCTCCATTCGCTCTAAACTCTAGAAGTCGCTTGTTGAACATTCGCACGTATTTTGAATTTCTACTGAACGCCAAACCGTATCCTTGAAAAGAAAAAAGCAAGAGAATACCATAAGTTATTTTGAAAACAGCGTTTATCAAATAAGTTTGTTTATCTTTCTAAGTATGTCTATAATTATTCTCAGCGTTGAAATACTAACGCAAAGATTCTAACAAAGAACTAATAATATTTCCATTACCAATGTGTCCACACATGTGGGGGAACATCAAGCATCAAGCGCATAAGCCGATGACAGATAAAAATGTCTTGATTCATCATTTCAGAAAAATGAGAGTTTTCCGGAAAGCTTAATGACACTAGTTTCCATGATCTCGATCATTGGAGAATCGCGGAATACCGCTGGTTACCACTGGCTTCTACTAGTCCCGATTAGTCGAGAACATCACCAATCAACTATATAATAAACCACATCGGTCAACGGAGAGAAAATGAGAGTGCGATTAGGTAGGCGAATCGACTACGAGTGAACGAAAGGGTTTAAGATCACGATAAACGATAGCGAAACGAAATGTTGTACTCGACAATATACGAGGTGTGTCTAAAAAGTTCGCGGAATTTTTTTATAAACGCTTTATTTTACAATTAATTTTGTAATGATAAAAAGTCCCCTTCAAAATACTCCCCTCTTAATGCAATGCACTTGCTCCAACGATGTTTCCACTGCTGAAAACACGTTTTCAGTTGATCGTCAATCAGGTCCTTCAGTAGCCTCGTCGTCTCCTTTTTAATGTTCTCAACGTCCCCGAAATGGCGTCCCAGAAGTAGCATTTTGAAAATCCGTGTCCTGTTCAGCAGAAAGCCAATCTTCACAGCATTGAATTCTTCGATTTTTTGGATCTTCTGTCAGAAGTTTTGGAACAATTTTGGGGCACAATTTTTTCATTCCTAAATTTTCCTTCAGAATTGTGTGCACAGTGTCCTTATTTAAACCAAGATGATCAGACAACAGTCTGATAGATATTTGCCTGTCACCTGAAACTTGGACTGAGGTTCAGTTAGAGTACAAAGAGTGGGGCAAGGTCACTGGCTTGCCCCCACTACTCCACAACAAACCGTGGGGAGGGAATTTCGCGAACTTTTTAGACACACCTAGTAGTATAAGCAGCAAAAGTTTCGACACAAAATGTATTTCCTTTTAGCTTACACTTTCCTTTCGTCCAATTCTAATCTGCATATCTTTTTGTAGACTAATAACAAGTAAAAACATTAACTGATTTTAAGAATGTGAACGAACTCAGCCTCTACGAACGTTTTTCTATATTCTCATTGCAATCAGTTAAAGTATTTTTTCCCGATAGAATTTGTAGGGAAATATAACTTTATTATAAAACCAGATATTGATTTTCGCTGCACAGCTCATCAAAATAAGACATTATCCATATTTTTGATTTTGCAGCGATTTAACAAAAATAAATAACTACACAAAAACTTGTTTGGCACTAGCTGAAGTGTTTGGCACTGATACTCTCATCGGTCAAAGTATCCTTGGTCACTAGGTTAAACTCTTTCAATATGGCTCTATGTTCTCGGCGGTAAGTGTTCCGGCACGCTCTCCGTACACTAAGCTGGTGACGACCAGCAAGCTCGCACGCTCGTTCCCTTTTACTTTCAAACGAGCCTGCAACCAGAGTCGTTTAGTTTCAGCATACCAATCCATATCCTAGTGCCTCTAAAAGGAACTGTAAATACTGTCAAGTTTATATTTTGCAAATACCCTAAGTGAAAACTCGACAATAAATGTTAAACAATAGCATAAAGAATATATAGCACGGACACTAGAGCCAAACTGCGGTAACTCTGTTATACTATTGCAATTCGCCGTGTTGTATTTTGCATGCGTACTAGTGTTCTTATTCGCACGAATTGCTGACACACAATTGCAGCCTCACCACAATACATTTGCCCAATTCTGCATGCAGAGATTTCGTTATGTGCCTTCACTCGTTATTTCGGACGTGAGCCTAGAAACGAAAACCAGAGTGCTCTCTCTCCGAAGAAGGGGTAATTTTTGCATCTTTTGTCTCATGTTTTTTTTTTGACAGCTCGCAGTGTTCGGGCTATGTATTCCTTATGCAATGCGTTAAAATGAATGACTTAGAAGTGTTGAAAAAATCTTTCTGTCAGATTCAGTGCAATTTTTATGATCACCTCCATTGTATTATCATATTGTTTTGTCATCGGAATTGAATAAGTTTACGAAATTTCAGGTCGATACGAAAATTAGAAAAAGATGAAAATCGATTTGCTATATTTGTTGATATAGTTACATAAAAGCGTTTTTAATAAAAACATACACAAAGTAATTATTTTTCACGGAATTAGTTATCGTCATGATCGTTTTCAAAGAGCATTAGCGTGATTGATTTATTTCATACATTTCGGATGGCGACGAAAGGGGTTTATCAAAATGTTATACCTACGCACTTAATTTGCTAGCAAACACATTTGATTAGAGAAGAGGAATTAATAATTCCAGTGAACCGTTTATGTACATGTATTGAGATTTTATCCAAAACTAAAAAGTTGTTTAAATTAAATTTCAGCCTTATTAGTCTTTGAGCACCTTTTTTACTGAACCTGTCGAACGGTTATAAAATGAAAATAGCACGAAGAGACAGTCAGATATAGAAGATTATTTCAAAAGTGGCATCAAAATTTAGTACAATATAAAAGACAGCCAGTGGAAGAGGAGGAGTGGTGGGAGATCTAAAAAAGGTCAGTTAAAAATCGATACCATACTTATGGACCTTTTCAGAAGCGTGAAAATGAATGAATCGCTTCTACAAAATTCTTACATCAAAAATCGCCCTCCCAGATGCAATGCCAATGTTGCGCGGCGAAAAACCTCAAAATGCCAATTTAGAGCAGACGACCAATAAAATCACTGATACAAGAATTTACCATGTCTGATTGTTCTTAATATGTACATATACGAACCTGTCATTGCATACCAGCTTCCCACTGTCAGGAGCCGGCAATCCTCATCTTGAGCAACCAAATAGTCTAAAACAGTTCCATCGTAGATAAATGCATCCAAACCGCCATTGAGAACACCAGCTACTCCATCCGCCACGCTGGTTTTATTATACCTGAAAATAGTGCAAGAGAATAAGTAGCACAACGCCCTATATTCTGTATCGTCCTGCATCAAGGATCTTTCTAGCACAACACGCATAATATACCAAACACATAACATTTAACATACTCCCTCATGTAGAAATGCATTTCCTTAAAGTATTTGGCAATGGTCGAGTCTGTATGGCTCCATGGTATCGTTCCAAACTTAAAGGTTGGCTTGTGGGAATGCGGACGAGAGAGACGTGCATCATCCAAACCACTGAATTCATGGAACTCTTCACTAAAATGAGATAAGTATATTTTAAGATGTGTTAACACACGATGGGGAGCATTCAACTCGCTTTAAAATTACTAAGTATAAACTCTTCTTCTGGTGGAAGAACAGGAGAAGAGGATCAGGACTGTATGGTCTCTATGAATTCTGTATTATGTCGTTGCGAGGCAATCGATACTCACCGAGTTATCATGAACGCGGCCAGGTTGGCAGTGTATATGGCAAGAAACACCACAGCGAACAGTGCCCACACGTTTGTCATGAAGCGGGCGGTGAATCCTCGAGGTGAGTCCACGTGGACAGCTGCTTGGAAAAGGACAGCCCACACCAGCCAATACGTTCGGAAAAGCGAGAAGCGATATGGTAGGACGGTTCCAGTTTTCAGTGAGAGCTTCATATCAAATCCACTTGGCGACAGCCATTCGAAAAGAAAAATCATAAATGTGGCTGCATGGATCGCAACGATTGCCACCTAAAATGTAAAGAATAATATCATAAAATGGTAGAAAGTCTTTGGTATAGGATAGTAAGAAAAGTATTTCAAAATATTATTGTCATATTTAGCGTACCAACATCCATGAAGCAGTGTCGAATGGCTCCAAAAACGCTGTAGGCGATATGATTCCAGTCCGTTTGGCTACAACGATGGCGATTCCAGTCTCCATAAACGGTTCGCTGAAATCGACAACCGCCTCCCGTTCAGCGTTAATCATTAGTGACGTCAACACCATATCCGTCTTTCGATTCACCAGATCCGCAATCAAACCGTTCCATTTCCCGTTCTCCAACGTGCCCCATCTACCATCTTCCACTCGAACCAGCTCGTACGTAAAGCCCAGCTCTTCGGCGAACTTCTCCAGTAAGTCGATGCAGAAGCCACTGCAGCACTGGAAGTAGGAACCGTTTCGGTGTGCCTGACTTACGTCTATGGTACCCATTTCGTGATCGGGAGCGACTCTGCACAGCACGCCCCGATCCATCAAGCACTTCCCACTCACAGGATCTGCTGGGGACAGATTTATGTACGGCGATTCTTCGAGGAATGTGATTTTCAAGTGGAATTTCTCCGGAACACCTTGCGGGGGTGCATGTGAGTTTCCCGGCCATGCTATGTCCCTGATGTCAAGCTTTTGAGTTTCCCACGATTTCCAAACGCCAATCTAGCAAAAGAATGTTTTTTTTTGTTAAAATTCATGCAGTTAAGGTTCATTGCAGATGGGAGTAGAAAGTTGAAAGTTCTAGGGTTGAAAATACGCACATTAAAAAAGAAAGGCAGATTATTGGGAAGAACTTAGCCTGAAGTATGAGAAGAAGTAGTTACCACACTGTACTTACCTCTTCCCAGACAAGGTTCTTACTGTTCACATTTGGTCGCAAGTTCATAATCTTGAGCTCGGCCGACTTCAAATCACCGTCAGCTGTGAACTCTATATTAGGTTTGTTAGTATCACTCTCGATGGAAACGTTCCGTAAATATTTGAAGAATCTGAAACGAGCTCTTAATAAAGCCGATTAATGTGCGATTCTACACTTACAATTCGCCATTGTCCCAGCGACCTTGTCCCTCGTCCTCGCACGAAAGCTGTTGCGTGTTAAGCTTGCGTTCCTGATTGGCAGGATCCGTCAGGTAACTCTCCACGCCGTACGCGAAAATTTTAATCGCATTCGATATTTCGTTCATCAGTGCCGGGCTACTTGTGTCGAAGTGAACGCCCAACATTCCCACCGGGAACTGCGGATGCGCGTCCTTCTTTTCAATGACCGATTGTGTTACAACCCACACATAGTTCTCACCAGTTATTTTCAATTCTTCAGCCGCTCTAAGTATATCGATTGCTTCACCTTGTGTAGCATAAAGGAGCATAACTCGAGCTTCACTGTTCACCAACTCAACCAGATCACTCGGTTTTGTAACAATTATCGAATTCAGAATTGTAAATTTAAAGTGCTCCTGCATCTCGGCGACACGCTCTCGGACAGCTTGAACGAAATCATCGTGACCAGCTATCTGGGATGTGACCACCGAGAATTGATGCCATTTGTATCTTTCTAGAATACTTAACATTGCTGCACTCTGATGTTCTATACTTGGAGCTAACTGGAGTTGTAACGTGGACTGGGACGCGCGACGTTCTAGTCCTGAATTGTCGGCATTCCAGGAGATCACTGGAAGTCCTAAGTAGCCGGCTAGCTGGAGGAAATACTGAGCGGACGCGGTACTTCGTCCGAACTGTTCGTTGTTCATCATGTAGAGGATTGCCGAGACGTTGGCACTGAGGAACTCCTCGCATAATGTATTCAGGATGTCTACGAAACATAGGTGGTTTGGAATTCATAATTATTTAACGAAGGTAATTAAGTTAAATAGAACAAAACTGAATGCTGTTAGCTTTGGGATCTTAAACGAGTGGAAAGGAATAACATTAAAACGGAGCAAGAATACCACGAAGGAGACAAGACGTATTATATTGAAAAGTTTGCTCATCTCGTTATTTACTTTCAATATTTTTTGAACTGAGGGCACTGATTGGTGTGCTTTCAGATTTCTAGCACTACAAAATTTGATGAAACTTAAAATTTTGTGGCGTTTCTTTCCGGAACGAGTTCCGTTCCCAGTTTTGTTCTATAAAATAAACAATGTTCAAGCCACACAACGATGAAAATAGTACGTGTTTGACGCTTGCCCATGAAAAAAGTGACAGACTGAAGTGTAACACCCAGCTAAATTCTTGTCCTATAATTTATAATGTTGAGAAGTAAAGTTATCGTACGTCGATATGCTCATCACGCATGCGTGAGCGAAACCCAGTATTAAGGTGCCGGAGCGCACTACTTGCGTCACCGGTAATTTTCAGTTAGTTGGTCCGTGACTGTTGCCCACGAGACGTGTGCAATAAGAAGTTCCTTTATGTAAAACAAGTAAAGCGTACTCATATATATTCAAAGTTATCTTTCTCTTCAAACCTATCGTCCCTCTGTCCCTTCTATAATCTCAACATATAAGATGTCCTTCAATTCCGTATGCAATTTAGCGTAGCGTCCTTATATGTGCATATATAGTGCCCATATCGTTAGTAACTAGAAAAACTTGCTGTTTCGTCCTTGGTGCAAAGATACCGGACCGGTTTTGCATGACATTTCACACCTCATATTGCGCACATATGCGATACTTGCCTGATCTTGACAGATAATCCTTGCAGCTAGGATTTGTGCTTCACTATCAGTGCATAGTTGAAAAAGTGAAGTTCATGGAGTGGGTATGAAGTACAGAATTAAGGAGTGTAACGACCTGCTAGGAGTATAATTGAATTGAAGGATTGTTAATGGTGTTCACAAACTTATAGACTTCCGGGAAGTAGAATGTCCATTATTGTTCAGAGTAGTTAGCAAACAACACTTATGTGTTGTGGTTTTTTGTATTTACAGAAGCGTAAGTTCTCCAAGGCAACCGGACGCGCGTCGTCTATTATGAATTTTGCCCCTTTGGTGTACATTTATATGTTTTGCTTATTTTTAAAAATAAATTAAAGAATAATTTGTCTTACACAAAGAAGCGTGTATTGTAGATGTCATCAAAAATAGTGAAGCGCCTATAGTAATCTTAGCATGATTCATGTCAGTGATACTTCAAGCCTCGTAGAGAGCAGAACTCTTTAAAGTAAGCGCGGTGTACGCAAACAAACAAATCTGGACCAATATTGACAATACTGATGAGGAATTGTTCTAGTATGAGTGAGAGCATTTCAAAGCATCGAATAGCACTAGACAACCTTGCAAAGCGAGAGATTTCCGTAATATTCAACGACGCTAATCTCGACCACTGTAGAAATTTACCAGCTTAAACGAGAACTGTCAGAAATACCGGATAGTCTCCGCTGTTAGCTTTTGTAAGTATCTATATATGTAGGTACGAACGAGCTTTGGATGATTCAGTTTGTTACGGCTGTATTTTTCGCAACACTCTCCACTACACCGTAGCCGACCCTGGTCACGGTTTGGGCAATCCCACCCGGCTTCACCCGCGAAGAGGGGTGTGGGAAAAGATATTTCAAGAAAGGGCGCCACCCGTTTCTGCGCCGGGACTGCCCTGTCCGCGAACCCTGAAACGGGAATAGGGTCCGCGACGACCCGAAACCACCAACAAGGATAACCTGAAACAAAGAGAACAAGGACCCAAAATCCAGACACGATTCCGCGTCGCCACTTCACACAATAACACAATTTATAATTTAATGAGTCAATTATTTTTTCACCAAAACCTATCTAACCCTAACTCTACTTACAATCTTTTCCTTAATCCTACTGCGTCGGCTGCATCTGGCTCCTCGCTGGCCTCGCTCGCTCGTCGTCCTCGTCTTCTGCTTAATTTCACTGGAGGGACCACGTCGGGTCTCCCTTGCTTCTCCCTAGATGGTCACCCAAACGAAACTGCTCCACACTCACTTCACCGTCCAAGACTTCGTCACCAAAAAGCCAAAGAAAATACCAAGACTTGACCGCCAAAACGTCCTCGTCGAGCTTCACAACGACCAAAAAGCCCCGTCATCTGTTCTACCGGCCCTATATATGGGATTTCCCAATACCGTTGTCCGGTGTAGGTGGTCAACGGCCCAGCTCAGTGTGATGACCTCGCAGCTTCCGAGCTTTTCGGACCGGTTCTCGTCAGCTGCTGCTTGGGTGGTGTGGTTGGGGTGCTGGGGAAATAATCGTGGCGGTCGCTAATCATGGTGAATTTCAATTGCCAATGGTTGTAGGTATCACAGGCGCGTAGTGGACTCCAATGGCGTGTCGTAAACCGGGCGGAGCATTGATTTGGGATCTGTTGCGCGCGATTGGGTGAGCGTTGTTTGTTGTTGTGATTGTTGGCAACTTATCCGCAGGGTCTGTGACGTGGACTGTGATACATTTTGCTGTTGATCACTTACCATAAAAACTACTATTACTACTTAGCTATCTAATCTAATATCCTTCATATACGTGCATCTCCCCTATATTTATATAATTCAAACTTCTAGCCTAAATTGACTTACTCCCTACAATATAATTAATTAATAACAATTTAATCCAGTAATAATAATACAATTCAATAATCTGCACTATAATTCATAAATTTGCTTCATTGTGTGAAGTGGCGAACGTGACATTATCAATTCGTTCATGACAGCGTTTACCCGCACGGTGGTTTGGGGTCTTCAAGGACAGGGCAGACCCCCATTCTGCCCTTATGAGTTGTGGGTCGACCACGTTGCATGGCGAACGTAACAAGTTGACTTGAATTGAGTTAAGTAAAAAGTGCGATAAATCAAAGTTAAAGGCTGCGGAATAAGACAGTGAGATTTTGTATTGCAGAATTGAAAACAGTGAACGTGAGAAACAACGTACAAGTAGCTATAGAGTAAATTTTAAATAGTGTTATATTGGTGTAAATAATTAAAAATGAAATGTGTTATCAATATAAAGAGAAAACTCGTTATTTAAATTCCAAACATCCCTTGTGAACCCACATTAGGCCATTTCGTCACAATATTACTTTGACTTAACAAGAAGTCGAAGAAATTTGGTGTGAAGTAAAGCCAAAATGACGATAGCCTTCTCGTTAGGAACTTGACACACAAATGGAAACGCAAATCCTTTGCTACCAAAAATATAGTTCGCGATAAGGTTTGTGGTTTCTGATGAAGCGATTATTTTTTGCGTGGGTTCCTCTGAAGCATGCTTAGTCCTGCCACATCACACATTTTATCCAGAGTGTTGGTATCTTGCGGTGACCATCAATATTTCGAGATCCGCTTCTGTAAGCGGTTTTATATGCTTGTTGCTCTTTACCAAAAATTTTAAGAAGAGAGAAAATGGTTGAAACATTCAAGCGTGGACTTTTGGAATCGACGAGAAATAAAAACAAACAAGAAAATTGAGTTTTAAAATAGGATCATGTTCCAAAACATTGAAGTATCTTAATTAGAACATTCGACTTCATACACTGAAGAAGTCTCGGTGTGCCAGACGAATTTGATTTAATAGATAAAATACACGATTTTAAAGGAAATTTTGAAAAAGTTTTTTGAATTTAACTTAAAAATTGAAGTATACAATACAAATTCTAGAAAGAGGAAAATGATGTCGTGGACTGCTGCTTTTAGTCCTTGAATGCTATTCTCGACGAAATCGTGTGACAAATTATGAAAGCAAATCTTGCTAGAAAGCCAGTCTAAGATGTGAAGTAGCTGACGCGAATTATTCCAAAAATGTTGGCCATTTTTTCACAGATTACGCTGAAAAACTATTTAGAAGTATACCAAGAAGGTATCAGGGTATATTTGACAATGATATCATACTAAATACTTCTGGCTTTTCAATTGTAGAGACTCCATTTTTTCTTTTGCATATATTCTCTTTTTGGCTAAGGTGAAAACGAATCAAATAAACGAATGAGATATTACTATCACGATACACGATGTATTATAATGTCGTTAAGTACGATGTCCTTGCAAAAACGGCAAGCAGGTAGGTTGCAGTAGCAAACACTATAGAAAGTAAGCCTGGTAGAAGGCTAGCTTTAAAGTAACAGTGCGGTATGTGTTCTTTGTTAGGGAAATTGAGGATGCCTATTAATTCGGGGATAAAGGATTATAATACAAATTTTCAAACAAGGTAACATTCTGGATAGATTCTATGTAAATATGCAATACACGTATACCTGTCGGGCTAGGTGTTAGCGACATCATATCAAAATGCACATTGGCCGCTTGGAACGCATAGTCCTTCAGAAAAGTGAGCTTTGTGCCGCGCGGCTTTTGCAATGCCTGCACAGCTGATCCTATCGCTCGAATATATTCTCGTTTGCCGAAATTTGTGTGCGGCGCAATCAATCCGACATTCAATTGTTTCTCGCTGTTGGCCACCTTCGAGGACGAGCTACTTGACCGCCATGCCTCCCCTCCGGCCGAAACAGCGGCCAAAAAAGCAACAGCTATCTCAATCCTTGCAAACATTTTCAGCTGATCCAATTTTGGTACACGACCACAAGTTTTAGTACATCAGCACTTCCGCCATTGTTGTTTTTTGCAACCTTGTATAATCGATTATTGCAAAAATTCTTATTTTGTATTTTAACGTTTGTGCAGCACCCCTCCTGGAGTCTTATTGTAAAAAGGAACTATGTTGAGAGATACGGCTTGTAAAAATGACGCAATTGTCTATAATTCAACAGAGATTACCAACTTGAAATGTTTCTCGAGTTGGCAACTTGAAAAATGTGTTTTCTGCTTATATTTCAATGCTTTTGTTAGAATCTTACGCACTTTCTATTGTCTATCACTACATTAGAAAAAACGGCACTAAATGGGAAACTCGAGAAGTCCCCTTTTCCGGAAAAAAGGACCTCACCGCGGAGTATTATTTCGAAACCATCTTATCGCAACAAAGTCCACACCCTGATTGCTGTCGAGATGAAAACTGATAGATGTTGTACTAAATAGGGATGCTTTCGCATCCCCATCGTGGACCCATTTTCGGGTGGTGCATTTGGGTGGTAAACAATAATGGCGCATGTGCCGACAATGTAAACAAATATGATTGAGCATGTGCTGAAAATGCAACAAGTGTACATTCATTCATAAGTTTGCAGCAGATGTTTGGGTTGTTGGACGACAAGGTCAAGGATTGGAATTCAGTGTGATAGAAAGAAGGTGTGAGATGAACTCATGACGTGAATTTCGAAAATGAACTTACTGTTGATTATTCTGTTTGAAATTGCAATCTAGAAATCCTAAGCTAATCAAGCTCAGTAATGGTAATGACTTTGCTACAATCTTGCCGGAACTTCTTGCAGCAAACCCAAGCCGATCGGATGAAAAGGATTGTAACACGGCGTTTAAACGTTGGATCAGTAGGTTGCTACATATCTTTGTGGAAATATTGGAGAGGAAAATAGAATCTCATTTGACTTCTTCCAAGAGTAAGAATGTCATTTCCATTTCCGATACTCCATTATCTTGAAAAGTGATAATGGTGGAGTTTATGCGTGGATTTCGGAGTTTAATTGTCGCTAGGTAATTCTTAATTTATCCTGCCCCAAAAATACTTATTTAGGATTTATGCATTTCGAAATGCGTCGGACCGTTTACATTGCATTCAGATGGTTTTATTTAACAGATATATATATACGTTATTATTTATAATAGCTCTTATGAAAGATAATAATTACAGAAATGTCATTATTCCCCTTGAAAACTACTAAAGTAAAAGTCGATGAAAATACATTTGAAGCCACTCTTTTCATTCGCTCTTCTTTGAATTCGATTAATTTTTCTTGTAGTGGACAAAAGTTTCGTATTTTCTTGAAATATTGTGGCAAACAGAGTGGTGAATTTGAAAATATCAACTAGCGACATCTTTTACATGTATCGATTACTAGTTGGTTTTAATCCGTGGTTTTGCTCAAGTTACGATCGGAAGATAATTTGCAAATGTATGGAAAAATACGTATTTTGGATCCCGATAGTGTTCAAAATCACGAATGATGTCAAAACTATGTAGTTTCGTGGTAGTGTAAATATGCTAATGGATTTACTTCAAAATCATCTCTATAACCAATCGCACTGTAATACCATCCCTACAACATTGATTTCTTTAAAGCGTCGTCCGTTATAAAAGTAAATAAGATAAACATGGAGAGAAAATGTATGTTGTAAATATTTTGCTTCTCCCCTTTTATACAGGGTATTTTTTAAAGGTGTAGAACTTTTCAAACAAATTAAAAACAGATAAACTACTGAAATTATTAATTTTTGACCTTACTAGCTTGAAAATTTTATGACATTTAGGGTTTAAAACAATATCTGGCATATAACCACCGCGACTGCGCCTTAGGAAAGTCATCCTGTCGGTCCGATTTGGCACGACTTTTCTCCATACAACCGGCCTTATTTCGTTGCTTTCAAGTCACATCAATAGTTGCTGGTTTATCAGTATAGACAAGTGACTTGACGTATACCCCCTCCCCTCAAAAAGGAGAAAAATCTTATGATCTGGGCTGCCCGCTCTTGAGATAACTCGTTCACCAATGGTTCGGTTCAATAAAGTAATGGTTTCACGAGTTGCCCTATTTTCTTGGAACCGTTTGTCTCTCAGACGATTGGCATTGATGTTGTGGATCAAAAAATTACGAATCATTTGTTGTAAACGACCGCCTTCAACGGTAACATTGGTTTTTTCTTCAGATTTGGACAAGAAAGGACCAATTATGTCGCTGACATGCGAACCGCTACATCCAGTGACTTTTCGAAATGTAATGGTGCTTCCAAAGTTTCCTCAGCATTATCCTCACACCAAAAATGGTACTTTTGCTTACTCAGGAACCCATTAGGCCAGAAATAAGCCTCATCATTGAAAAAATTTGACGGTCAAAATGCGGTTTAACTCACTTCACCGAACGTTCGACGTAAATGATGGTATAATGTCTTTAATTTCATTGCATGGCACTAGTTGGATCTTATAAAGCTTTAGTCCAAGACGTTTTTACAAAATATTCCACTATTCACGAGCAGGGGCCAAGTTGTTGAGAACGGCGTCGAATCGATAAATTTGGATCCTCAGTCAAATCACCCTCGACAGCAGCGATACTTGCCTCGGTACGTACTGTACGCGTTCGTGTTGGATGAACATTGTTCAATAGAATATACGTGGACATAAATCTTTCCATCGCATTGCGTATCAGCAGCTGAGATGGACGATTATGAGCACCATAAATTGGACGAAGTGCTCAATAAGTTTGGCGCACAAAACGCGAATTTCGGAAATAAACTTTCACTATATCGAGACGTTGTGCGGATGTAAGTTCTTATATGCTAATTTTCCAAAGTAGATTAAACATAATGTCAGTAAAATTTGACAGCTTTAATGACAGATGTTCTTATTAAAAGTTCTATACCTATGAAAAACATCCCCTATAAATCAACAATCATAAATTAGTTCGTGGCATACATCATTTTCAATGCTGTTGATGGAAATTTGGGAATAGCATATAAAATATATAGTACGGACACTCTAAGCTGTGAAAAAACATGAGACAATAGATACAACAATTACCCCTTTTTCAGAGAGAGCGCTCTGGTTTCTGTTTCTAAGCTTGCTGTTCTAAGCTTTGCGTCAATTGTGCTTAAGTGTTCTTCAATTTCAATTCTGTCATTATCGTCCATTGTTCCGTACAACCATTTAAGTCCCGTCCCTATAAAGTCCTCGTCTTTGTCTGTGTGGTAAA
The DNA here is from genome assembly GCA_963942545.1 of Oxycera nigricornis. Taxonomy (NCBI): domain Eukaryota; kingdom Metazoa; phylum Arthropoda; class Insecta; order Diptera; family Stratiomyidae; genus Oxycera; species Oxycera nigricornis. The sequence continues at coordinate 27,196,292 of OZ012660.1, forward strand.
ATTGTTAAGATTTTGGCTTTAATGTTTGTCAGTTCGTGTCTTAGTAGTTGATGGCTTTCCATTGATTTAACTTGATCAAGACTAACGTAGATTCTTCTACTACCTCGTAAAAAAACAACATTTTCAATTGTTTTAGCTATATAGCTCTTTATTCGTTCAAGTTCCGATCTTAACTAACTGTTCCAATCCATTCTTCATTATCATTAAGCCTATTTTAATTATTGCTTACCTATACTCGTCAGCAACTTTGCAATTGATTTTGCAATTATCAAAGCAATGCATTTTTACTGTTACGAAATGTTGCAATTGATTTTATAATCAATTGGAAGTATGCAATTTTAATATTGCTCAATTTTGCAATTGCAAGAATGCTGAGTTACTTAATTAAATATCATATTAACTAGGTTGACCAGTTGACTGGGAGTTCATTGGAACTTGGGGTCAAATCTATAATGAAGGTATTATTTGGTGATGACGGTGTCGATGCAGCAATCATCACATCATTTGGTGGAAGTAAATGCCTCGATGACGTCACCCGCGAAAGAACGGATGAAAACACGCAGCGAAATTTCTCTATGTGGAACTAGGCGATTGTATTGTGACGAGGCCGTTATTGTATGTCAACAATTCGTGTACGTATACACGCAGAGACCGAATGAGTTTGCGAATAACATGTGTACCGATGCAACTTAGAACACTTATACGCGTGCAAAATTCCACACGAGGAACAGTAGAACAGGATTTGCGGTAATTTTGTTGCAGTCTCCATGTTATATATTCTTTATGCTATGATATATAGCATCGCTGGGAAAACCCGAATATACAAACATTTCAGATTCATTGAATAGAGTTTTAAATTGCCCAATTCAATTATTATTTGGATTAAATATATAACGGGGATTAAAAGTTGATTCGTTATGATACACACCAGAGTTTGGACATTTTCGTGTATCTTGGGCTTAAGCGGTCTACCCTCTTTTAGCAGTGTAAAAACGGGTTATATTTAATTTTTTTCTTCGATAGGTTTAAATTATAAATATTGATAAGGAAGAGGTGACACTCAATAAATTCACTTTCGAACTACACAAAAAACTATTTTTTCATTCATTTATGTGTGTTTTTATCAATGAAAATGCTGGTTGAGAAACATCGAAAAAACGAGAGGGGTGTGCGCTGTTGATGAAATTTTCGAGATGGTTGGCCTGAAACAAAAAAAAAATCAAATAGTTTTAGGTTCAGTGTGTTAATAGATGGGGCGCAAATAGGGCGATTTTCGATTTTTGCAATATAGCTGTAGTCATAAAAATGCCTGGAAAAAATTTGGTGAGAATCGGTTCAGTAGTTCCCGAGATTTCATATCAACGCGGCGTCGAAAAACGCGGTTAAAGTCTTTTTTATTGAAAAATCGAAGGACGCGCAGGCATCGATCAGACCTTAGTTAGGTAAATATCGAAATAACGGACTCTAAAATGGGTATGAAATGAAATTTTTGCATCTTTTATTGAATAAGTAGCAATGTACTCTAAATTTTCATCATCTAAAAGCAGTTGGTGGCTATTTACAGTGGTTGAATTGATATTCTAGCGAATACCCATATGGGATTTTTTATTTTTAAAACCGATTTGATTCGTTGCCGATTTTCCATACCGCACTATTTTGATGAGAATCGATTATGCAAATCGGGCAGCCAACATCACCATTCGATCGTTATTCGCAATTCGATTCAAGATCAACAACTTTTTGTAGAGCTTCGCGGCGGCCAAGCCGTTTCAGATTAAATGCCAGCGGAACGTTGCGAACTGAACAAAAATGAAAGTCAACGCGATCGGCGTCGCTGCTTGTTTGCACGCAACATTGTTTCGCGGTACTTACATGCTTAGATCACTTTTACTCTGGCGTTACCTATTTCCCACACATGTCGCTGACCGCAATGGAACCTTTAACTGTTCGCTGCATGCATCCCACAGTGTTGTAACGAAAGTAACAGTTGCTTCGAAAATAACAGAAGATAATGGAACAATGGTCGCCGGATGATGTTCACGCATCTGCTCTCGCCCATGGAAATTGCGTCAACCGTTCGCGGATTGACCTCCGTGAATTCAAATAAAAATCGTGCACAAGACCAAGAGTTCCATCGCGATTCCCAATTGAGGAATCCACATTGTGTAGTACTTGCGTGGGATGGACGACTTTGCCACAACTATGGAATCTTCGCTGATGCAAGAGCAATCCAACGGTCTGGTGCTGAGTCATAGTATGGTTGGTGACCATAGGTGTTGACAAAGATGCCATGCTAATTGAATCTCACACTCAAAGGGCAAGAAACTGTGTGGGTGGGAAAGTTATTCCTCCGATGGAAGATGAGGCTAGCAATGGTTTCTTTTTCGCCATTAGGTCAAAATAATTTGACGTAGTTTTGCAGATGCAGCTTCCAGATTAACTTGTTACCACTTCTTGTGTTTTGGACTGAAAGGTATCATAAGCGATACATAAATTGAGCACCTAATAAGCTTCTGTGCCCGAAGAATCGGAAACAAGCGTCCACCACACTATGTCCACTCGATTTCCAATCCCGCCGGATCTATAGAATTGCCACCACTCTTCGAGTTTGCAGGCAGCCGACAAAACAGGTACACCATCATTGGTACGCCTCTCACCTGCTTGTGATCGCAGCTTCCATATTCTGTGCGCGTCCATTGCGAAAACGATTTCGAAAGAGTTGGCTGAAGCTGGCTCGAGGCCACTTATCCGAAGCGTGAACGGAGTCGCTGCCAGCTTGACTTGCGTGGGCCAAGTACCCACGAAGCGACGGAAACCACAGGTGAGTTAGTCGTCAGTTGGCCAAGTGCGCAGCACAGGTGTAGTGAAATTGGTGAGACGCGGAAAGCATCGAGGAACGAGCGAAACGATGAACCAGTACTGGACGACCCACGCAGTCCTGCTGCTCCTCTGCAGCCTGGCGCTGGTCCTAGCTACCCCCATGCTCTACAAGAGGAACGACAACGACAAATTCGAGGCAGGTGTGTGCGAAGGATGACCTTCATTGGTTTCTTTTTGAATTGCCACCAGACCGTTTCGAGTTCATTTGTCACCTACTGTTTGTTTCTTTTCCGTTCCGTTTCATTTCGGTCGCGTGAATAGATCTGGTTCCGGTCTCGTCGACCGTTATTCCCTTGAGTGTTGTCGAGGTCAGCTACGGTGCCGGTGGAACGCCCAGTGAAGAGTACAAAATTGCGTATCTGAAGAAGCTCCGCAAAAAAGTCAAACATGAGGACGACTTTGAAGATCCCGACACTTTGATCACAGGTGAGATGCCCTCGACTCAGAGGTCGAAAAATGTCGATTGTTTGCACCCAAACTGATAACTAATTTCGCTGTTTTTCAAAAGAAACTTTCTTCTAATTTTGTGTGTGTTTTTTATTACATTCGGAATCGATTCGGAATCGCTGAGGTTCGGTCTTTTTTTCGACCGTAATCGTTCAGTCTTTCTCAGCTGATTCGCTGAAATTCGGTCTTCCTCAACTGAATCGCTGCAGAACGATTACGTTCAAAAATCGATGCCGAATCTAATAAAAAAACACATACAAAGTTAAAGGGAAGCTTCTTTTGAAAAACATTCAAAACATTTTCTAAAGATGAAATCAATTACAAAAACTATTTTCATGTCTTACCAAATTGCAGTAAAGAAAAAGTACCACGAAAAAAAAGGCAAAGGCGTTTGAGCTCAGTAAAATGGAGGAAATTGTCGTTGATATAATCACGCTTGCTGTTGCACGACAATCGAACTGAAGAGACGAAAATTATGAATGAAACAATACGACCTGAGCTATAATAACCAAAACTAACTTTAATCACCAAAAAAAATCGAGCGAAAGTTGCCTGCAATCACATAACGTAATTTGTTTTACTAATTTATTGTTAAGTTATACACGAGACATTTAATAATAATATAATTCGTTAATACTGAAATATGTGATGCTGTTTAATTGTTTCAATTTTTTTTATTGTAGACAACAGTTGGAATAGAATTACTTATTAACTTTCCAGTACAGTGAGTATGGCAAGAACGTGACTGTTATTAAAAGAAAACTATTGATAATATCCAAAAATTTTATTCATTGTTGGAAAGCAATTTATAATATCTACTGTGAAAAATATTGATAACGCGTCCAGTCCCCGTTATTTTTTAAATCATCTACAAGTACAGCTGAGAGCCAAATTTTCTGCGTTCTTTGCATCCAAATTTTTCCATATCTTTATCAGAACTTGTCCTAGATGTTTGATTCCGCGTATATTTTCTATTCTTAATTTATTCTTCATATACGTTCAGACATTTTCTATTAGATTGCCATCCGGCGATTGTGATGGCCAATCTAATACCATAATCCCAATTTTCCTCTTTACAAGTTGGCAGAGTCTACTTCGATGTTTGTGGAGTGATTATCCCCGACAAGCAGTGGCGGCTCGTCAGATGAGGCAACTTAGGCGGCGCCTCACCTTATATTTTTGCTAATAATAATTCAATATTTTACTAAGCCGCCAAGCTACTGTGCGCTCCCATCCCATCATTAAATAACAAATTTGGACACCCACATGTACTTATATAGCAGTGTAACATACACGCTAGTGTTCTAACTTTCCATATGTATCATTCGCTACTTCTTGCCGATACACAAAATTGATCATGAGGCGAAACCGTCCGAGCCTCAGTTTCGCAGCTTCAATGGGATTATTTTTAGAAATGGCTGCCCTACGATCCATTCGTTTCTATGGCTAGAACTGAGGCGACGAAATGTTCGCCTCTGCTCGAAACAATGCTCTCAGTTTGCAACTTTTATGCTTGCTGGAAATGAAAAGTTGTTGATCGATTTCCAAAATTCAACACCGACAGCACTGTTTGTTATTTGGAAAGAAAATATAGTAGGTGTAAAGAAAAACGCAAAAATCGGTTTCAGAGTGCGATCGATGTTCGTGTGTGATAATCATATTTTTTAAAGTGATTAGTGTTGGAATTAAAGTTTTTAGCATGAATCCATTGCATGATATCGTGTTATCATTGATAGAATTGCCCTTTTAAAGGCGTTCTGCCAATGAAAAACACGAAATCATCCACACAAATAGGCCCACACCTAAGATAAGTATTTTAAGTAGTGATAAAAAAGATGGTCGTCAATATTAACGCTCTTTTCAATTAAGTTGGTATGAAACTCACAAATGGATTTGTGGAAGTACCTTCAAAGAACGTTTGTATTGTTGGCCATACTTATTATTAGGAAAAATGAAAAGCGTCTGGACTAGCGATGGATATGCCGACTTTAAGAATTTTTCGAGAGCAGTTAAAATGCATGAAGCATCTCGAGAGCATATTCAAAACTCGCTAAGTATTGTGCGGATGAGTTTGAACATGACAACAATTCAAGATGCTCTAATGGAAAACGCTCGTTTATCTAAGATAGCATACAACGAAGATATCCGCAAAAACCGGTTGCTTATGAGTTATCTAATCGATACAACAATTTTATTAGGGAAACAGGAACTTGCTTTTAGAGGGCATGATGAATCTGAAACTTCTCTGAATAAAGGAAATTTCAGGGAATTATTTAACTGTTTGATCCGTCGTAACAGCGAACTTGTTGAACATTTAGAAGGAAAAAATGTTTTTACGAGGCAATCCAAAACGATTCAGAATGAATTGATTTTTTGTATTGAAGACTATTTAAAAGACTACATAAAAAAGAGATATCAGATGCACTGTTTTTTTCAGTAATAGTAGATGACATGACAGACATTGTGGCCATGGCACGATGTTGTATAACAATAAGGTATGTGAACAGGAACGCGGAACTCAAAGAATTTTTTTTTTTGGATTTTTTGATGTTAGCTTGGTTTCAAGAGCTAGTGCACTTTGCAGCTTACTAGTGAGTGTCTTGGAACCATTTGCATTCAGACAAAAATTAGTAGCACAATGTTATGATGGAGCTGCAGTTATGGCTGGAGATTTGACTGGTTTAAAAACAAGAATCAAATATGTCGCACCTCTAGCACTTTATACTCATTGTGCTGCACATCGTTTGAATTTGATTTTGCAACAAGGCTCGAACTATATTAAAGAAAGTAGAGTGTTTTTTGCAACTTTAAAAGGTTTACCAGCTTTTTTTCATAAATCATACAAACGTACATCTATTTTGGACAGAATACTAAAGAAAAGAATTCCTCAATCTTGCGACACAGGATGGTATTCTAGATCGACAATTGTACATTTTACCGCAAATAATTGGGAGAATCTCAGACAAGTTTTTCAAGACATGATCGAGAACACAGAGTTAGATTCGGATTCAATACATCTCGCAAAGGGTTACTTAAAGGAATTTTATGATTTTGAGTTTGCCTTCTTGACATTTGCATTCAAAGAAATTTATTCAATAACTGATATCTTTTTTCAAGTTCTTCAACTTAGTAATCTTAAAATTGATTTTTGTGTTTTACAATTAAAAATAGTATTAGATAGATTGAAAGAGCTACGAATAGAATCAGCAGTAAAGTGTATTTTTCAAAAAGCGGAAACTTTAACTGGATTGCCCCAAAATAGATATAGCTGCAAGATGAGTCCATCCGATTTTCTCGAGAAGTGGAAAGTATTATTTTATGAAATTTTGGATTGCATTATGTTCCAAATTAAAGTAAGGTTTGATGACTTTCACAAACTAGAGTTTATATCACTATTTAATACCTCCAAGTATAGAGAGTTTTCAAAACAATTTCCTACTAATTTAATAAGATCGCTACAAAAAACCTTCCCAAACATGTTTGACATGGATCGTCTTAAAAACGAGTTAAGTATCATTTATCTAGATGCACAATTTCATGAAATTAGTTTGTCTGAAATGCTTTAGCTTTTAAACGATTAAGGGCTGGTTTCAATATTTTCCGAAGTACATAGACTCGTAACATTGATTTTAACTATCCCAGTCACAACTGTGCAGGCTGAAAGAGATTTTTCATGCTTAAAACGAGTTAAAACTCATTTGCAAAATATATCTCAAGAGCGGCTTTCCGCTTTGTCAATTATGTCAATTGAATAAGAACTTTTAGTAGAACAAAAATATGAAATGGATAGCCAATTTTATGATTTAATAATTGAAAAGTTTGCAGCCTTAAAAGATAGGCGAATTAATTTAATATATAAGAAGTAGTATACGTTTAATTAAAAAAAACTTACATAATCCTTCATAAAATTGTTTGAATTGTTTTTTTTAATCGATAATGATCGGAAAGGATACAGATGTTGTCAGTTTATTTCTTATTTTTATTTTGCTTGATGTTGAACGTTGACCATAATTGCAAAGATTTTCGCATTTCAACGTTGAAAAAACGTATGTATAAAATTTTAAATGTATGCTATGAATTTGAAAGTTGAAAGGAAGTTATTGTGAATTGCATCAACATTTATAATACTTCCATAATGTTACTGGTATTAAGTAAAATTAACACCTTGTTCAAATCTTAGCCAAATATTGAGAATATGATGCATTCGTAACAAACTATCCCTTATACCGTCTGGGAAGTGTACGAAGAAAATGAAAAACCACTTAGAGAATATATTGCACATGAACCGTGCAACCGAAGAGTGATGGATGACTGGTTGGAGAAGACGGAGGTGGTTTAAGTCGGTAAAAATCCGACATACCGATAAGCAGGAGCGAATCGGTATCTTTTGAAGATTTCCACCTCCCAACGACTAAAAAAAACTATGGATATAACTCTAAACAAACATATCGTTTTCAGATAACTTTAAAATCAATTCGTACCAAAATATAATAATAACCTCCGTTACAGTATCATTTTGAATGGTACCTTGAGCCAGCCGCAAGCTTGAATTTTTTTTAATGATTTTCAGCTTGTATCGAAAATCATCTTACCTTATTTTTCGCCTCACGTACTTATTGTGCCACGAGCCGCCACTGCCGACAAGGATCTACTTCTTACGGTGTAACGTTTTTGTGGCCAGTAGTAATCCTTTTGTATATAGTTTTCCCATTTTGGAGCCGTCAGGATTCCAGTAAAAACTGAAAGTTTGCCAAATCCTTGCGCAGAAAAGTTACCATAAACATGGACCTTTCCATTTTGTTTGACAGTTCGCTCGATCCAGGGTTTATCTTTTTTCGCTACATGCGTCTCGCCGTACTCATAAGCTTAAAAAAAGAATTCGTCTGTAAAGATTAATTTCGTTCAGTAACGATCCTTGTTCGCTTGAGACCACTGCAGTCTCCTTGCGATATATGTCTCGGTGTTAGCATTAGTTGCAATATTGTGGCTCTATTTGCGATGTTCGTTTCGTAACACTATTTGCAATTTTTTCGCAGCAGGTATTACATTGGGATGTCCTGTGAGAGGCATTGCATTGTTAACTTTCTTGTAATTGCCTCGAAAATTTAAATTGAAATTTTGAAGATATCTTCACGTTTTAAGGTTTTTAGAGCATATTTAAAGTGTTTATAGAAAGAAGTATATATATATATATATATATATGTGTGTGTGTGTGTGTGTGTGTGTGTGTGTGTGTGTATGTACGTACGTACGTGAGTTCGTAGACACTTTTTTCTACGAGCATAACTCACGTAAACAAAATCGTATCGACTTCGTTAAGGTGTCAATCGAAGCGTCTTTGCAATCTTAAGAACTGATTAGTTTTTGAGAAACTTCGGTCGAGGAGGGGGGGGGTTTGCTGTTTTGACCCTTTGAAGGTCATGTCTGTCATACGCTATATCTCACGAACCAAACATAGGATTTGCATCGTTAAGGTGTAGGGAATACGACCTTACAAAGTCGACTGTTTCAATCATTTCCTTGAATAGAAAAAAATATATCTGGAAGCTCAAACTGAAACCACGCTCACTGAAAAAAAGTTACGCCCACCGGAGCACAAGGAAATCGTCCAAGCCCTTTTGAAGTGGTTTTCAATCAAGCGAAGCGAGAACGCTACCATATCGGGACCAATTCTTCAGCAAAAGGCGGGATATTTCAAACAATTTGAAAATAGCGTCAATGGAAAATCTAGGGATTCTTTTCAGTGTTCCAGAAGCTGGGTCGATCGCTTTAAGAAGCGTCACAACATTTGCAGTGGTAAAATAAGCGGCGAAAGTGCTTCTTCCGTTTCGAAAGAAGCCACTGAAAATTGGATTAAAAATGTTTGGCCGGGTATATTGCATAATTCGTATGTGCCTCATTTTTATTTATCTATTGTATGTAATACGCCGTTTCAAGGTTGCGATTATTAGATATATTAAATAAATACAAAAATGCAAAAAACACATATCGTCTAAGTTTTACAATTCAGCTTAATTTTTTTTTAATATCAATTAGGTATACGGAGATGTTATTTAAAAAACGACATCTTTAATAGTGATGAAACTGGCCTCTTCTTTCCAATGTTGCCAGATAAAACCCTAAAGTTTAAAAGGGAAAGTTGCTCGGGGGGGCAAACATTCGGAGGAGAGGATTACAGTTTGGGTATGCGCCAATCTTGACGGAACCGAGAAGAAACAGCTTCTGGTTATTGGAAGATCCAAGTCACCGAGATGTTTCAAAAATAAATCGTATCTTCCTGTCAGTTATGACGCTAACCGAAAAGCGTGGATGACCGGAACAATCTTCCAAAAACTTCTCCAGGCCTGGGATGAAGAATTGGCGAGAAAACAAAGGAAGATCCTCTTGGTGATCGATAATCGCCCAGTTCAACCCAGATTGCAAAGCCTTTCATAGATCCAAGTCGTTTTCTGGTGTTACAACCAATGGATCAGGGTATAAAAATATATTCCTTCTTATTTTCCTTACTAATAATCTGTTCAATAACAGGCGTCATCCGATGTTTGAAATCGCGTTATCGGAGACAATTATTGCTGAAATTTATAGACGCTCTCGACAAGAAAATGGAATTAAAAATCACTTTGTTGGATGCCATTGTAATGATTAATGCTGCGTGGAGGAAAGTATCACAAGAAACAATATCAAATTGCTTCCGATACGTTGGTTTTACAATGGATCCAGAGTTTACAGAAGAGAATTTACTGACTGCAGTTGATAAATTAGGAGACATGTTAAGCGTCGATTTATTGAAGAAAAGACGAACCCAAAAGCAAAATACCGATTTTTTCCCATATTTTTTTTTTAAATCTACATACGTATGTATGTACCTGAATTCGTAAAATGAAACTTAGGTTTTTTTTCAATTTCAACGATCAGCTATAACGAACAATTTTGAAAGTCCCCTGGAAGTTCGTTATATCCGAGTTTCACTGTATTTAAAGTAAAATAAGCCTCTCACCCGCATAAGTGTTCACGTGAAGAAATAGATTCATTTTTCATTGTGTGTGTGTGTGTAACTGTGCATTGGAAGCTATTTTGATTTTGTTTTTTGAAAATACGTATAAACATATTTACTCAAAAATCCTCACCAATGCATTTGACCTGTTGTGCAAGATTTTGTGAACAACAGTAATAGATAAAACATCATTCATGCAAAATGAAGAAAATAATCGTTATTTTCCGATTTAAAATAGTATATTGCGCCTGATTCGTTTTGATATTGTTATTTAAGTCATAAATTTGGTTTCCTTTTCATTGATCCTAAATACCACTTTACCAACCGCTAACTCAAGATCCAGGGACTTTTCTTTGACGACTGAAAAAATCGCACGCTGATATTTATGTCATCGGCATAATCTACTGTTTGGTAATTTTAAGATGGGGTGGGTACTCAAGGGGCAATTGGAAAAGCAGAGGCTCGGTTTCAAGCCACGACGTGTGGAAAACACGATGGAGGACTTATGAATTATGAATAAATTGTTTTGCGATGTACAGAGCAAACGAAACGAATTGCCTACCCATGTATAAATACATATTGAATGGTGAACAAATGCATTTAATGAAATATACCTCCAACAGTCAGTACGCAGTTTGAATCGTATTCTTAACGAATTTGTTTTAATCTTTCATAAAAATATGTATTTTTTTAAAAAACTCAACATGAAAACGCAATTCAAAAGAATCACTTGTTTGTAAGAAATGGTTCCTGCAACGTTTTATACAGCTTCTTGGCTTTCCTAGGGCCTAGGCCAGTACAAAGTGCTAGTCTGTCTTCCGAGCTGTTGATTAGCTTCTCCAAACTGCCAAAATTCTGCAGCAGCGTCATTGCATCCGTTTTGTTCACCGGTTTTATGTTAGTCAACGCCGATACAAGCTGAAGTTGACCAAGTGATTTGTTGTGTTGAGCTATAAACTATTTTGATTTCATGTTACCTTTTGATGCGGGTTCGAGTCAACACGCTCCATAATTAGGTCGGGTGGCCGCTTTTCGAAAAGCTTATACGTCTCTATTATCTTCCCAGCTTCCTCGGCATTCCATGCTAGCATGAGCGTAAGATCGGCTAGCAGGCTGACCCTCGTGAGATTTTTCAGTGCATTGTACGGCTCCTGAAAAGTACCAATGCCAATTGGTTGCAATCGAAATGAACATATTACATTCACTTACCATCATGTCGACTTGCACGAGCAGCACTCGAAGCTCGAATTGTGAGCCCAAGGACTTCAGCCTTTGGCAAATGTAGTCTGGGTTCAAGTTGTGGTATTTCAAGGAGAGATATAGAATGCAGGTAGTCCGCCCAACGATATAATCCGCGACGATTTCGCGGTACTCGATCGGCACACTTTGAATGGACTTTATGATGGGATTTCCACGCTGTTTCGGATTGACAAGGATGCAGTGAGGATTGGCTGCTGTTTGCTTGGCGACAGCTGAGCTTGAGCTGTTTTCTGAGGTTTTCTCTTGAACTGTAACGGACGCGGTGATTTTAGGTATTTTTGGCTGAGATGGAATATCTAGAATTGCCAGTTCTTTATCGAATGAATCGTCATAGGCAGAATCTTCCATTTCTATTGTTATTAAGAATTTAATCGGCGCGATATGTTCTACAGCTAAGAAATAATCACTTTAGACGAAAACTTAGCAATGGCAACAAGTTACTTCTGTTTATTGAAGTTTGTTTGGAAATAAACAATAGTGACAGTTTTGATATGTCACAGATACTAAAAATTCCTGTAGGTGGCGTGTGATAGGAGAGAAGGAAAAAGGTCATGAAAGAAAATTCACGCAGCTAATGCACAAACCTCGAAGCGTCATGCGTTTCTACCCGAGATGCACAGATTTCATGCATAACTCTTTTTCGTTACAACCGCAGAATAAATTAACACTTTCTAACAAAACTTTCATATATTTAAAATGTAAATTAATATATGTGAGAATTCCACTGTTTACCGAATTTGAAGCAAATACAAGGGTTTTCTCTGAAAAATCAATAAGAAATAAGTATACGTGGTATTTTTTGTTGTTGTCGGACTGAGATTCAGTATTTTTAAAAACGGGTGTTATTTTAGAGGTATAAAACTTCCGATATACAGTGGATAAAAATGTTACGGCACGATGTAATCAACGAGAAAAGTCATAAGTTTTAGTGGTATTTTCTTATTGAGAATGATGTTCTTTTACAGTATACCAGGAGCTGGGAAGATATATTTCAGTATCACACAAAAAAACAAAAACAAAAAAAAACAATTTTTAAACATTATAAAAAAATTCTTGTTTACCATCGAGAAACGGCCCAAAAAGTTAAGGCACGATATAGTTTTATTTGAAATTATTTGATTTGTTTTACATTTATTTCCGTTAAATTTTAGAAACTTACTCACTATTAGTATTTTTTGGACTTTCCTCGCATTCTTATGACTTCCTGGAGGCGTTTCGGCATCGATTTGACCAACGTTTTGCAAACGGCTGGTGAAATATTTTCCCATTCTTCAATAATAGCTGTTTTTAATTAGCTTTTATTTTATATTTTACGAATCGCAATTTTATTTTTTAGTTGGTACCATAGATGCTCTGTGGGGTTTAAATCTGGGGACTGAGCAGGTGCTTTAATCACTTTTGGGCACTTATTTGGGCTATTTATAGTCGGCATTGCTCCGAGGTATGTTTGAGATCGCTATCCTGGTACAGGCCAAAAGAGTTTAAAATCCTCATCTTTTCAGCAGTTTGTCTCATATTCTTTTTGAGAATATTTAGATAGTATTGTTGATCCATCCTGCCATTTATATTTTCTAAATTTCCAGGTCCAGAAGCGCCCATAGAATAATGTTCCCACCGTCGTGTTTCGCTGTGGGATTGCTTGAAATTGAACTCAGTATTTGGTTTTCTCCAAACATACCGCCTCCCATCAGATCCAAACTGGTTGATTTTTGTCAACAAAAATCACCCTTTCCCAGAAGGATTTTGGATTTTGCGTACTCTCTCTCGCGAGAAGTAGTTTTAACATCACATTTTTTGCGCTAATGTACGGTTTTCGTCGGCAAACCCTGCCATTAAACCCCGACTTTTTTATAATATTTCGTACTGTCGGAGCAGACAATTCTTCTCTGAAGTGTTTTTTTAACTTCATTGCGTAAAAATTGGGCACCTAATCTTGGATCCTTTTTAATTTTTTCACAATTCATTTTTATTCTAGCTCAGTTAACATAACAGAAAAATAAATTATTTACAGCCTTAACTTTTATTGCGTTGTTTCTGATTGGAAAAGTATTTTTCCCCATATATTTAATAATTGTTGTGTGATTGGTGTTTTTTCCCCGAAATATACTTTCTAATCTCCTGATATAATGTGAAAATAAAAACATTCTTGATAAATATATCACTGAAAAGTTAAAAGTTTTCTCTGCCTTAACTTTTTTCACCCACTGTAAATATTTTTCATTGTCGCCGTCAAATTTCGCTGTTATTTGGAAATGATGTTTCATTTACTTTAGCAAACTACCATGTAAGTTTTTCTCGAAATAGTGGAAATTTATTTCCGAAATTCGCGATTTGTGCGCCAAACTTATTGAGCACTTCGTCCATTTTATGGTGCTCATAATCGTTCATCTGAGCAGCTCATACGCAATACGATTCAAATATTTATGTCCACGTATACTCTACAGGCCAATGTTCATGCAACACGAGCTCGTACAGTGTGTACCGAAGCAACTATTGCTGCAGTAAAGGATAGTATGACTGATGATCCAAATTTATCGATTTGACGTCGTTCTCAACAACTTGGTCTCTGTCCGTGCACTACATGTAGTGCAGCAATTGAATCCATTGGACGATCGTTTGAGTCGTACGTTCGGTGAATGGGCTGGAAGGTGGAATTTGAACCGCACTTTTAGTGTCAAATCATTTTCGGCGATGAGGAGATTTCGAGCTCAATGAGTTCGTAAATAAGTAAAAGTGACGTTTTGTGTAAGAATAATCCTCAAGAGACATTGGAAGCGCCATTACGTCTCAAAAAATCACTTTATGGCGCAGCTTGCATGCCGGTGGCATTATCGGTCCTTTTTCAAATCAGTAAACGGAAGAAAAGTTACTGTTATTGGCGAATGATTCGCGATTTTTTGATTACCAACAACAATGTCAATCGTCTGAGAAACAAATGATTCCAGCAGGATGGCGCAACAGGCGATACAGCGCGTGAAACCACTCCTTTATTGGGTCGAACCTTTTTGAGCAAGTCATTTAAATAAAATGAACTTGTAAACTTGCCGCGCATATCATGTGATTTGACTCCATTGGACTAATTTTTATGGAGGTACGTCAAGTCACTTGTCTTTGCTGATAAACAAGCAACTATTGGAGACTTGGAAGCCAAAATTCGACGCTTTTTTGGTGAAATAAGGCCAAGGAAAGACTGGTGCAAAATTGAACCGACAGATCGCGGTGGTCATATGCCAGAGATTATTTTGAAATATTAAATGCCATGAAATTTGCAAAGCTAGTATAGCCAAAAATTGCCCATTTCAATAATTAATCTGTGTTTTATTTGTTTGCAAAGTAGGTGCTTCTAAAGAACAGGCACAACAGATAAAAAAAATTACAGACAAGTGTAAACAGAGAACAAGAGGAAAAGTCATTCCATTCATTTGTTATGCTGATTTTGCATTTGAATACGAAAACGAAGCAGTTTCAAATACTTTCTATTGCAACACAAAATATATATATATACACTTTAGTCAACTATATGCCAATTATGTTATGAACTCTCATTTACAACTCCACCAAATTTAATTATGAAAATATTAGTAACCAAAATAGAAAATATCGAAAAATGATGCTAATTAAATCAGCTAAAATGAAGTGTTGATGAAAGGTGTTTAAATTCTATTCAATTCTCACATACAGACATTAGTACGCGCAGCTGGTTACTAATAGCCCGCCGTTATGTTGCATTAACAATTAAAACTGGTTGTATGTCTATTGGCAGAAAGAACTGTACTATTGGTGAAGCCGTCTTGCCAATTGGGCTCTTGAAGCATCATACTACAAATCATCCACATCATAGTTGCCTGGGACATTTATATGTGATGTTGATGACGATGCTGTCGGTGATGATGACGATCAGCATTGATTCTGCAAAGAAGGACAAACATAAGCATCAAACAAGGCACACGTGTGCAACCTATTAAATTGGATCTTGTATGGATTTCCAATTACGGTTGTCGAGTATCCATTACCACATCATGGGTAAAAACGTGATTTACCTTTGCTTGCAGACTCGCGTCGTACCACGGCTGACGCCTTGCTGAGCAGAAAACCAAGAGCAAAACCTCAAGATGTGTGCGGTGCTCCTTTTGTCAATCAAAATCCAGTTCTGCGCGGCGTCGACGGTGATAATTTGAAGGAATACATTCAGTATGGAGCACCTATGATCACGACAAGGAGTGGTGGACTATAGTTCACCCCATGGAGTGCAATACAGTTCTTAAGGTAAGCACAGACCATGAGCGACTAAAAGTGTGAAAAAATTTAGATAGCCCGGCAAGTGAAGATGATATGTTAATGTTTTATTTTTGACCCAATGTTACCAGAAACTCATAAAATACGAGCTGTAAATCCTCTAGATTTTATGAGATAGTGTGAAATTGAATACTACTAAAAAGTATCTTGAAGATGTCTTCAAAATTGCTCTATTGATTTTATGACCCATTCCCATTTCGGTTTTTAAGACTATTTTTTTGATAATTTAATAAAACACACTGTCTTTTATATTGAAAAACAACAATTTATTATTGTTTCAAAGAAATACAAAATTCGATTTTTAAAACTAAAAGATTGGTGACGCTGCGCCACGTGACGCCACAGATATATTGCAGGCAGGTGAGTTGAATTTTCAGCGTCAATTTATTACGTAAGGCTTTTGTAGGGAAAGGATACTCCATTTAATCCTTATATGAGGTAAATTCGAATAGGAGGAGGCAAAATTTTTCTCTTATATTTGATTTTGTTAAGTGCAAAAAGTCGATTTTGGCAATTTTCTCATACAAGTACTTCAACTATTCCCGCATTTTCTTTTAAGCTGTCTTGCACTTTCCATTAACGTGAACTCGTGGTGAACAAAGCAATTGATTGGACAAAACTATCGTTGAATATTCATTCCAATTTTACGGATATGTTGTTCACGTCCTTCACAAAGCAGACCCCAACCATTCTTCATAGTGCCAAGTACAGTAACTGCATGGTCAACGCCAATATAAACTAAATATAATATAAACTAAAGAGTAAAAGAGTAAAACCATTTTGAGACAATGCTTATTTCAATATATATCTTTCCATCACATACATGTAGAGGTCAGTATGAGGTATATACATTTTTTTCAAACACACTTAAATTTAGCGACGAATTTCTTTTGACTGTATTTTATTTTAAATATATGCTTGTTAAGCTTATTTTTGAGATGTTGGCATCGAGGAACCTAATTTGTTTTATCAGGAAGATTTTTGGCTGTTCGAAATCATTTGTTACGACTATATTTTGCGCAACGTTCCACACTGCACCGCAGCCGATCCTGGCCACGGTTTGGGCAATCCCACCTGGCTTCACCCGCGAAGAGGGGTGTGGGAGAATATTTTTTAAAAAAGGGTGCCACCCGTTTCTGCGCCGGGACTGCCCTGTCCGCGAATCTTGAAACGGGAATAGGATCCACGACGACCAAACCACCGATGGGATAGGAAATTTCCTATCGTAACAAGAGCTGACGCGACGTTCACTTTGCCATTTCACACAATTAACACTCTGCTTTTTCCTTAATACACTATTTATTTTCTCTAAAAAAACCTAACTATCCCTATCTATACTTAATTTTACTTACAGTTTGTTTCTTCTTCTTAAGCCTATCTCCGCCGCTTGTTGTCCGCCGTCCTCCTCCTTATGTTCCTCCAGTAAGTCCAAAAACGATCCCAAGACAAGCAACCGTCCGCAATTTCCATCCTCGAGCTGCCGTCCAATTCCAAACCGAATTTTTCCGTCGTTACCACTGGTACACCTCGTATTTGCTTCCCACACTCAAGCTCTGCACCGAAAAGAAGAAATGTCAGCTGTACCTTCGGTCCTATATATGGGATCTCCCAGTTCCGTTTTTACCGCGTCCGGTGGTCAATGCCCACTCATCTGGGTAGCTGACCTCATCACCGCTTTCAAAAGCTTAGGGACCGTTTTTTTTTCGATGCACGTCAGCTGTTGCTTGAGTGACGTGCTTGGAGTGCTGGTGGAATACTCGTGACCCTGATTAACAATGGTGAATTGCCAGTACCAATGGTTGTGAGTATCACTGGCGCATAGGGGACTCCATTGGGCGCATCGTAGACCGGGCGGAGCCTGTGTTTGAATCTGTTGCAGCGATTGGGTGATCGGTGTTTGTGGTCGTCATTGCTGGCAACTTATCTGCAGGGTTTGTGACGTTGTCAGGAACACTCTCCATAACGAACTTACTACCTACTTAGTTATCTAATCTAATATCCTTACATCCTACATCTCCTCTACATTTATACAATTCAAGCTCTAGCCTACATTGACTTACTCCCTACAATATAATTAATTAATAACAATTTAATTCATTAATTGGCTTGATTGTGTGAGATGGCATTATCAATTTTGAGAAAGAAAGCGTTTACCCGCACGATGGTTTGGGGTTTTCCAGAACAAAGCAGTACAATATTGTGTCCGTATGGGTTTTGGATCGACCACGTTGCGTGGCGAACGTAACACATTTTTCTGTGTTTATTCAAAAAAAGATCCAGCGATTTCAAAGTATGTTCGGCTTTTGGAATTATTTCAACAGCCTCGTCAGTTTCACCTGTAATGAGATTAGATCGCCATGAAATGATGTTGGTCCTTTGATGTCGTTGGTTTGGTCTTCTCCATGATTGGATGAATAATAATATCTATAAGGGCCCATTAAAAATTAATATTCACGTAGAAGATTAAGGAAAATACGACCGGGACCATTTTGATGCCACCGGTCAAAGACTAAAAGTACAGATAATAGGCATAACCTCAAGTGCCGCTAGATAACTACAATCCAGGAAGTCTTTGAGAGCGCCGAGAAGGATATGTACTATGCGAAACACGTTCAATAGTTATAACAAGACGTATTTTATCGTAATTCCTTTTCGCTTTTTATACAAATTCTTTATGCTAGCACCCGTAGATGCGGATTAAGGGAGGAAATAGGGCTAGGCGGTTCAAAAAATCGTTTTTTTTATTTCAAAAATTGTTAATAAAACTATTGAAAAATATGTTCCCAAAATTTTAAAAGAAAGTTCCATCTTGTTCTATTTCTACAAGCCATTAAAGTGAGTAGCTCCGCTTCAGGCCCCGAGCGCTACTATTTTTTCAAACGCGTTTTTCTCAAAACGACTTTTTTTTGAACCTGCGTACACGCTAGTTTGAAAAGTTTTCTACCAATCGTTTTTTAGATGGCAGTTACTTTCTTTATAGTATTGTGCTCTATATGAACCCAAAATCGGAATATTATCGTTATTTAAAATATTTTTTTTTTTTTGGAAAAAGTTGTAAAAATGGCAGAAAATCATGCTTTTTTGTTTTGACCCCTGTAAAAAATTCAATTTTCTATTTTTTTTTTTGGATAGAATTGAGGTTCATATAGAAGAGACACATATAATAAAAGCATCCAGCCTCGTTTGATTTCAGATGAAAATTGCGGCTTCCAGAATGTACGCAAAATGCTGAATTTGATTGTGACCTGCAATATGGGGTCGCTTATATTTTCGGTGTTTTTCAAGGAAATTCTTCAAATATTGTATAGTATATGCTTAAAAAAATGTTCAAAATATTCTCAACGTTTAAATTATATTCTTTTTTTATACTTTAAAAAATTTCATGAAAATCACTGAGAACACACTGTCCTAACTGTCCATTGAGAAAACACTGTCCCCCCCCCCTTCAATGTCCTCCAGACACAATCCAACATCATTTTATTTATATTTATCAAATTTCTTTCTGTGTGAATGCCCGGCACTGTCCAGGAAACGCGTGCAAACCTTAGGCTCACCATTCCTGGACAGCCTCACGGAAGTAGCTGATTTAAATATCGGCTGCATAGCCGGCTTCATACGAGAATCGAAATGGTTCTCGTCATCTCACAGGTTCTAGTGCCGCCTTCGTCTTGGCCTAAGTGAGCCATCTTTTTTGAAGTTATACTTCTTTACGCAGGGTAGTGAGAAATTTTTTGGGTCACGTGGCGTTACGTTTGAGTGTTCGTTCGTTCGTTCGTTCGTGCCAGTTGACTTTCATGATAGGCCGGGATAGCCTCTGCACAGCTCCCTTGCGATCACCGTTTGACTTGTCCATTGATTTCGATGAGATGTTCCATCACCGGGCAGAACAGTATCAACATCTAATGGCATGAATCGTTCGGATTGACGAATATTAGATCGAGGAATCACCATTGAATTATAATAAATTCTGTGCAGCGCTTGCGGGAAACTGGCGAAGAGTTTTATATGAACGTTTTGTGTGAGTGCGTGAGAAAGAAAAAGAAATAAACTAATGTGTATACAACAGTTTGTTGTTTGTGTATTTAATGCAAAATGCATAGTATTAATTGGTAAGTACAATGCTAACTCAATGTTGATGATTATTTATTTACCAATTATTAATTAAATATTTATAATATAATTATAATAATACAGTAAAATTTTTATGAGACTATTTGGTTGTAAGTTAAATGAACTTTGTGCTTGAGGGAATCAGATAAAAAGCTGGACAACTGGCATACGTACTGATCGTCTTCAGGTAACTGTAGAGGTTTGTGAAAAGTGCATGAGTTTGTCATCGTCCCATATAATTTGTGTGGGCAAGTGAAGGGGCTTATGGAAGTATATACAAGTGGTCGCAAACCCCTACAGTTACCTTACTGGAAATTGATTTGTATAAGTAATCATATTAAATAATCAATTACAAAACAAAACAACAATATTAATCAAATTAATTGAATAATAGTTAACTAAATGATAATACCATATAATTTAATAATTATTAATAAATAATATATATCAAATTAATAATTGAATAATAACTAACTAAATACATTCACAGACTTGCTTATTTTGGTAAAAATACATACATACATATGTACATAGACGCAAGGTACAGAAAAATAGGAATTCTATCACAAAACAACCCGACCTTTAGATCAACAAAGCTAAAAAATGGCATTGCCAACTAAAAACATTTCCAGAGATGATTTCAACCAACAGTTTATTCAAAACACATGTGATTCAATTGAAATTTCACCGAAAACTCATCAGCCGAATTCTTCTGTTGAAAATAAAAATAATAAATGATTTGATTTCAGTATCACATATTGGATTCCACGAATCCAACAACTGCGAAAGAAGTATCACTTCCCTGCGCGTACTTGTTACACACAAACTTTTTTTTTTGATAAAGAGGGCTGCCACTACAACCAACCAACCAAATTTGTATCCATAGCTTGTATAATTGATGTTCACAGTGCTGACAAAAAAATTATCTTCATCAAACCGTCATCACTCACCACTTCAGTTTCTGCATTTTGGTGTATTTTGTCCAATCAAAAAAGTTTCTTTATTGGTAGACTCCACTCGTTAAAATATATCCTGAATTGCTTTATAAAGTTTACCATGAAACCATTCGGCAAGTAATCATTCAAATTCGAAGCTCGAATGTTGATGAGTGAAAAGATCGTGCTATTTCGATTGATTTAAAAAGAGATTTCATATTTCGGAAGCCAAAAATTAAAAAAAAGACTTGAGTACTACGAAAAACATGATTTTCAAGCAATCTTGAAATATTGCGGTAAGGTTTGATTATTAGACGCAAATATTCGATTGGACCCAAAGCGAAAAATCTAAAATGATTTATTAATATGATAGATAGATATAATATAGATATAATATAATTTTTCGAAAGATTAGATAGTCTTGCTCAACAAGGATTTTGCTCATTAACATAAAATCCAGGATTTCGACAAGTAGAGATGTTTGGCATACATACCATTTCAATAGGATCAAAACAAGTTACAAGTTAATAAAAAATTCATGTTAATTGTTTACGGAGCCTCACCCACGCAATTCGTCAATGCAAACAATATACAAGGCGTGTCTCTTGCATAAATAATTATTTCGAAGCATATGCGCCTAGTGAAAACCACATATGTATATACCAGCTACGTATCTTACGAACCCCGTCAACTCACCTTCAATGACTCTTTTATTTTTTTATCTTTCTGCATCATTAGACGAGGTTTTACTTTGCCTCAGAATCGAAGACTCCACTTCCCTGTACAGCGGTTTGTCACACCTCAACGTTTGTACCTCTACAGCACGTGCCATTCAATTCTTGGATGTTTAAGTCACTGCGCGACCAGTTCTTATGTTAAAGGCTTTGAAGAGTGCTCGAGATTTTACCTGAGGCCAAAGATACGGAGAGTGCGCCACGGCACCAATATTGTTTCGCTTCATATGTCTTGAAATAAGGTGGAAAAGTTTCAAAGTCTTCTCAGACTCACTATAGATTTATAGCACTAACAGAGGCAAATTGTGCGATTCAGATGGTTTGTTGTTCACTTAAATTGAAACAAATAGTTTTTATGATTTGATTTTAGGGTTTTTTCATCATAAAAATTGAAAGCACTACAATTATTTGAAACCATGGTTTCATGTATTTTAAACTCGGTTGGTATACAGAATCCCCTCGCTTAAACATTGTTTTCTGAGACATATTTTATGTTCAGACCGACGTCGTAAGTTTCCGTTTTCTTCAGTTTGCTATAAATGGATATTGGAATCAATCAGAAGACGTAAAATCAAGATTTAGCTACACTATTCCTCCTAGATCAGTAACACGAATTACAGTTGTTTCTATGTGAAAGATTTCACGAAACCTAGCAAACTTATTTGACGACACAATGATTTTTTTGCGGTTTGTTGTCGAAAAACTGTTCCTAACTTCATTTAAAGGTGATAAGATGTTACAAGCAACGAGATATTATCTTTCGTTGTATGTATCTATGTTTTATTTATTTATTTTTAGTGTAGCATACCATAGCAGCTGCATTTCTTACGTTACAAACGATATAGTCTGCAGTCTGCAATTCAGACTATTTAGACCCCCTTTGGCAATCTGTTTGCATTTAGCTGTATGATATGATTTCTTAAAAATAAATTAAGGATATTGTGGCATTTAAAGAAAAAGGAAATTTTCTTAAAATTAATGAACAAAAGAGGTTGTGCGAGAAAAACTTACATGCGATCAATAGTGTCAACGTTATTCTGGGAACAACCTCTAAGTTAAAATGAATATATTTAAATATCATATTGTCATAAAAAATATTTGATTAAACTGTATTAGAAGAAGCAAAGCAACACATTTCACTTCAAAAATTCAATTTTTGAAAGCTTTCTGAAAATGAATGCTGCATTTATTTGATGCTGACCAAAAATGAAACATAAGAAACGAATTTATCGGAGTTGGGACCATTTATAAAAGAAATTCTACTAATTTCGAATACTGATTTAATATTATGAATGAAACATGGATCTATCAGTGAACACCAGAAACGAAACAGAGAGTGAAAGCTGGATTTTCTGTGTGCAAAAGGCACAATCGATTCGATCTATCGAAAAGATCGTCATCAGAGTCTTCTGGGAAACAAAAGATATTTTTTGTTGGTAACTTTGACAAAAAAAATTTATCTGACGTAATTCTTCCATCAAATCATCTCCAAACATCACCTAAAAGAAAATAAAAAACCCGAATCTTGGCGCAAAATCATAAGTTCTATACACAAGGCAGGAGACAAGGGTTGCTGTGACAATTATATACCCACTTCAGTGTTGTTTACATCTAAAATAGTTTAGGCGAAAATTATTGAAAAAAGATTGACATTGAATAGATGAAATAATTGATGAATGAATGGTTTTAAAGTCGGCCGAAAAAATGCTGAAATGCTTTCAGAAATCCTGCAAAAGTATCTATAGATCGAAGTAGGAACTTTATAAGAAA
Source organism: Oxycera nigricornis (assembly GCA_963942545.1). NCBI lineage: Eukaryota > Metazoa > Arthropoda > Insecta > Diptera > Stratiomyidae > Oxycera > Oxycera nigricornis. Next base: position 27,219,718 of record OZ012660.1, read on the forward strand.
GTATGTTTGATTTTTGAATTTTTTGACAAACTAGTCCAAATTAGAAAAAATAACGATTATTAAATGGGAAGTGTGGTTTTGGCGTGACGGATGCCATCCTCTTCAGGTGCTGCCATCAGCCATCCGTTACGAGACAGCACGACCACCGCTGGCTTGTTGATGGATTAAGATCGCTATATTTCAACTATTTTTATAATTTACATCTGCGAATTATAACGACCGTCAATTTGTTTCGTATGTATGCCTACGTAGCTTTTTTATTATTAAGTTTATCATGGGTTAGAACCTCCTGGTCTAGTCGACAACTTTCGTTTAAACGAGATATGGGGCCGTCCCTCTCTTTTTTTTTGTTTTCAAGATGGCACCAAGGGGATTGGAGCTCCTTTAGGATGGAATAATTACCGCTAATGTACAGCAAATGGAACTATCATTACCGCAAACTATTTGTGACACAATTGTCTTAGAAAAATATCCCAACGTGTTTCGCGTTAAACGTGAAATTAAAAAACTTGTGGCACCCGAAATTTATTTCTCCCATTTTGGGTGTGGTTTTTGACTTGTAACTTTTTTATTATTGACATCACGTAAAAGTGATGTATGGATGACTTGCTAAAAAATTTATTCTACGCAAGTTTGCCATACATAACTTTCTTGTGTTAGCCATGGTTTCGGAAATATGGGGTGTCCCACTTTCCTTTGTTTTTAAGATGGAGCCCGGAGGATTGGAGCTGCGATCCAATAAAATTGGACTTAACCTAAATTTACCATTGCCCATGCATTGCAGTAAAAATTTCTCTACCTACCCAAAATTCACGGTCAAACTCCCATTTGACTGGACAAATATAGCAAATCACTATTGAGATTTGCAAACTGGAGGACGCGATCGGTGGCCAAAAACTGTTGGAGGTGATGTCTTCATGAGGATAAGGCTAGATTTTGGCTATTACGCGATTGGTGACGAAGCGTGCGAGCTGTAGTAGTGTGTTAAATGTACTTATACATTTGTTTTTGAAAATAAAAATCAAAGAAAAATAATATGGTTCGAAATTTAGAATTTAATAGTGCCTTGACTTTGAAAGCAACGAAACAGAATGGAACTGATATTTATTTTTCATCTTTTTGACGGAAAAGTTCCTACTATTTCTGCTAAAGCTCCAGAAACAAAATACAGAGACCCAATATCTTTATGTTTGGTTGAAAATAGCCATTGTTGCGAATAAATGGCTGAATTATAGACGATCGGTTGTAAATCAAATTATAAGGATTTTTTCTTTTTAATCACAGGGCTCTATAGTCAACAATGATATTAGACTGCAATTCTAAAGGAGCAACTTCTCTAAGACTTAAAAGATGGTTCTTAAATTAAAGCTTTGAAGGCTAAATATTTTATTAGGTTAAAGCCTTAAAGAAAATACATAGAAATCAAAGGTAACTCAATTATAGGCAAGATCGATGGAATTATACATCACATTGTAATTTTCAATTTTCTAATATTGAAAAGATTTCAATTTTGCTAGGTATTTCCAAACATAAATGCTGAATATGCTAGTCGTAAATAAAAAAAGAGTAGTAAGCGAGGATAAAATTAGCAAAATGATAATAAATATTTGCTTCGAAATTGTGATATGTTGAAAACCTATTCACTTAGGAACAAATCTAAATCAGACAGTTCGCAACAAAAACTTTTATTGCAGTTGAAAATTTGATTTGGAATTAAATTTCAGAAAAATAGTTCATCCTGGCAAAGCTCCTAGAAATGTCGTCAAAATATCCACAAGAAGAGTTGAATAAATCTTTATCTTTGAGCTCTGTATTAGCAGTCTTGAAAAGTCAGACTGAAATAAACATTGAATACAATTGATTGTTTTCACTTATAAATATTTACTGAAACCTTTAGTATCGTAAAAGTTATATTCGTGCATGCTTTAACTCCAAAAATAACGACCAGCTTGTGATGATATTATACTCGTATGTGTTTTTGCATGAACATAATTCTATTAATAAAAATGGCATAGCAGATGGTAAATTGTACGCTGATATATGCTAATTGACTTACCAGCAACAACTTGAGTGGGAGTCAAAGGTGTATGACCAGGCTTGAGCAACAAATCAGAAGCAAAGGAAACATACATACTATATATGCATTTAAGTATGCAACGAGGACCATGAACGCGGCACGAGTTTGCAGACAGGCTGCAACCTCTTTGTGTTTGGTCTTGCCGTTTATTCCTTTTCCTTTCGCATTGCTACGTCTCATGCATAAAGTCAGCATAATTTACTACAGGTTTTGCATAAAGAAATGCATTTGGCGTAATCGCGGTAGAGATAACTTTACGATGCAATATTTTTCGGCTTATAATTAGGCTACCCCTCAAAGTGATCATTTTTTAGGTCGATTTATAAATTGTTCAATACATATTGTACTTTTAATTCTTGTAGAATAGCGATGGTAATTTCCAGATGATGATTTTAATATAATAATTATTTAATAGCTTTTGCAAATAGTATCCATGTTTATGTGATTTCCATGCTTATTTTCAGTGTTGACTTCAAAAGAAAATATTTCACTAGCACTAACGTTACTATATTAATATTTATTAGCATCATATTCAACAAACCAGCAGCTGCACAGCATATTTCTTCTTATAGTTTTGTAGCTGACATCGCTATCGGGAGAAATAAACTATGGCTTATTTTATTGGCTTCAAGCTGATTTAATTATTAAATAAAGCATCAACGATAAATATCGTTAGCTTGAAAATAGATTCAAACCCAATAAAATGACCCATCGTTACAGCAAAGTGTCCATGCGTGATACGAAGAACCCTTAACTTCTTTTTTCTAACAATCTTTAATGAACACTCTATTGACCATAAAAGGTTCTCGTCGGCTTCAGCCCTGATCTTGGTTTTTAGATGCACCTCTGAGTGCCATCAATTTCACTCGCACTAGATGCTCCAGAGCTCATCAAATACCTGTATAATAAATGGCTTACCATTCTCAAAAGAAGCAACGATCAAAACAAAGCCGAACATTTGTAATTATTTGTGATGTTCCTAAAGAATTTTGATTGATTGAAGTGTAATTAATTGTGATGACTCTATGCGAAGTGCGACGGATTGTTTAACACCTATAATGATAAGGGTGCTTTCAGCATTTTTTTCCACGAATGCCACTCTTAAAACAGCGTTTTTGGGCTAATGGTGCGATGAAAGAACAGAATGAAAATTGACGGGAATGATTCACTGAGAAATAAAGCGCCGTCACGTTGGAAAATTTGAAACCGATATGTTTTCTATTGTTTGAGAACTGATTTTACTTGCAGCTTCTTTTGTACTTCTATTTCATTAATGACACGAAAACCTTTCGTCGGTTGGCAAATGAAAGCATCATTCTTCATAAAAGTGAAACTATTCATTGGATATTTTTGCTCTAAAAAGAATGTGTTGTTACTATTCTCTAGCATTCGTGGTATATGCTGTTTCAAAGATAGATTTCATCGACAATTGATTTTTTTTTTGATTTTTGATACAATAATTTTAGAGGAATTGGACAATCCCAACATCGCCAAGTTTTATTCTTACAGCCACATAATTGTATTTTGAATGTCTCTAGTAATGTACTCAGAATTTGCTTTTACTAAACGAAAGACTTAAGACAGTAACCTACTTGTTAATAGATCTTTTCATACATTGTATCAATTTCGTTTTGGTAACATGTTCGGGTCAAAAGTTAATGTAAATTGGGCGCATTTGCTTACAATTGAAGATTCTTTCAACTTTTCAATATTTCTTAATAGATTCGTAACAATATCAAGAGAAAACGAAAATTCTAAATTCGGAAAGCCTAAATGTCGCCCTACTTAGTAGCAATAAACGAATGAGCTTGAAATTTTGATTTCCTCATTTTGTACAATTAAAATGTAACTGAAAACATAAAAAAATACCACAACCACAGATTGATAACCCATCTACACCAAAAATATTCAAACAAATGTCTGAATGATTTTGTAGGAAGTTTATTCGTGTAAATATTAATGTAGGTTCGGTTTTGGGTTTGTTTTGAGGAAAAGGCAACTATTAAAATTTCTGGAAGAATAATGAGAGCGAGTATATCCTGCAACAATTACAAGAGTTAGTTTTATTTTAACAAAAGACAATGTTACCCAGATATATTTACCAGAAACCCCAGGAAAATGTGGTTAAAAGAGTCTGAAATGGTTTTTTTCTCTATAAAGATGAAAGTCTTCTACAAAAATTCGGCTGGAAACATTGTTTTTTCTTCATTCAATGAAATTTATTTCCCCGGATAGTTGGAAGATAAATATAAGCGAGAACAATTTTATCAATTTCAATTATAACACAAAAATAATTTCATTTTTAAAAAAATATGAAATATTCTTTAAGTAGAAAAACGCATATGATCATTTTCAGGTTGATTTTTTAAAAGATTTCGCCTCTAATTTTTAAGGAAAGAAGGGCATGTAATGACATCAAATGTTACCTAAACATCTCGAAAGTATGATGGTAAAGTTTTGATTCAAAATTCCCATCCACTATGGTATGTGGATGTTATTCAATTCACCACTTAGTTGAAGCCCACCACAGATATTGGACACGGTTTGGTCAAAACCACATTTTTCAAGTTTGTGGGAAACGTGACTTTAAAACAAGTAGAACAATCGTGAAAAACGTACACAAAAGATAGTAACAATGCGACCTTCAATTCATTTCTACTTATTTACGGAAATCACTTTTAACAATTTCTTATTTTTCGCAAAAACAGTCTAAAATTTTATGTTAAATTTCCATTTTTTTCTGACCTGACGAATTTTGTTCATTTTCAACCTTTTTAAATGTTGCTGAAGTATAAGTTCATGGTTTGTATGGGAGGACGCTGAAAATGCTAAGTTTATATTTTTCAGATCAATATTGATGTCACAAATGTACAATATGAACCAAAATGTTTCTGGAAGTCAATATCAGAATGCCGTGAATTGTGAATGTTTTTCGATATTTTTGTTCATTAAAATAATTTAGTTGAATAATAAGATGCACCTCTAGTATTTTCAAACGCAAACCGTGTGTTCTTCTAAAAAAACTTTTTTTTCTCCGTGTACATGTATTTCACTCTTAGGGTAAAACGGAAGATTTCTATCGAGGAACGAAAAATCAGAATGAATTATCAAGAATGCAAACACCGTTTCTATGAGAATTATTTTGGAAATAAATTTTTACGAAAATCCACAAAATGGTATTTGGAAAATGAAAAATGACATGCTCTTAGGACCTCAGCGAGAGGCAAACTAGCCTTGCATGAAATGCTGGTTAGTTTATTTTGAAGTAATTAAATTTTCAGTTACTATTCATTTTCGCAGGAAGAATAGTCACACAACGATTTAAATAATAAATCAGTTACATATTAAACTATATAAATACCGAGATTTTGATAAAAAAATATTGATTTTTAAAAACCGGATTTTTCTTTCGATGGATAGTAACAATGAATAATTAAAACATTTAACATTTCTCTGATAACAAACAATATATAAATAATTCGTTTGGCACACTTTTCTAAAGTTTCTACCTAAAAATGGTAGCCACAATGTTATTAGCAACATTATTGTGAAGGTTTTTTTTCATTTTATACAGAAAAGTTTTCAGTTTTCTCAAATTAATGTGAATTGAACACATTAACTTACAGTTGAAGATTCTTTGAACTTTACAATATTTCATAACAGATTTCTAACAACATCAAAGCGAAAAGGAAGAGAGGAACAAAATGTATTGAATTTTGAATTGAATAAGTCGAAATTTCGCCCTAATTAGTAGCAACAAATGAATTAGCTTGAAATTTTGGTTTCCTAGTAGTGAAATGAATGTGATGGAATTATGGTAGAAAAACTTTTATGTTAAACAATTTTTTTAACCGATTGCTGCTTACATCAACTTCATGGACTAAGAAAAAATTGTTATATTCACGTTGCCTGGTGAAACACCCACAATCTTTGCATCATTTAAAATTAAACGAAAATTTCACCAAAAGGCTTATTTTATCTTTCGAAATTTGACTATGAAATTTTAGCAGATATAATATCAAATACCTTCAAAAAAGTTCGAGAATCTCAATTTCTAATTTATTATCAATTTTGAAAATGAATGATGCTTAATAATTACAACCTGCATATACACACCAAACATATAATGGCCCCGAGTGAATCTTTTCTCTACAAAACAAGATATAATTAACGATTGAAAGCATGGTCTAGCTAAATGACTCATTTAAATAAACAAAAACGTAAGATATGGTGCTTTCGGATAGTTCCATTGCTTCTTTTTTTATAATGAAGGGCATGTTTCCCGCATATCTATCTCATTAATATTTCATATGGTTAACAGGCGTTAGATGTATTGAAAGATACTCATCTTCCTATTCTTGTATTCTTTTTGAAATTAGTGCAGGGCTGCTTGGAAACTGATACGTAACGAATATGTTTGCAGGTTCGTTATGGGAGAAATGAGCTCAAAGTCGGTGATTATGATTTGATTGATTGAATTCATATTCAAATTCAACAGGAAGGATTGCAGGTATATGAAAGTTTAATCCAATTAATAATACATAAGAAAAGGTGTAACAAAATCTATAAGCATACAATTGAGCAGAAAAGTTAATTAAGCATGTTAAATCGAACGCCAACGTATCCATATTTCATTAATTTTACTTTATTTTTCAATTTACTTTATTCTCCCCCTCCCACTGCCATCATATTTTCCAATTTACGTCTAGCTTTATGTAACGGAATCAAACTAGAATGATACTTCAGCGAAATTTAAAAGTCAATTCAAATTGTCATAAAATTTTTTTGCATCATAAAATTCAACGTCGAATGCCGTTCATAAATGAAATATATGACAAATAAGAAGCACATAAACTAACTACCATAAATACCTTCTCAATAAACATAGAAGTGTGAAACACACCATAAATTAAATTGTAGTTTTGTATTTATTTAACCGAAAATATAAATATTTCAATCGCGTAGGTATTTTCAATGAATACTGCATATTTTGTTGACCAAATATAATATTTTTTTTATTGCACGAGATTAGCATAATAAAAAAAGTCTTATAATGTTGTAAAATTAAATGAAAAACTCGAAACAGATAGAAACAATAGAGACGTACATACAAACAATTTTGAAACCGATGACTTTGGAATAATTCTCAGCAGCAAGCGAATATTGTTGATCTCCAAAATATTTTCAATATTATAATATCTCAAAGCTAATACAGGGACATTTTTTGCAATTTGTGCATTTTATTCCAGTTAAATAGTCCAGATTTTCACATCAGCCGTGCATTTTGAGCTGGCATGCAGATTTTTATTGCAATGTGTGACCAATTCAATAATTAACTTAAGTACAAGTTTCTGGGGTCGCAGTTCCAATTCTCTGGGGGTCATGTCGAAAAAAGGGACACCCCCATATCTCAGAAACCATGCCTTCCGAAAACAGTTGTGTATAAAACATTTGTGTAAAATCGTATTTGCAGCAACTTCAGTATATATCACTTTTACACGGTGTTAATAATAAAAGAGTTGCATACCAAAACGACACCCTAAAAGAGGGGATCATCTTTCGAGCGCCACAACTTCTTTGTTTTTACGTTAGCCTCAAAACACGCTTAGAATCTTTTTTAGACAATTTTGCCACAAGTCGTTTGCGGCATTGGTCGATTTAATCACTGTACATTGGTGAGAGGTTTTGCATCCCAAGGCGAAAAGGTTACGTGAAAAAAGCAAATTTTAGGCCAAATTATCGGCTACCGATGGCAAACCCTCCCATTGTAACACTCACGAAGCTTTTGATAGGCAGGCAGATTTTAATTGCATTGTGTAGTATGCTTTACTGTGAGCTTAACTTCAAGTTTCTGGGGTCATACCTCCAATACTCTGGGCTCCATCTTGAAAACAAAAAAGTGGGACACTCTCATATCTCGGAAACAATGGCGCCCATAAAAATTGTGTATAACAAACTCGTGTAGAATTAAATTTTCAGTAACTTGTACATACATCATTTTCACTTGATGTCATTAACAAAAGAGTTGCTCACCAAAACCGACTCTTGAAAGGGGAGGATCATCTTGCGATAGCCAAAACACAAATTGGCGACAGCTTTAAATTCTTTTAGTATTGAAGCTTTTCTTAACAGTAGTAAAATATAGGCATTCCGAAACTAGTTTCTGGATGTTTAAGGCATCCGTAAAATGAGTTACAATATGTGAAGTCTTAGAAATCAGGAGAAAACAACCAGAATATGAAGCAGATAATAAATAGCCATTTGATCTAGGAAAATCAATAAATCATGATGTTCAGATTCGAAAAAAGGAATAGTTTCTACTCATCATGAGTGCCGATTTCATTTAATTTCTAAAGCGAAATATTCTCAAAATATTACCGATATATTCCCCCAAAAAATAATTAGTGCCCAATGTGTGTTTCTTGATTGTGCTAGTTTTTCTTTATGGGATCTACCCACTTTAAGCAGTGTAAAAACGGGTTATTTTCAATGATTTTTTAGATAGGTAAAAGAAAGGGTTATACTCAATAAATACACTCCCGAAATACATAAAAAAAATATTTTTTATTCATTGATATGAGTTTTTATCAATGAAAATGGTTGAAAAAATGTCGAAAAAACAAGAGGGGTGTGCGCTGTTGATGAAATTTTCGAGACAAAAAATCAATTAGTTTTCGGTTAAGCATGTTGATAGCTATAGCGCAAATGGGGCGATTTTTGATATTTACAAAATTGACAAAATGGCGGGCATTTTTCGAAAAATTACGAAAAAACATGCTTTTTTACCGGTTTTTGCCCAAAAAAAATACTTCAAATCAAAATTTTGAAAAACCCCCAATTTGCGCTATATCCGTAGTCATAAAAAGTGTCTGGTAAAAATTTAGTGAGAATCGGTTCTGTAGTTCCCGAGATTTCATCAACGCGGCGTCGAAAAACTTTGTTTCGAGAAAAACGCGGCTAAAGTTTCTTTAATGAAGAATTGCGCTCGGGTGATAAAGTGAAAGTTGCCCAAAAATACAGTTAGACTGCTCCGATCCTTATAAAATTTTAATATGATATTTCTGTATATATATATATATATATATACACTTATTGCAAAAATGCAATATTTTTTTTGAAAATGATAAAGAGGGTAGACCTCTTAAGCATTCGAAGTGAAATTTCATAAACTCTAAATAAGGAAAAATGTGAAATTCCTTGAATTGACTCGTATAAATCTCAATTAATTATTATAGTATGCCTGTCATCCCTAAATTGCGAATAAATTTGAGAATAAAAAACACTCATATTTTATATATTCTCTAAAAATTATGCAACTTAACCTAAAGAAGATGCCTTTAGACCATGCAAAGTTTAACTTACTATATTCATGAGAACACTCGCTGATCAGGTAGCCTGATAAATAATTATTGAAGAATTTTAATTCCAAATCGAATTACTTTGCTTAGTTCTTTGATTTAGGAAATTCTGATATTTTTCACAGCGATTTCAACACACAATATGCAGATTCGCTAATTTGATTATAACATTCTGCATACCAATATTATTATCAGCAGCATACAAAAACATAGACCTTTCTAACTCTCATAATTCCCAAAAATAGATTTAAAAAAATTCCACACCATTGCCCATAAGTCACAATATATTAACATAATCTTTTAGCATGCATACAATTAGTACAGAATGCATCAGGCACCACCAATTCAGACACTCGATCCCAAATAACAGTTCTCAAATTCTTTCTAAATTTCATTTAAATTTTTATGAGGCTTCTACGATGCAATCTGGCCATGTATCTACGATTCTTTATGCGGATTGTCGTAATATTTCAAAGAATTCGCAAATTGATGCTGAAATTACTTTCATGTCGCATGTGTAGTTTTTGGTACTAAAATTAATTACACATGACTTTAGCTACTATGTTACCATCATCATTTCGGCAATCGTATTTCGTATCCAGAAATCAAAATCTATCTTTAGTTGCTTTTTCCTCGAACGTTCTTTTAATGGCGTTCAATGTCCAAAGAAAGTGTGGGTCCGAGTTCAGTATTTCTTTTCAGTTTGACGTCGAGGGTCATTAACATAGCACTTGGCTGATAGGCTTGTGGTTTCAAGTTTAATTACTCCTAGATTTTTTTTAGAATTTGACAAATGAACACCGCAAGCCTATAAAATTCTGCTGGAGAACAGACATTAAAGTGATGAACTTGAAGGTTGTCTGTTGCGTGATCCGTGTTAAGGAAGTGTATTGGGAATATTGACCTGAATGGTATCTATTTTTTTTTTTTGATAATTTCCAGTAGCAGTCAATGGCCTGTTTGTTGCGCTAGTCTAAATATCTTCATAGTACACCTTAGGAATTTTCTTTTAGAATTATCAATTTTAATGATGGTTTCAAGACAGATAAGGCATTTGTGTCTGATAAACGCTTCTTTCAAATAGAATCCTCTTGATTCATTGTTACAAACTCGACCTAAATACTATCGAAGTAGCATGAAAATTGAATCAATTTGATGGAAAAAACACCTTGAGTCAATAATTGTATCTTTAAATTCAAGCCCACCTTATAAAACCGATATTCAACTGGAAGTCGACAAAACAAGTAGAATATAAATTTGACTGGCCAAAGATAAGTTAACACTAATTCCGTCACTAATATTGAAACTACTAACTTTTATCTACTTTATTAGCGATCTTGGCTGATTTTCTCCTTTAATTTTTCACATTACTTTCAAGATTCTTCTGAGTTACACTTGCAGTTACGGTAACGGAGCCAGTGATCAAGGTAACATACGCAACGCACTAACCGAAAAAACTAGTCTTCAGATAGTGCTAACATGGATAAACCTGTATAATAAGATAAGTATCTAGGTACTAATGTCTGATTGCATCTCGGTAGCCTCCAATATGTTTATTTTCAATTTAGATCTAGTCACCAGCAAATGAGAACAGGTGTAGTTGCTATTATGCATATGTGAAAGAAGTTGACTGACATGAAAATATCGTATGCTATTATTTGATTGACATTGAGCTATATTTGTTATAAAAGATTCTTCAGATGTGAATAATCAGATTTGAATGACCCAAAAATATCAATCAAAATACCAAAAATCTCTTGTATGTTTTTATGACTTCCACACAAAGAATGGCATTAATTTTTTGGACAATGTCAAATAGAAAAGTATTTAGAAGTTTCAATGAATCAATTAAATACGTGACTTCAGAGTTCTTAATGAGACAGCGTCTAAAGAAATGACAGGATTTATTCTTGTTCGCATTAGCTTCGGTAGCCTTACTAATGTGGGATTACTTTGACACCTACTACAATTTTACGAATGTCGCTCCACATTTTCAAATGCCACGGGGGTGCAAATTTGAAACGCTTGCTTTAGAAGATTAGCCAGAATTATTTTTGCACTTCGACTTAATCTTACTTTATGATCCTTTTCAAAATAAGAAGAAATGATTATTTTGCAAGTGGAATAAATTTTGAATTTAAGTTTATCGGTGAATGTAAAGTGATGATGATGTTCGGAGCATGGTGAAATTTTTGAATTCAAATAAATTGAACTTGAAACATAGATACAATTTTTTCAAAAATTTAATTCAATATATTTCTAAGAAATTTATAATATAAATTTTCAAAATGACTGAATTCAGTAAATATTCCTAATCATCTAACATGAAAAATATTTTAATATTCTTTTATGTTTTGTAAAACAGAAACGGAAAGGTTTTTAAGTTCAAAAAACCCAATAAATTCGATCTGAATTGTTTTGAATAAAATGTATAGTGCATATGCAAAAGAGAGGCTCCACTTTTTTTGAGTTTATAGAAACGACGAATCATGATATGAACAATTGTTTCTTTCACAAAATGTTTCTTGACATTGTGAATTAATAACGAAATTTTTATTAGACTCAATAAACAATGTCCTGAAATCAAGATATTTGTTTAAAATTTTCAATTTTGCAATTTTCCTCGGATTTTATTATTTATTTCCGAGTGAATTTTTTTTCTGTTTAAATATATGTACTAAATTTTTTTTAAGAACGTCTGCCAACAAAAAAATGATTGCATAAATCACCCTGCTTCAAAAAAGTATCCTATTCCTAATGTTGAAGCATTTTTTGCTGTTATCTACAGTCTTCAATACTGTAAACACTTTCTCATAGTTGTGAATTGCTTCTTTTTAGGAAATAAGTACATACATCATTGGGATGATATTCCATTCAGTTGGTTAGTAACTTATTCGATTTGGAAAAGCGCCAACTTGATCCAGAACCCTTTCAATTTTATTGAGAAGAGTACCAATTTGAGTTAGGAGTGCCAATTTGATTCAGAAAGCACTTAATTTGAAGGGGAAATATTCTCATAAATAAGTTTACATCAGCGATGCCGTTTGGGAGGAAATTTTCCATAACGTGGATAATATAACATCGATGGGGAAAATTCACAGGATATACGCAGGAAATTGTAGGAAATATTAAAGCATCGTATTGCAAATTGAATTGTATATTTTTGTCATGAATTTTCTATTATAAATAAATTTTACGTATGTGGTAGTCAATTACTATAGAAATATTAAATTGGTGCAATGTTAGATATAAATGCTACTATAAAATTTATACAATGAATATGATGCATAATTTCATAATTAATCTGAAAATATGTCATAACAGAAACTTCAATCAGATGTTTGCAAAACATTTTGATTTGGTACATTCGAACCCTTATTTGAAGTTATTGATTGAGTACTCGATGAAGAATTCGATACAGTTTACTTCTATTATACTGGTCAAACAAATATTTTTATAGTTTCAAATTTAAAGAACGCTGAAAATGGTTTAACTCGTATTTTAAGGAGTTCTAAAAATCTAATTTTTTTAAAATAAGGTCACAACTGACGGTATACTATTGTAATATAATTTAAAAATGCATTGGAGTTAATAAAACAAAATTAATAAAGTCTATGCGGCTGGATAAGTGAGAAATTGAAGCGTTGTAAGTGGGGATTTGAAAATAGCTCTGTCGGCGTCTCTGGTTTATACTCATTTCAGGGTCCTCATAGTTCCCAGTAAGAACTAACTTCTAGGAAACTGACACCCGTTGTATCATATTGCATCGCCAGGTAACGACTCGTGATGCTAATGGAAATAGAAGTCCACCTTCTTACTTCAATTGGGCACTAAACACTAACACTGTATCGATCACCAACCTCGGAGTAGTGAGAGATAAGGATTGCTGAAATGTGAAAGTAAAAAGAATTTTATCTCTACTTTGGTTACTTTCTAGCACTTTTAGTTGTTCCTGCAGTCGTTCAGCCGCCAGTGTTGATCACGATTAATCAAAATTTTCTCCTCTTATTGGTTTAGACCTGTCCACGGCACGCATTATACGATAATAGTGCTTATTTCGGAAAAAGGAAACGCACTCCTTTCCAACAAAATGTTTATTGTATATTGTTCTATTTCTAAAACTACAAACTCACAAGGTTCGCTTTCAAAAACCGCAAGCTCGAATTTGATTTGAAATTTATATAATTTAAATTTTACTTTCTCAAAAATCAAGTTTGCCTTTACGGTTATAAAAAAGCTCGCAGCAAAGCCTCTGAAGTAACACTTCTCAGCACTCTATACAAAAGTATGGGCACTGCCTTTTCGAGTTAGGTACCAATTTTATCCAGACCTTGCAAGAACTTCTTCATATCCCTGGTACATATCTAACCTTTCTAACATCCTTGCAGCTCTGTGAGTCGTAGCACTCCTGTTGAAAACGCAACAGAACGCCAATGCTCCTCAATACAGAAGGAGAGCCAAATAGCAAGATGCAACTAATAGGTTCCTCACCGACGCGTAACTTCCCCTGACAATTTCCTGGGGCTTCGACCTCCTTGGCATCAGTATACCCATGTTAAGGTTTCGTGGTTGTATAAGCAACATCACTTCGATTGAGTCCCGTTCGCAAATCTTCGGATCGATCGCCGTTTTTAGGGTAGGTGATTTTTTAAACCATTGGTGACTAAATGACTGGCCCTTTTTATTTTCACCTTCTTTACTCTGACCTTGTTAAAACGATTATCCGAGAATCGGTCACAACCCCTTTTCCTTCACGCAATGGCTTGAGCCAATTTTCCTAGCTGCCTCTGATCCAGTACTACGCCTCCAGACACTCTTTCTGCAGGGTACTAGTTCGACTATGCGACTTTTTTGAAAATGAATTTTTTTAAAAAATAAATTAGAAGTATTTATGAGAGATTTATGATAATAATAAATTTTCAAAATGTTAGTATTTAGAAAAAAAAATTATTTACCTAGCAAAGAAAATACTTTACTACTTTTTTATGTATTGTAAAACAGAAACAGAAGAAACTAAAATTAAAAAAATTCAATAAACTCGATCTGAATTGTTTTAAATAAAATGCGAAATGGATGGTGAAAATTTTTCCAAAATGTGGAGAATATAAAATCGATATGAAAAACTCGAAGGACATTCGCAGAAAATTGCAGAGAATATAAAGGTATCGCACTGTAAATTGAATACCACATTTTTATCACAAATTTTACTTATGGAATAATGATAATGTACAAAATGGGTCGATCTACCTTAAACACCGTTGAAAAATATTTAAAACTTACATGCAAAAATGTAAATCTTCTGCATCCTCAACAAGTCACTGTTTAGTATGGTTTTTGGGACGACGGTATCGTTGGGCCATTTTTCTTCGAAAATAAGGAAGAAAGATGCGTTACCGGGAATGATGTGCGCTACCACGCGATGATAACTGATTATTCGAGACCCGTTTCCGAATATATGGACTTGGACAACATTTGGTTTGAACAGGATGGTACACCGTGTCACACAAGCCATACCACAGTTGTTCTTTTCCATGAGAAGTTTGCAAATTGCATTATTAGCCGTTTTGGTGATGTGCAATTGCCACCGCACAGCTACGAAATACTGTTAATTCTTAGAAAATGGGAGCTGGTGTTTATTTATTGGATAAGCAATTAATTTTTTTAAGAATTGGAGATGAATTCAATACGAGTGTTCCAAGAAAAGTATACAGTAAGCAAATGGATGGGGTTTTGTGATATGTAGTATAGGTGGCACATTATAGTATAATGCCTAGCTAAGTGTCCTAATAAGCAAAGAAGTCTACTCCAAAGAGGACTGTATGGTTTAACGTGGTTACCTGGTCATATAAACCTTCACACCACGACTTCTCAGGCACGGGTTACGAAAAAACTTGCACCAAAGCTCCTAAACACAAACTAGTTAGTAACACATATAAAATTATGGGCACTGCTTTTCGGAGTTAAGTACCAGTTTTATCTAGAGTCCGTGTAAGGACTCCTGCATATCTCTGGTACAAAAGAGAGCCAAATAGTTAGCGGTTTCAAACTGGACTCTTTTTTTCAACGTTGGGAGGTGGAAATCTTCAAAAGATACCGATCAGCTCCTGCCTCTCGGCATGCCGGATTTCTACCGACTAAAACCACCTCCGTTAATATATGTATCCGCTTTGGGCATTAATCACTGCCACCAAATTGTAATCAATAGGTTCCTTACTGACGCCGACAGCGATAAGTCCCTGGGGCCCCGGGTTCCTTGGTACCCTTGGTAAGGCTTCATGGTTGTGCAAGCAAGATCACTTCATATGAGTCTCGTTTGCAAAACTCCGGACCGATCTCCGTTTATAGGGTAGGTCATCATTTTAACTATTGGTGACTATATGCCTCATCATATTTATCGTCATCCCTTTATCGCAGACCTTGTTGAAAGGATTATCTAAGAATCGCTTAGTACCTCTCCTCCTTTGCAAAGGCCTGGGGACAGTTTTCCTAGTTGCCTTTGGTTTAGTACTAGGAATTTGCTGATCGACCTCTCCAAACACTCTTTTTGCAACGTACTACTTCGGCATTGCCACTTTTCTGAAGAATGTTTGAAGCTGGTGGTATCTCTTACATCCGTTCCTCCCCTTACTTAACGTTGTCCGAATGACTGACGTAAGTGTTTAACGAGGCTTCCCATCGAGGTGGTTTAAACCATGGTTCTCTTCGGTCGCCGGTTTGTATTGTGACAAAACCAAACACCCTCCAAACCATACTGGGAGTAGCAGTCCGCCTACTGGGTGCAGGCTCAGTGATCTTACTGGTGAAAGCGAGTCCTAACTACACCTCTGCCAATCTTTGGATGTCGGCATCGGGTTGAATCGCAAGCCCCCAAAAGATACTGAAGAAGTCTCGGGAGTATAAGGACTTTATCCGAGATATGGGTAGTAAACCACAGCCACCACGCTCGCACCCCCTAAACGTGGTCCTAACCGTGACCTGAAGCAAGTAAATACTCGCTCCCCGTGGTACCAGATTCACCCTTGGTAAGGCTTCGTGAATTTGAGCCCCTCTCAAGCCAACTTCGATTGTGTCCATCTGCCGACGCTGGACCGATCGCCATCTTCAAGAACGCGGATCCGAAGACGACAGAAAATTTAATACCAAACATTCAGGACATATTCGCGAAATAATTGGTTAAATTCAAGATATCCACCACTAAAACCGCCGCCATTTTGAATTTATATTGATGTAATTGGCTGTTCGATCCTCAATTATGACAGCTGGGAAAAGTAATTGAATTGATAGTTAGTAAATGTGGCAAATCGCGATTAATACCTTGTTTGAAGCGTTTATCCATGGAAATGTTCGTTATTGTACTGTTTCCATCGCCATTCCAATACGAAATCCATACTGGAGTCATCTATTCACCGCCAGAGCGCAGAAAATCTGTCCGAAGATGTTGCTCGCTCTCAAGCAATTTTTGAAGCCGAATGAACACCACTACACGCGTCTCATTTTCTAACACATTTACGAGTGGCGTCGGCTTTCGAAGCAAGCCAACTCGTATTATGCCCTCCAGCCTACCTGGGGTTCAACGAATTCACTCGTGGTGTTGTTGTTGGTTCTTGCATTTGCTGTGCGCACACCCGCGCAACCTTACCTTGCTGCACAGGTGAACGCGTGCTGGTAGTGGTGCGTCCAGTTCGGTAGCGTAGCGCCTTCGTTTCCCGAAGATCGCCGACAACGTTGTTTACTGTGCCGTGCAGCATTGGCGCGAAGGTGTAGCAAGACGCGTATGTATCTATAGATTGGTTCGGCGATCGCGGCCCAGTTCGGCGAGTTTTCAAGATTGAACAGCGAACGCAAGAAGCCAATTCGTCTCCAACTATGTTTGGGTTTTCACGACGACTCCACGCTTGATTTTCTTCAGATACGTAGCGTGGCTTGGAGTTTTTTTCCGTGTGCATGTAGGTAGGTCCCGTTCATAGCCGTGGATCTTCCGCGGCTGTATCTTGTATCTTCAACAAGTGATCGCGGCCCGAGCGAAATACGCGACGCGTTGGTTTAGTTCGAGAGTGATAGCAGTTGCGGATGGTCTTGGAGTGGTTTTGTGTGTGATTTTCACGGGAAATGCGTGCATAGCACATAAACCGGTCAAACATATCGTCAAAGGTTTCTTCGGCCGCAGTTCAACTGGTTTCCTGCCACCTTAAGTGCGGTGTCCATCGTATTGACAAACTTTTAGAAAGCGCGAAATAACGCTGGGCGAGAGTGCTACTATCCACGAAACAGAAAAGTGAATAACAGTGCTTAAAAGATTGCAATTTTCTGGAAAAATCGCCAATAAACGATTTGGCATTGATTGGCGGGAAATATTTGAAGTTGGAGTGCTAGTGCAAACTTGGGAAAAGAGTTTAGTGTCCAAAGATTAATTGGTGGGTGCTACTAAAAGTTGCTTGGAAACCTTTAATCAAGTGTTCGTTCTCACGTGAAGTGAAAATTTTACTTGGCGACGAATTGACCTCAAATGCAGATATAAGCGCCAACTTCTGGGACAGAAGACAGACTACACAATTCCGAGCTGCTCCAAAGTGACTGCGATTTTTTTTAGACAGCGTCGAAAACGAAGTTAACGAGAATTGGGAAACCATAATTGTCCATTGTTCCCGGATGAATGAGTGGTAAGTACGCATCTCGGCTGTGTGCACACAGTATTGCTTCTTTCAAATGGTCACAATGCTTGTCTGCAAAAGACATTTTGGAGGCGGGCATACTCGAAAGATGTTCGAGCGCGCACTTTCTTTCATACATGCATAATCACTTTTCCAAGAAAACATGTTTTCCGAACGCGATTACCGAGAAATTGTTTGCTAGCCAATCTGCATGCTAAAACCTGAGAAGCTAACATGTCCATCATCATCTTTTGCGCACTACACAAATCACACAGCGATTGCGTAGGTAGGTACCTGCGCGACTCCGTGCTAACTGTCGAGATTACATGTCGCGAGAGTACAGTTATCGCTAATAAAATCCATGTATAGGAATGGAAGGGACACGCAATTTCCGCTTAACGAAGAGCCAAAATTCTTGATTCGTTCGCCATCATTAAATTTCAGTTAGCATCGCTAACTTGGATTAGCTGCGGACTCATAAATCGTCTTAAGTTTGTTTGAGGTGTAAATATGAAGAATGGCTTCGGCGAGGTTAATGAGGCTAAATGGTACCTAGCACAAAAACACTTCAACAGCCAGAGATGTTATGTTGCTTGTTCTGTGGTATGACCAACATTATGAAAAACATGGGTACATAGGTTGGTAATTAAATAGCTTTGTTCATCATCATTCGTGTCAATTTCTCGGGAACTGAAATGGTTTTGTGATTGAAATTAAGCTGTTCTGAGTCAAGCATTTCGGTGAGGCCATACAGTCGCTCACACTCGTATTTGTAAATAACATCTTAACCCGTAACCGGAATCGATATTTTATTTAACATAACTGGAACCGTGGGTCCAAACGGACCCTTTAATTTAAATCAAGAGCGGATCCAGCATTTGACTCAGGGGGGGTCACTGCCTCGAAAATCACAATAAAAGAAGACAATATTGCAAAAAATCGTAAAAATCACTAGTTTACCTAGCCTCAGAGGGGGTGGGGTAATGACCACCATGTATCCGCCCTTGATTTAAATACATGTTATTTTATAATACAGATACAATTAATGCTCCAATGGGTTATAGTTGTATTAAAACAAGGATAATTTAATATGTAAATCAAGTTTTATTAATCAACATCTTAAAATTAAATATTTTCCTTTACTTTATAGCATAGCTTACAAATTTTGTACATTTTTTAGTGTTATATTTGACATGCTAAATTATAATAATAAAAAACGAAATTAAAAAATCTAATCAGACTATAGGGTTTTAAGTATCTTCTCATTAACAAAAATAAAGATTCTTTACGAGATCAATTAAAAACAAAAAAAATAACAACTTATTCTAAAATCGTTAAGTATCAGTCTTTTACATTTTATGTAAGGTACTTGCTCTACATCAGTTTTTTTTGTACATGTAGTTTACATTACTTATATTAGGACATATGTACATACAAGAACATATATACCAGGATATATATAATAGGATACATATATTAAGACATATCCCCAGAGGATATATATACCAGGAGATATAGCAAGGAATAGATATACCAGGAGATATATACAACAAGGGATATATATATATATATATATATATATATATATATACTAGGATACATGTACTAGGACATATATACTAGGATACATGTGCTAGGATATAAATACTAGAATACATATACAAGGATACTTATACTAGGACATATATACAAGGTCATATATACTAGAATACATTTACTAGGACATATATACTAGCACATACATATATACTAGGACATATATACTAGGATATATATACTAGGATACAGGTACAAGGACACATATACTAGGAAATTCAGTTCCACTCATGTTGTACTCGTTACAAGGCTCAAAATCACTCAAAGGTTCTGGGTCTGAGTCATTTTCAACTGAAAGAAGTTCTTGAATGTTCTTCACCGGCAGATTAGGCACAATGTTTTCGAAAAAGGATCTAAAACTATACAAAATAAATAAGTATGCAACTGAAAAAAAGTAACGTACTTGGAATCGTGGGTCCAATTGGACCCTATAGGCTCGTTATCTTTGCTCCCAGTAAACTCAAAGGGCCAAGCGTCCAGCACCCGCCGCACCTTGCGACGTAATGAGATTAAATTGACGCGCTAGAATGTAACTGCGCGCGTTTCGAAATTATACGGTTTATTTTTTCTTGTTGGGTCTAAATGGACCCACGATTCCGGTTAAGGATTAAGAAAAAATGCCAAGATATTTTAAAATTCTTATATTTTTACTATAATATTTCACATTATTATCTTTGTTAAACTTTAAACATTAACGTTACCTTAAGATAGATAAAATAGCTGATGCATATTAAAGTATAACACACAAGTAATTCAAAATTCGGTCTCACATTCGCATTTGTATAATTAATCTCCTTAAAACGAGTTGTTCTTAAAGCTAGTTCTTTAAGGCATTGCTAATATTTTGTCGTGTAACCTTTTCTCTTTATTACCTCGACGAATCTGTTTGGTATTGATCTGATCAATTTTTCTATCATCCATCCAAATATTTGTCCATTTATAATCAAACTTTTGTTTTAGCTCTCGAATATTAGAAATTTTGTGGGATCGCAGTTTTGGCTTGAGCATGCCCTGTAGGTGTTCGATTGGATTAATATCTGGAGACCGAGGGGATATACATACATATCACGCACTTTTGGGCAGTTATATAACAGTCACTGTCTGCTTACAAGAGCCTTATGTTTCGCGTCGTTATCCTGATAAAATACAAAATTACTTAGAAATCCCAACTTTTCGATACTGGTTTTGAAATGCTCTCCAGGAATATTTATAAATTTAATTTTATTCAAAATATCGTTAAAAAAATACAGTTTCCCCGTATCAGCAGCATAGGAGCATCCTCATTGTGTTTCACTGTAGGTTGAAGATTCAGTTTTTCCATTGAAGTATTTATTATTTTCCACACTCACTATTTCCGTCTGACTGGATTGCATTATTTATTTATTTATTTAATACTTATACGGGCTAATGCCCTTTAACTTATGAATAAAACATTAAAGTTGAATAGGTAAACATTCTTAAACTAATTTCAACTGATGTAATAAATGCACCAATACATAAGATTATATTTGATCAGTTATTCAAGATAGCTAATTTAACCACATTTACATTTGTGTTGAAAAGGTCGATTTGATTCCACAAACTGTTGGCAATTCTTTTCATTCGTTCGAGAGGTGAAAACAAGCCATAATTAGTTTTGTAATTATTTAAAATAAAAATGTCGGGATTTCGGGTAGATCTGGCTGGTATTTTAAGTGCTATATTGCTAAGAACGTCAGGGCAATCGAGATTACTGTTTATGATGTTGTAAAAGCAAATCGCGTCAAAACAATTACGCTTGTCTCTAACGATACTATATTTAAAATAGACATAATTTCGGAGTAATTTATGTTTACCGACGGAATGTGTAACTTGAAAGCAACGTATTTGAGGAATTTATGTTGTATCCTTTCTAATATAATAGAGTGGGTCGTATAGTAAGGATTCCAAATAACAGAAGCATATTCGAGTTTGCTTCTGACTAAAGAAAAATACAAAAGGTTTAGTGTTCTCAGGTTTCTGAAGTCCTGTGTATTTCTAATGAGGAAACCTAACATACGACGAGCTTCATTAGAAATGATTCCGATGTGCTTGATAAAATTTAAAGATGTGTCAAAGGTAACTCCAAGATCCTTAATATGTTCCACCTTATTCAGATTTGTATTGTTAATGTTATATGAGAGCGAAAATTCCACTTTAGTACGATTGAAGACGATGAATTGACATTTGTCAATATTAAGGTCTAAACTATTTTTATTACAATAGTTATGGAAGCTGTCAAGATTTGATTGCAAAATATGAACCTCTTCCAGTTTCGATATGGTTTTAAAGATTTTACAGTCATCGGCAAACAATAGAAAATTAACATCGCTAAAAGCCAACTTAATGTCGTTGATGTATAAAAGGAAAAGAAGCGGACCCAGGTGAGATCCCTGTGGAACGCCAGAAGAAGGACGGAAAGCGTGAGAAATTTTATTTCCAAGTTTTACAACCAAGAAACGATCACTAACATAATCGCAAATCCATTCAAGTACTTGACCACCGAAGCCAATATTTTTAAGCTTTCTCCTGAGAAGAGCGAAATTTATTTTATCAAAGGCTTTAGAGAAGTCCGTATATACTGAATGAACTTGACGAGAAGTTGCGAAGGCTTCCACAATATAGTTGTGGTAAGACAATAAATTTGTTGTGATTGATTTGCCTTTGCAAAATCCATGCTGCTCCGGAAGAATTAAAGGTCTAATAAGTGAAGTACAATAATCGGTGAGCATACTATCTAAAATTTTAGGAATTGTAGATATTATAGAAATGGGACGATAGTTGCGGATATCGGACTTATCACCTGACTTAAAAATTGGTTTGATAAAGCTTTGTTTCCAAATTTTAGGAGAGTAGCCGCAGCTAATTGATGAATTAAAAAGATATAAAATTGGTGGAGCAAGTTCCTCGGCACAGTTTTTCAAAACTATTGGTGGAATACAATCTGGACCTGTACATTTACTAATATCTAGTGAGAGCATTTTATTGATTAGAGACTGGATATCGATTGAAAAGTTGAATAAATTAATGTGAGTCGCGATTGGCGGAGGAATATAATTGTTTCTTGAATCGGAGAAAGCCTTAGAAAAATAAGATGCATACATGTTTGCGATACAAGTCTCATCTGTACTCCAAAGATTGTCTAGATGCATTGATGCTGGAAGAGATCTGTCCGATTTGAGATTATTGATTCCAGAAGTACTTAGTATTATTGGGTATTAAAGATTCAATTTTATACAAATTAATTTTTTTATCCATGGATAACTTCGATTTACATTCGGATCTTAATTTCGAAAAGTGCATATAGTCGGATAAAGAACTCGTTGATTTAAAAGTTAAATGGGCTATCTTTTTCGCTCGTATCAAATTTATTAAATCATAGGAAAACCAAGCCGGAAAATGGGTTTGTGGTTTTATGATCGTAGTTGGCACATATTCTGAAATTATTCTATTTAGGATAGAGTAGAAATGGTTAACACCATCCTCCAAAGACAAATCAAATATTTCGTTCTCCCATTGTATATTTGATAATGAAGCTTTTATGGCTGCAAAATTTGCTTTGTTGAAATTACGAGAGCTAGTCGGTCTGTTCCGGTTTAAGTTACGTGATAAGCAATCGAACCTCACGATTATGTCTAGTGCAGGATGATGTTTATCAGGTGGCAAAAGAGGCCCAGGACAATATGATACACTAATATTTTTATGGCTGGAAAAAATTAAATCAAGCAAATTATTATTATGGTTCCTAATATTATTAAATTGAAATACATTTAAAAAAGAAAAAGCTTCTATTATTATTGTGCTCTTATGGCAACATAAATTAGAGGTCCAGTTCTCCAAGTCCCAGTTAACATTAGGCAGGTTGAAGTCGCCAGTTATTATTACGTTGGCGTTGGGGTTTAGCGTGAACACGTTGACGACATCCTCCTTGTGTTTTTCATATGAATCGGGAGGACTTCCTGGTGGAATATACACAGTGGATATTATTGTTTTTACGGACCTAAAGTTGATCATTATAAACAGGTGCTCGATGTCAGCGTGTAAATAGCTCAGTTGCTTTGAGGACAAACTTTTTAGCACAGCTATAAGGACGCCACCAAATTGACTTCCATCAGTAAAAATTACTCGGTTTCAGTACTCAAATGGGCAACCATTTGCGAATTCTAGGCGGTTTTTCTTATTCGCTTTACTGATGAATGATTCTTTTCTGGCTATTTTTGCGTTAAGTCCTTTGGTAAAGGTTCATTATCCATAAAATCATCCTGTCGGTCCTCCACCTCCTGGGGGATGATTTTATGGAAGATTCGTCTTCAGAAGATGTACTTTGCATTGATAAGCATGGGAAATGAAGGGGAGCGTCAAAACGTCTGTCCAACGTTTTAGCCCTATTTTCATTAAATTTATAGTAAAAATTACATTCTCAAACTTTTTATAATTTTTTTTGCATACAAATCTTCTACTTTTTTTTGTTTTAATATTTTCGACTTTTAAACAAGTCTAAAACTCACTTCTCCGATCAATTTTACGGTTTCATATGATTTATGGAAGTATGCAAATAGCCATTTTTTTTAGTGGGGAGCTGTCTTAACTTTCTATGAGGCCGTGACCGACGTGAATTTTTTATGCCATAGTAGTGGAGTACCCCTCTTTCGACCCCCTCCCTCTTCAAAGGTGTGGGCTATATCGTAACCTTTACCAATCCTATTTTATTCTTAGAACGCGGGAAACTGTTTCAGTACTTACAGCTTTTCGCAAGTAATTATTCAGAAGTTTGGTTAAATCTTTAGATTTGTTTTTAACTTCTCTCAATATCATTCTTTCGCCCGATTCATTTAACAGTTTTCGGTTAACATTTCTTGATTTATTTTCAACTCAATTTTCTCTTTCATGTCTTTAAATAATTATATTGCACATTCGAAAAATACTTCTCTTAACCTATTTCTTTTAAAGTTTATCTATTCTCACATTCACTTATAACAATTTTCCTCAGTTCCACAGCAGTTTTCTCTCCATTTCTATCCACAGTGCTTATAAATAAATTTATTAAAACTCTACTAAATGTTTTCACGAAAACGTGAGGAGGGCGTCACCTCTTTCTGGACCTCAATCTCTGAAGATAGAAGAGCTACAAAGACGGTTGCAGCGCAAATGGTTCGTGCCTGAATCTACGTCAACGCAGCCTCCCCCCCCCCAAAAAAAAGAAGCGTGGTGGACGTCAGGTGAAGTTGCGTCAGCAGAAGGCTGAGCTACACAGGATAATATCCCTACCAACAGGAGCGGATAAAATTAAGTTAATAAAATTACTAAATAATTTAAAACAGTGTATTAGTTTTAATACTGTAAAATAGAGAGATAAGTAAATTTAGATAAAAAATGAAATGAATTAAAGATTTTAAAATTGCTTTAGCATCTAGTTTTGAAGATTGTATTACCTGTTTGAAGAATACAACTAATAAATTTAGGGATGGAAATATTTATCCGACATTAGATGAGAAATACAGGTTTTTTCTACAGTTGATAGAGTTTTCATAGCTACATCACCTGTCGTTTTCAAATGGTTTGCTAAACGAAACAGCTCTAATGATGTTCAAGAAGAATGTGTTGGTGAAGGTAATCAACAAGGGGGTGGCTCAAGCAATGTATCAAGATCGTTTCAAATAATTTCCAGGTGTCACCTTAAGTTTTCAGATAAAGGATTTAACCAATATAGCTGTTGATCCTTTAAGTGCTTTAGAAAAAATATTTGATAAGATAATTGCAGACATTTTTGGTAACGTGAATTCGGAGTGTAAAATGAGCTTTAAAATAACACTCCCAAAATCACCACACGTTAAACCCATATGGTCGAGTTTAAAGCCTGTTCAGGAAATTAATGGGTCATAACATAATGGACATAATGGGTCTTATAGCAAATGTCAATCAATCAAACACTAAATTTCTTTTGGATGATATCATTCAGTTCCATGCGGATGTCGTAAACATTCCTTTCGGTGGGGGGCGTATAAATAAAAAGTACACAGATGATGATGAACTTTTAAAGGTAAAGGTAAAACCACTAAAGCTGATGATCTTTCATGTTTACCAAGGTGTATTTGTTGCGCAATGGAAATGGTTGAGGGTAATATAAGCCGTGTTAATAATTCAGTCATTTTACAATCTTTGGATTTGTAGGCTGATCAATTGTGTAAAAATGTCAAAGTGGTAATCAGTGAGAATGAATGCAACATCCTAGATCTTTATAAATTTCAAAAATACCTATGTGGGTATCAAATTGTTGTTTTCGATAATATTCGAGATCCGAATTTCGTTCTTTTTAAATTTCCGCTACAGGATATAACAGCAAAAAAATACCTCTTCTATTTCGAGAGTACAAAACATTTTTACGTCATAAAATCGGTCACCAGAATGTATTCCAGAAGTTATATTTGTAACTATTGCGATAAAGTTTCAAATTATTCGTTTCATAAATGTGAAATGAAATGTCCGTACTGTATCACATTCCCACCCTGCGTGTATGTATCACAGATGGTTAACTGTAGCGAGTGTAATCATGGGTTTAGAGGGCCGTTATGTTTCGCTAACCATTTCGATAAAAAGTTCAGAGCAAAAACTGTATGTGACACTTTCAAGATATGTGTATTTTGCACAAAATTTATAAATTTTACATACAGAAAAGGACTCAAACATCAATGTGACGAATACTTCTGTCAAATGTGTTCAAAAATACAACCATCCCAGCATAACTGTTTTATAAAGCCCTACATAGGTAGAAAGGATAAAAAGTTTAGTAAATTTTTTTTCAAACATTTTGTTAACTTTTGTATACACAATAAGGTCACAATGCTTTAATATAAAAATATAGTTTTTACTAGAAAGGTAAGATTTCAACAAATTTTCTCAAATATTATGCAATTACGAATATGAGTATGAGCGACTGTAAGGCATTTTTAGGTAGACATTGCTTTTTTTTCATCGAGCCTTTGAAAATGTTCTCTCGGATTGATAGCAAAAACACGTCAACATTATTCATGATTACATACATATCAGGTTTAACCGAAACAAAATTACATTTAATAAGTTAGGTATTTATCAATATGTATACTTGCTTTTATGAAAATCTATAAGTCCAATATTCAGTAAGGTATCATCTACGTTTAATATTCGGTCAAAAAATATACTTCATTGATTTGGAAATTCGTTTCCTTTGAAGGAAATTGCGAATAGTCATTCTGTTTGGCAATCACGGTTTTATGATTGAATTTTTTAGAGAACTTTTTGTCAAAATCTGCCCATTTAATTTTAATTGGACTAATTAAATTTGAATTATCACTTATGATTGTGATATAAGAACCATATTAGAAATCATAAGCAGTGTTCTGGTTTTTTAGGCATGTTAAAATATTAAATCATACATGGGCTCTAAATTCTTCCGGCTTTTGGGAGAATTTTTTTGGATGCCATTTATATTCAGTAGAATGTATAATTCTTTAAATAAGTATATTTTACTGTCTTCTACCTTTGACATAAATAAAGCGAAATCATCCACTTCGTATTACAAACAGGTACCGCTTTAATATTTGGAACTTCACAAAATGTTTTAATGTTTATAATACAATTTTGTGCCATTGAAGTAGCTTTCTTATTGTTTCACTTTATTCGTCTTATTCAATATGGTAGAAATAAGATTAATCAATAAATTTTAGACGTTTCCCCAGAAATTAAAATCTTTGCTTATGTAAATTTTTGCAAGCGATACTAGCTTCATTTTATGTTTGTATCTATTTTATGGGTTTCCCAAAGACTCCATTCGAAACCACTTATTCAACAATTTTAAGAGCACTTACTTGTGGATGAAGTAGTGCAATATTCAGGAGAGATTGCCACTTTACTTCTGCAGGTACAGATTGTAGTTCTATAGTCTGCATTTTCCCGTGGAATTTTTCAACGAAGTTCTCTACAATTTATTTATCTGGCAAAATTTTTGAATAGATTTTCACAGAATATGTCTTGGAATCGACATTATAACGTTTTTAACATAAAATTTTGAATTGAAAATAATGTATTGCGGCTGCAAGTAGTCAATTTCACCGATAGTTTTTCTAGCAATATTTATGTGTAATTTTTTGCATAGATAAATTCATGAAATCTTTATACAAAAATAGTTTTTCAAATAATTTCACAGAATTTATCATGGAAGTTACGTTATATGTTTTTTGAAAATAATGTGTTTGAGGCTGCATGTAATCAATTTTCCCGATGGTTATTTAAAAGATATTCGTGAGTAATTTTCCACATAGAAAATTTCATAAAGTTGTCATAAAAATTGTTGTTCAAATAACATTGAAAACTCGAGAAATTTTCTAAATTTCCAATTCTAAACACGATTCTATAAACAAATAAATGAAGAAAAAAATCATGAAATATTTATTAGAATTATTCCTTCGAATTTCATTCAGAACTTACTTTTGATAATTTTTTCTTTGGCAATTTATGACAAACTTATTTTGAAATTATTTCGTGATTTTCAGTGGCAATTGTTTCATAGAAAAATATGAATGTAATTAAATTCAATACGGCGTCGTAATTTTTGTGGTTAACACAAAAAGTGGATGCAAATGTTCATTATTTCGAGTAAATAATATACACTTCTTTAATCTTGTTTTTTTTTCATTTAATTTAATTAGCATTTTTAATTTTTAATAGCTTAATCTTTTTCAGATAGGATTAACTGTAATTGATTTATGTTATCTGCTTTGAAAAGAAAACAGAAAACGTAAAAACAGAATAAGGGGTTGCGTTGTGAGGTGTGCTATCCTCTTTAGGTACTGCCTCGCAACCCACCAAACTCAGTATATGGACGCTATGATCTGTAGATGGAATTATATCTTGTTAGTCTGCGCTTGAAACATTTATGATTTGTGAGGTTGTACAAGTTTTGTATACAAGTCATACATGAACTCTATTATCAATTAATTATGAATCTTGAAATTGGTTGGGCAACTCGTTCGCCATCTGTACTTTTTGTTGGTTAGCAATTTCGATAGCGCAAATATGCGCAAAATATTGCACAATGCACTTTTAAGAGAAAAGTAAGTTTTACTTTGACCATTTTGGCTCACTCCTTTTTAAGCTAGAACGGAGAATATTAGCTACCATCATACTAACCCTGGTAATTTTTTTAACTAAAATTAAGAAGTATTGTTGACCATTCAATTTCGGGGAACCGTGGCTTTTATTCGGCTAGAAGCTTGAAAAATTGCCTTTGCCTTTACTGAAGTCTCATGAATTTTCAAATTTTCATGTACATACCAAAATTTTTAGTGGCGTTTCATTTGCTACAGTTGAATTTGCTAAATCAATAACAAACGGTGTTGTATAGCTTTGTAATGATAAATAAAGTGTCTTAAGATTGATATTGAAGCGCTTTTCTGTGAATTTTTATTTTTTTAGTATTTTTAATATAAAATAAAATCCTTTCGAAAGTTTTTGATGCAATGTTTTTTAATTTACTAAACATTCTTCGATCTATAAATAAAATAGGATGCTACACACTTGTCAACTGTAATGAACCTCATTTACGATTGGAATGTCCATACTTCACAGTACGTTCATATATACATTATGTATATACTAATCAATTATCGATAATTGTGTCTTCATTCATTACATGAGCACTTTAATATTATTCGTTGATAACTATCTAATATCTAGATACTTGAATCAGCTGTATCTATAATCACCTGTTGGATCTGATAGAACACATTCGAAGTTGACTTAGCTTAATCACACTCAAGAATGCCAT
The DNA here is from genome assembly GCA_963942545.1 of Oxycera nigricornis. NCBI lineage: Eukaryota > Metazoa > Arthropoda > Insecta > Diptera > Stratiomyidae > Oxycera > Oxycera nigricornis. The sequence goes on from OZ012660.1 coordinate 27,249,220, forward strand.
GAGATACTCGATAATCAATAGAACCTTTCCAAATTGGCTTGTTTCAACAGTTCTTTGAATTTTCAAAATAATTTATTCCAAGAGCAAGTGATCACGCGCCATTCAGCATCTTTAATTAACCGCATTCCGCTGCTATACCACTTTGTTTGAATGGTTTGATTCAAGTACAAAAAAATCTAATATTTATTATTCGTCATTCCATCTAGCATTGGCCAAACGTGCTTAGACTAAAGTGTCACCTGGCTAGCCTCGTACAGATACTGCTGAAAATTGCCAAGATAGATTTTCATCTTGATCGTGATTCGCGGCAATCATTAATCATCCATTAGCAGAGCAGCAAGCCTCTCGTTAACAACATCATGATTGGGAAAACATCGCCGAGAAGCACACGAAGCTTCAAAAGGTGCTCAATTACATTTGGCGCAAGCGATAGGACGGAAAACTAGAAAAGTGGCTTTTTTGTGGATTAGGCGTCCCTCACTCTGCGCGTACTTCATAGATTCATTGCTAACATGTTTCGCAAGATAGTCTAACGCAGGAATTACCTCGGGGCAAAATTTCGCGATACAATGTCTGACATGTTACCTAGTAGATATGTATCTTCGCCAATGATGCATGTGTAAATTTGCCATCCTGATCTCGAGCGATACACGGGTGTAACTACTATGGAATGTTTATTAATATAATAATAATTTAGATGAGTGAAATTGCCTTCCTCATACTAACCACGGAGGCTTGGAGCAGAAACCTGCAAGATCTTCCTCGAAGGTTACTCCCTCCAAGCCATCGCGGGTGTGTACCTAAAAGTCGGACATGCACGCATGCTTGGTACAATTGAACGTATTCCAGCCGTATTTGCTCGAAGTGTTCGTACGTGCTAAATATATTTCGGCAAAGACCGAATAATTGCTATACTTAATCGTTCACGACTTTGTCTGCTGGCTTGAAGAAATAATGGCGTGATTAAAATATTTCAATTGAAAAATGTACTATTTTGTAATTTCCGCTTTGCTTATAATTGTCTGAGACCAGTTCTCATTCACTTTTCCGACTGTTCAAGCGGATTTGGCGATAAGATAAGATGAATAGTCAACTTGAACCCGAAGGTATCTTATGTATGCATGTGTTTTGTGATTTACGAGTGCTGATTCCAACACCAATAAATTTTTTCCTCTAAAACCATAGGTAGTAATTATTTTAGCATTTCCAATCAAATAATCTGGCGTGAATTTTGCTTTTTTGCTATCATCTTGAGAAAGCAAGAGAATCGTTATTTTTAATGCGCCAAAGGTCGAAAATTTTCGTTGATAGCGAAATTCAAATCTTAAGATTTTGTGGAGACACATCCAAAAAAATGGTTTCGTTAAAATCCTGATCCATTTCAAAAATATCAAAATCGTAACGGCCAAAATTCATTCACCGCAAAATTATGCATGAAACACGCCAAAGCGATTTTACTATGTTTTCCAAACAATATTTAATTAATTCGGGTTTCGTTGATATACGATGAGGACGTATGACAACGCTGTGTACTAAAATGAGTTTTAAAGTTGTGGATCCGGCAGTTTCGTATGCAAATGATTCCATAAAAATGTCTCAGACGATTCTAGCAAGTTGAAAATATTTGACAAAATTCCACTTCACATGTAGCAAGTGCATATGAAACAGATGGAAGGTAATTCGCAATCGGATTTGAAAATGATTTGATTTGCATATTTACATTTAATTATCGAGATTGTCTTTTGATCGCAGATTATACGATGATGGGTTCTTTATGAAGAACGCTGAATCAAAATTGGCAGAGCCATTAGGAACGCTGTGGTGATGTGGGTTGCAAACAATCGATCTTTTCGTTAACGATCTAGAAATTTAAAACTTTGAAATTCGGTAGTTGTTATGTTGGTTGACCTTAATTATATTTAGAATATCAGAGCATGGCGAAGAAAAAAAAATTGAAAAGGAATCTGCTATGCTGAGAAAGATAGCATGGCGTCTCTCAGTGGTTTCATTAAATTCGTATCACAGCTTGATGATGACATGTGGAAAATTAGAAATTCCGTTGTGCTTGATTTTTAAAAGTAGCATAAAAATATGATAAAATAAGATATTTCTGACCTATTATTGATAGTAGCTACTGATCAATTTAATTTCATGCTCTTAATTAGATTTTCCATTTTAAATCAGATTAAATGTCTGCAGAACTGACCAAAATAGACATGAAAATTGATAGAATAATTGCGCAGTGCAATAGTAGCTTTGGTCCTGTTTCAATTCTCTAGAATAGTCCTGGGTCACGCTAAACAAACTTTTAAAAACGCCGTATATTTTCTAAAATTTATTGAATTTTGACGTGTCTCTGTGGTTTTTGATTTCTCTGAATATCTTATGGTATATTTAGACACATAAACTTCTTTGAATCTGTTGACTAAGTACTATGTTCTATACAAATATTTAGTTCAAGAGTGTTGAAACTTGTTATAGGAAGGTTTTTATAGACTGAAAATGGTGTTTGGCTGTGGTTATTTAGTCATTTTAATATTGAATGCAACTTTTTTTCACTCCAAAAAACATAAGAAATCCGTTGAATTTTTAACCGTGTGTCCTCTTGTTGATGCTTGTCATTGATTGTTACTGTCGAAATGATTCGACTTAATCTGTTTTCACAGGACTCGTTTTTATCTCAGCTAGTTTCACTAGTTCTAACAATCAAGCTGATTCAAGATCGTTTGCAGTATTATCCTGCATATTCTATTGTTATTAGCACTTTATGCCCTGAAGCCGCAACTATGAAAAATTCCGCCCGGCACTCACTCACAAAAATAGACAGTGTAATTTATTTGAGCGTCACCTAATTAGTGTTCCCGAGCAGCGAACTTGAATTGGAAATGGTTTGGAACCAAGAATTAAGAACTAGCTTTCAAATAACTCTCACGAAAAACTCCGACACTAATTGGCACTAAATTGTCGCAAGACAAACAAATAACAACTCACATCAATTTAACTCAACAAAATATAATCAAATCCAAAATAAAAAAGAAACTTAGCATTACTTTTATAATGTTCGAAATGGTGAACAGAACTACTTAGCAACTATCATGCTGCTTTCGCGTGCTATAGCTTCCGTTAGTTCTTCAATTATTCTCACAATAACACCACCCAATCAATCTCCAAGTTTTGCCTTAAAATCTGGGCTTTAAGCCCCACAAGTGTCACTATCGTCTAACAATTTTCCTGTACTTCATCGCCTGATTGTCGTCTTACCGTTATTTTCATTCGTCCCAAATTTCTACAGCACAAAAAAGTGTGAGTTGCATCAGCCACCCGCTTTTTTAAACTTATAAATATTTATGTTTTTGCATAGGAGAGCGTCTATTAATAACGTAAGAGTTTTAGAGGGAGAAGAAGTGGAAGGGTTGGATGGAATTTTTATGCAAAACAATTCAACACATTTTTTTTTCACTATTGTGACTATTTTTATGCCGGCGTTTGAAAGGCAAGAGAGCATAAATACGATTTTTGATGAAATTGAGATTTAAAGGTTATTGAATGTGGTTTAGGTTTCTGCAACTGAACTCTTACGAATCCTTATGTCGAAAATCTCAAAATCGGTCCTTGCGTACATAATGAATGCTCCCTAACGTCTCGTTGGGAGTGGTTGAACTTGAACATGGTACATGATATCGTCATTTCTGAACGCACTTTTTGGTGTGGTGAATTCTGTCGTCCATTTGATTAAACGTCCGCCACTTGTTATCTTGACATTTTCTGAATTGTTTTGGTCGATGTTTGTTGTTTGCTTTCGTGAAAGTTTCCGATCGTCGTCTGAAATGTTGTGTTTGTTGCCATAGTTGTCTAGAATTCGCGCTAGCCGACGCCAAAATGAGTGTCAGAGAAATTAATGGTCCCAATGTTGTCAACAATGGATTTGACTTGCACAAGATCTTGTCGGCGGATTTCATTGTCATTCATTTAATCACTGTAAGCACAGCCGCTTCTTCTTCGGGAATGGTGGTTGGGATGAGGGATTTTGACTGGATCTGCTCATTGACGTTCTTATAGGACCATCTTCGAGCGAGGTTAATCATCGGGGCCAATCCATCACTCCGGCCATCGTGTGTAAGATGCATGGAGTATGGCTCATGGCATCATGCTATTACTGAATATCCTTCCTGAAAGTCATGACGGCTGTGATTTTCCTCGCACCAGACATCGATTGCTGGTGGTATGGTATATTATCAACACTATACCATTCTTCACTGTGTTCATGTATATATTAAATGTATTTGGTCACCCCTTTACGATATCTTTCGATACTATAATTAACTTTAGAAAATTATAAAATATTTCACTTCGACTCCCATGAATACATTCTTGAGAGTTCCGTGTGTTCATAGTTTCTGCTGCCCCCGGTGTTGGGATAGCCATATCGAGTAAGTTTGCCATATAATTATCTTAACTCCTAACAATAATACATATTTTTCTTCGTGCTTCATCCTGCTTCCAATAATCCCTTCATATATTAGTTTACAATTTCAATGCTATAAATCTCTACTGTACGAGCTTTAGTTGATTGGCTTCATATTTACAAAGATATTCACTAATGACGAATGGCTATTGTTTCTCGAAATAATTTTTTTATTGTTTCAACTTTACATCTTATTATTTTTTTTTTTGAATCACAACAATATTTTTTTCTGAATTTTATAGAAAATAAATTCTAATGAATGCTAGTTTTTATAAAATATTCAAAGAAAGGCAGTTTAAAAAAGTACTGAATATTTAAATTGGTTCTCATGCTGCACTGAAATGGTTTTTCAATTGAATTATGAACTACCTGAGCATTTAAAAACAAAAAGAAATCGTGTTCAAACCATGAACACATTTTCATCTTAATCGAAAGAACAATCACACATTTCCGATGTCATACGATCTATCTTAAGAATTTCCCAAGTACCGCCAGCATACGATGAATATTGTTATTTGATTCGGGGCAACTATGTGAGGCATTAATCGCTAGTTAATCGTATTAAGTCCCTTAAAGTGCTGCAGATATAAGATCTTGGACTCCCTCAATAACTACACCGCAAGTCATCGTAGATTAATTTTTCCATTAACATTCATCGATCGTGACAGGTTGGAATGTTCAGTCATCCAAGAGCCGAAGCGATCGCCACAGATTAGATCAGAAGACCATGCTCTGTTAATTATGACTGCTTGGTCCTTGGAATCTTGTCTCATGGCATGCCCCCAATCATATCTGGATCTCAGCTGTTTTAATTACTTTCAGATGATTAGTACGCCCCGAGAGGTTTCGGTTGAAATTTCAATATAAGAAATCTCAATTCCAATTGTGACACGAATTGTCGTCGTGGATATTTCTTTTGACGAGCGACCAATTGTGATGGGAAGGACTGACTAGTTGGCAGACTATTCCGGAGGTCCTAATAGCCGGCTGAATTATAAAACTGTTGATAATTTCATAGAATCCGTCGAGTACCGGCCATGACGACCACAAACCCGTGATTTTCCTTGGCTAAAAGACAAAAGAGAAGCATCGAAAGGTATACAAGATGATGATGATGATGATGGGATTTTTCATGGACAAGGAGAAACTGTAAAGCTGTAATTAGTTATTGGGATCTTTTGCCGATATTCTTTGGAGATGGCGAAAGGTTTCTGTAGTTGAGTTGCGGAAGACGAATAGAGTGGTAATGGCTTCCATTCCGAGCCTGTAATTACTTCGGAAGGCTTGGAAGAATAGAGATGATGAATATGATGGGCGAACGAAAGAATAGATTCAGAGTCTTCTTGCTGATAATCTGAAGAACTCATCCTTGGTAAAGAGTTAAATTCAGTTGAGCTGAAGCTCGTATACGAAAATTTTGATCGTTTGGTAGTTATCCATATATGCACACTACATATGTTAATGAAACTATTGCGAAAGGACAAACCATTCAACCAGAAACAGTAGCGCCGTCAACATCAAAATTGTAGTTTTTTTCTTTTCAAAACACTTAAAATCTGCACTCTTGTGAAAAACTATCAATAGCATCAAATGTCATGTATAAAATTAAACTATTTTTTTGAAATAGATTGCGATAATTATATCTTTCACTGAAACATACAACCACACATTAACCCATACATAATCAATTTCTGATGTAACCAAGCGATAAATTATGAATTTTTAATGTGCCAACTATCTCGATTTGATTGGATCATTTTGCATGGTTTCGTAATAATAAAACCAATAAAAAATTTGCTTTGGATATTGTTGGGGAGTGAACGATGCGAACAAAGTAGTGCGAAAATAATTCATAATTTATGCATCGTGATTGTAATTCAACCAAATATGCGTCTCGAATGTTTGTTTGTGTCGGATAATATCTATGGAATGTTGTTACATGCATGATATTAAATAAACATTAGCAATACACTTTCGAGTATTGAAGATTGAAAGTGTGTAGTCTGTAGGGTACTGATCAAAATACCATTCTTGAATATCAGAAAAAGAAGATCTTTCGAGTAAGAGAACGCCAATCAGACTGATAATTAATTGGAGCAAAAAAAATTCGTTCATGTAAATATAATTTGCATGTCCATTTGAATATTAATTTCGTATTAAACAAAGTTTCGGCAAACCTTGAATATTTCTTGGGGTTCATTGATTTTTTTGCCTAGGTCATGTCTTCTTCGAAGAACTTTGAGCGTGATGTTTTTGTAGATGTGCACCCAATTTATTTATTAGAATTGATTCAATACGATAGAATGTTGTAATATCGTCAAAAAAAAGTACATAAGCGTTTGCAATTAAATTTTCTGCTTACAACGGAGATGAACCGAAAAGATAAAATAATTGTTTAATAGATTTTGAAATGTAACGACCAAATAAATTTTATTGTATCATATTATTGGAAAAATTATCATAATAAAAGGCTGCCTTTTGAATGAAAATAAGCTCAAACAAAAATTACTGACTTCACAGTTGAAGCTGCATTAAAGTTGGTTTGCATTTGTGAAGACAACGGGAAGCTCTGATTGGAAATGTTATGAAAATTTTTCCAGATGTGAAGATTTGTCTAAAGTATCATGAAATCTCATATAATCACTGGTAATTATTAAAGTTCAAACTCCTATACTGCTTTGAAATGATGAAAAAAGTGAAATTCCGCCATGAATTCTCGTGAAGGTTCGTATTATAATTTCCCGATGGAAAACTTTTTGTGTGTGTTCCAATTTTTTATCCCATTTCAAGTCACTTATCAGAAAAAGTAGCATAAACAGCTTATTTTTTTGACTTTTTGGTTGACGCTTCATCTTCATATAATTTTTTCCAAAAGTTCCCTGGCAATTTTTTCCAAAAGTTCCCTGGCATAATATTGAGTTTTGTAGTGGGCGTTCTGGGTCATCCATAAACCACGTCACGCCTTTTAGAGATGGAAGGGTTGACTACTAAAGTCTTTATGACACTACAAGCAGGCTGGGTGAATTAAACATTATTTTCACATAACACTTACTCTTTCTTAAGCTCTGTCATACCACATGGCAGCTTTAGAATGCATTTCGACAACGCGGAAAGAGATTTTCAAATTTGGGATACTATTTAATTCAATTATGATATGCTAAATTTAAGTCCTTGCACGAATATAGGTGTTTTGAGTCTATTTTGGCCGGATTGTAATACAGAAACTGTACAAAAAAGCTAAAATATCCCAAGAAATCAATTGTTTGAAAATACCAGACCTTGCAGATAAAATTGCGCTTGTACTCTTATATGAAAATATATTTCAATTGTACATCTTGTAGATGGTTTTCTCTATTTTACCTTTTGATTACTAGTGCCCAACCGTTCAGGCTCTTCCTCAATATATGTAAATCTTGTGTATATGACGGCAAATATTTTGCATCAAAGAAGAGCGTTGAAGCCTATATTAAAATGCTCTATCCTACAAAAGTCTTAAAACGGGTTTAAGCAGGGTACAGCCTGTTTTTTTTTCTTCACGACGCAGTAAAGAATTATTGTGAGCCCTTATTAGCCTAGACTGACCTGGAGAAGTGGATGTAATGAGATGGGAATTTTCCATATAGATTTTACCGTGGGATTTTCCATATAGATTTCCATCGTTTGATTCTGTTGTTATGGTAAAGTCATTCGGTCAATCAATTTGCGCATGTATGGACACTTTTCCAAAACAAATTCGCATTTTTCCGCACCAAAAAGACACAAATTTGCACTTTTCCGAACCAAAAAGCCACTTTTCCGAAGTTAATTGACGATTTTCTGAAACAAATTGGCCACATTGCGAATCAAATTTGTATTATTCCGAGATAGATTCATCCTTTTCCGACTCAAATTTATTTTAAGTCAAATCAATTCTTTAACCAACTAAATCATAATATATTTTGAATAATTTTGCCGAACATAATCTGACACGGTACGGAAAAATAATAATAATTTTTGTATTGTTGTATGATGTTGATTGCTGCGCTAAGAATGATTCTTGTTTAGCTTCGAACCTTGGTGAGTTTTTTTCAAAATTAAAAACATTTTAAAAGCAATTGAAATCTTTTCTAAAACTAATTCCAAAGAAGTTTTTAATATCAACCAAATCTTTATTCAACAGTTTGACACAAACGTAGTCCTAAAATTGGTATCGAAAATCCAATATTGTGTTTTTATAATGAATTTTGCTTTCAAATGAGTGCCGCCGTGAGAAATTTATAACTGATTATTCTGCTTTGAAAGAGTGCCTAACATACTTTTTGTCCGCACCAACAAAGTTACATTTGTGGACTTCCATTAGTTTTTAGAGAAAAAAGGTAAAAAGGTGTTGTTGAAATTTTTATTGCCGAAAAGAACAGTATGTAAGCTTTTTTATTCTATTACAAGTTCTCAATTAATTGCCTGGATGTCTTATTTATTTGTCCAAAGTAAAATGGAACGAATTCGACACTCTAATTGAGTCTAACGAGAAATAGCCGATAATACAGTGTTGACTATAGAAATTTATCCGTGCTAATATACTTCCAAATACAATAACGGGCAAATTGCTTTCTAGAAACTATTTGAAAGCGTTTGAATACCATACTTAACCTTTGTGAAAAAACTATGAATATTCTTTTGAATAATCTTCGCGATGAAGCAAAATTGAAAAGCAAGCGGAATAACTAAACCTTCACCCAATTAAGCTAAGCGTCTTTCAGCCCTAAACCGAAACAATTTGCATTAAAACTTGCCAATACAATAGAATAGCAGTCAATTTATCTTTGATACTTTCTTTTCAACCAAAAATTTTCTTTGGTTACTGTAAATGAAATTCTAACTTTCAAAAAAGGCCGAATGCCCAATAATTGGGCCTATGGCCGAATTTCATCTTAATCAAACAACTACTGCTACATGATGGTCATTTTTCGCTAGCCACTTCCAGTAGCAGTTAGAAAATGTGAAGAAGAACTTCAGACGATCTATAATTTCCGCTTTGTACAGTTAATTGCCATTTTATTTTGAAATTCTACCGCAAAAAAAAAGCTTTTACCCATGATTTTCATCAATTTTCACACTTGAAAATCATATTCTCACCGATCCTCTCATGACAATCAAATAAAACGATTACACGATTAAAATTGAAGAGATACTATGCTACCATCGTTTGAAGACGATGTATCTAATGTATCGAAGAAATGAAGTGTAAGAAATAATAAAGAAAAAAAAGGTTAGATAGAAAAAAATCTAGTTTTAATCCAATGTAAAAATTAATGCTTTACATTGCGATACATGCGTTTTGGTTGGAATCACGCTGAGAAATTGAAATCGTATCTTTTTTCTACTGCGCTTTGAAAGCTGTTAAAAAGATTCACTACATGTGTTCTGTGCTGTGTGTTAGTGTGATTATTTTTTATCGTTTCCATGTGACTGTTATACAATCCATAATACCCGAAGTACCTAGTATCTGTCTTAATTTGAGAAGAAGCAAAGTAAAAGGCGAGGTCGTCTTGGCCGTGCTTCTATGGTGCATGGCGTGTACTTGACTCAAGCATTTTTTGTCTTCAAGTGGCTTCGCAAAGGAATGCATGTAGTATTGAAAATTCGATACTGACGTTACAGTGGTGTCGTCTGTCACTGATTTTTTTTCTATAATAAATACGGGAGCTCTTTCCGCATTCCCATCGTTTCGATTTGGTGGTAGACAACACCTCCACTACCAAATCGGGAGTTGGTCTTTGATGTCTTTGATTAGCAGTGTCGATATGATCATGCTTCGCTAATGGGATTGAATGGAATCTGATTATCACACTTGGAAATTTAAATTGCTTGTTATGTTACAGATTAAAAAAAGGAAGTACGAGAATCAATGGTTAAAGTTAATGAGTATGGCAATTATGTTCTCAGTGAAGAGCATGGGCGTTTGATAAGATGTCTTAATTGAAGTTGGCGATTGATGCTTGAACAGGATATCAAATGGTATGAGACGATAGTAATGAAGAGAAAGTGAGAATGTATTCTCTTGAATAGACTATGCTTTGACTCATTTCAAATCTAATTGTTTTGATAGTTTTATGGTGGAACAGAAAGCAATTTACGTATTATAGAAACTGGGTTTGATTAATAATCAGAAGTATTTTTGAATAATTTAAGGAAAAAAGGTTCATTCATATTCGATGTTCCTATCCTCCTAAATTTTCAAATTTCGACTTTGTCATATCTTTTATAGTCCTTGAATTACATATTTGATATTTTGAAATTGACTCTTTCATAATTTATCCTATTATTAATAATTGCTCATCAATTTTATGTCCTTTTCATGTCGTCAATTCGCCAAAATTCGTCCAAAAACTGCTGATTAGAAAAATATGCTTTTCCGTAAATTATTCAAGATCACTTGGTATTTTTATGTAAGCGCCAAACTATTTTCAAATGATAATAATAATAATCAAAACATATATAATAAATGCAAACATTTGCAATCAAATTATTTTTTTCAAGAGGTTTGTGCTAGTCAAAGAAAAAAGAGGATTTTAAAGAATTTTTTGGAATTGTAGTATGATGTGCTTTACTTGAAGGGGCCATCCATATACTACGTAACCCGATTTTTGGAGTAATTGAACACCTTCCCTTCCCGAAGTAACACTTAGTAACATTTTCAAAAACTTATTACGTAACAAATTCATCGTACCCCTCTCTCAGGCTTTTAAATATTTTGATCAAAAACTGTTAACAATGCATCTAAATTTTCTTTTTCGCGCTTATCGTCCACTGGCATCTCGTGGCGCGGCAAATAAATTTAAATTTTGACTATGATTTAGAGTTATAAAAAAATATTTTAACTAATTTTAAATTTTGCTAGACCCCCCATTTCATGTAAAACTTAGTAGCATTTTCAAATTCCCCCTCCCCCTTAAAGTGTTACGTAATATATGGATGGCCCCTAAGGGTAACACCATGTCCTTCAACTATATTTTATAACCTTTTTATAAACAGTACTCCGCAGTGAAGTGGTTTAAGTGAGCCATATCTTGAAAAAAGATGGCTCCCACTACAACGAACTAATCATCCAGCACCGCGATGAAAAACAACTATTCTAAGTGGCTTATTCATAATCAATCAAACCAAAAGAAACTATTAGTTACATAGTTTATTTAGTAGTTGATCGATGCTTTTTCCTTTTACCTTAAATCAAATAAAATTACAAATGTGAAGGGCTCCTTATGACTTTAAAGAGGGTGGGGAAACGTTCGTTTATTATCTATAGGAAAAAAGTTCCACTCAAAAAACAATAGTTTCAAGTAAGCACTAGATAAACTATTAAACGAATGAATATTTTTGTTCTATTTATTTAGGATAAACCACTAAAATGTACTGATGGCCACTGCCAATGTAAAAGAGCTGATAAATTGATCCAAAACCAATATTTTGATTTTGAATTTTCGTGAACTCCACTTAAAATATAACCCTAAAACCTCGTTTTTGTATAAAGTATAAGAAAACACTGTATAACAGTTCAAAGATTTGTGTTTGAAAATATTTATCCTTTCGCGTCTTTGATTAGTCCATATCCACACTCAAACCAGTCGTACGACTTGTTGGATCCACCAACATGTCATACCAAAGAAGACAAAAATCTGTGAACAGTAATTCAGAACTTTTGTTGAATAAAACATTGGATGAAAAGTTTGAAGAGCTGCGCATATTTTTCCCGAAGTTCGGTCCGACATAAATATAGGTTGTAATTAGTGATACTTTATTCAATTTTTAGGGTTTTCATGTTATCAGAAAAGTGGCAGGCAACTGGAGCATGACCGCTTTCTGATACAATTCCCCTATGTTTAGAGAAGCTCACCTTGGAGATAATGTGAACAATGAATCAGAAGCCGCTAAACATAGATACTCCGTCTACAGACACGTTTTGTGGAATGTCATGTTTGACCAACCAGTCGTACGACTTGTTTAAGGGAGTTTAGCGCACTTTTTGGGGAATCAAGTGGCTGTCGTTGCTTTTGATCTAAATCAGCAATCGTATAGTAGATAAATAAAATTAAATGGTTTGCAACAAGAAGGAGGTATCTCTTTTTTAGACATTTTTGAACTAAGTACACTTCACAGTCAAAAATCCCACTGAATGGAAATTCTTGGAAATTTAGTAAAGAAAAAACCTTTACCAAAATTTGAAATTTAAATTTTAAAAAGATGTTTTTTATTTCTGAAATGTGGTAAATAGAGGTTACTCTTCTTTTACTGGAAGCACTTGAATTGGTAAGTTCAGAATAGCAACAAACATCCTTTTGTCTAGAAGCACATTAAGCCAAATAGGGAACTCGGTTGCATTCAAAGACTACAATTTTGTTATTCATGAACGAAACCAAGATTACAAAATCAAAGCATTTTCGACTATCTTTGACGATCATCAAAAATAGTGATGTAATGTGGGGGCCAACTTATTACCCTTTTGTAAAAATCTCTAAATTTCTTGGGTCTCAAAATGTTTGAGATTGAAAATTAAACAATTGGTTGGGTTCTCTAATGAAATACTTACAAAATGAATTATTTGGCGCTTCAATTAAACTGTTGGTTAAACAAGTAATCAAATAAACATTTGTATAGACTATCTCTGCTTGTAGTGGCATACAATTCATACAATTTTGCCCAGTGATTCAAAGTGTCCCATCAAATAAAGCAATTGATTTGTCGTCCACAAAGCTTGTTTGAAAGGATTTGTTTGATCCGTTAAGTCAATTGACTTGTTTTTGTGGGTTGTAGCTTCTTAATAAATAAACTCAATTTGGCAATTATTTTTCATAGTGTTTCCACAACTGCTTCGGTAAAATTGCTCTGTTTGAGGAAAAAAATATGTTGAAATGGCGAACATATTCTATCATTTAATCTTCATTTCTTTGCATTTCCACAAATCTTAGTACGCCCACTTTCGAATAATTGTTATTCAACAAGAATCTCGTTGTCCTGACGGTTCGAAAACAAAAACAAACAAATCGTCTAATTGAAAATGTGTAGCACATACGTTTTTCAACTTTTGCCTAACGCATTCTTAAATGTACATACATATCTCAACGATAATTATGAACTACCTTCCTCGTGCGAGGCCAACCATTTGTTTTGCTACAGAATATTTTTACTCTGACACTCCTTACGTAAACCTCTTGAAGCTCGAACCAATAAAGTTCATTATACTTCGGTAAGTACTTCATTCTCATTCCACGACTGTATTCGGTCCTTGATTGCAGACCATGTGGAATACTAAATAGTTGTTTGCATCAAATTCAAAATATGCTCTTCTTGTTTCGTTCTGAATGAATTGTATCTTTTTGTTCAGATCGATATGGTTCTGATACAGTTTCCAAATGTAAAACTAGATTAGATGTTGAATAACTTAATTCGTGCTCATTATCTTAGACAGTCGACTCTCGTAGTAGCCCATCGTGAGTTAATTATTACGCGGAACGTTTGTTAGTTCCAACAAAAGTGTTTCGTGGGAATCGTTACTCGAATGAAAGTATGTATCTTAATTGTGGATCTATTGTAAAAATTGATACATTTTAATAAATTTAACAAGCGTTTCGAATTTGCTTGAACTCGTTTTCTTGTATGGTTTCTGAGAGAATAGTTTTCGGTGGCGTGTGGTTTTGTCTTTAGAGTTCATAGTCGCATAGAAAATGTGATAGTCTTTAGTTGCATGCGGCTTGGTCAGAAGAAAGAAGCGTAGATGCTTTCATGCATATTTCATAGAAAATTATATGTATAGCACTTTGAAGTTGATAAAAGCCATAACGAGATTCATGGTATCGATTGTTCTGATAAAATAACAATAAATGGCGTCGTATTAATGAGTTCCATAAGGTAAATATAGTTCCAATTGAAAGTCCAGCCAGCAGGATTTTAAATCCGGATATTGAGAATAATAGCAAAGATATGCACAACGTTGTATTGTTTCTTACTATAAATTGCAAATTTGTTCGATTACAATAAAGTTAAGTGATTTATTCAAATGTTTGTGGTATTAAGATTTGCTTAGAACTAATATTCGTTTGTCCATTTTTACTTTGAAACTGCTTTTTAAAAATATCTTTCTTCCGATAATACACTGATGAATCTTATTAGAGCTATATGAAAAGAAATGAGCGTCTAAAAATTAGGAGATTTCCTGTCATAGAAGAAATGGTGGAGGCTTTAAAACGTTACATAAAGTTGCATGAACAAATATCGCAAGCATTGCATCAAAAAGTAATAGAAAATAAAAGCCTTGTTTATTGTGTTGTGACGTTGTTGATTGAAATTAGTCCAGTCACTGACGGTTTATACCTCCGAAATCTTTCGGTGAAAACCGATTCGGGTGAAATTTGGACTGAAACTAGGGAATAGCATAAAAAACAAAGGTTAAATAGTGCCGATATGCGCTTTTCCTCTGGAAATGGATGCCACCACATTTTGGGGGTGAAAAATTTAATATTCAAAAAAACGCAAAAATCTAACTATATTTTATAACAAAGAGAATGTTTTTTTAAAATTTTGCTACGTGCAATAGGAACCAAATTATGATTCGTGAATTGTAAACTCGTATTCTGTGAAACTTAAATTAAACCTTTCCAAATAAAATAACGGAAAACCGGTAACTTTCGCGGAACCTATTTTAAAGTTATTGAAAAGAGCTTCACAATGAACACTGATAAAAGTAGTCAGAACAAAAAAGAACGGAATTAGGGTCAAGATAAAATTGCCGTCTTGAGTTTTCAGATAAAAAATCAATAATAAAATCCCTCGTAAAAATTCAAGTTAAACGTAATCCCTATGCAAATTACATTATTTATATATGCCCTGATAATAGATTCTCCAAGTTTGGTTGATTTAAAATTCGTTGTTTTGAATAAAAGTTTGATTTACGTTAAAAAACTTTTTTTTTAAATTTTTGAAAAATTGTCTAGTTTTAAAATATCTTAAGAAATACAGAGGATAGGAAAAACATGAAAGAGAACTAAAATGTGGCATTTTTTGCTCAAGAATTTAATTTTTGATTTTTTGTTATTTCCGTAGAATAAAAATTAATTAAAAAATTAATAAAAAATTAATAATCAACGTATCAAAATATCAAAGATCGTAGTCATAGGCGAAGATCACCATTCTCAAGCTCTTTCAATGGAAAAATCTTGAACACAAAAAACTTGAAAATCTGAAAAATTCCCCGTATAATGGTTTTTTAAGCGATTTGATAGCTGGAAAATTAAGGAGATAATGGCTAAAAAACCAATCGCACTATTTCGGTAAAAATTTCGGAGCATGTGAATGTTTTTATTCTCGTCTATTTTGGAGCATTTATAAGAACACATACACATATATAAAATACTTGCATCAATATTCATCTCAGATTCTGGTACATAGGGTGGAAGTTAAGGGTTGAAAAGTTGCAATAAATAATAAAATTTATAATACATCATTAAAGGATTTTTGATTTCATGCCGATACATTATTAAAACGTTTCAAGTTGTTCAAAAATAACTTGTTTTAATCTTGTCGGAATATTAGCTGAAAGGAGTAATTTTTACGAATTAACTAAAGGTCGTTCCAAATACTTTATTTCAGAATTTTCGATAACCTTTATATTGTTTTCTTGGACGATTTTAAGCTAAAAAATGCCTACATCAATAATTTACACAATTTTTGGTACAAGAGGTGGTAGCTATGGGTTGAAAAGCTGCAATAAATATTAAATCATATGATGAATTGTGAATGAATGTTTGGTTTCAATTAAATAAGTTATTAAAATATTTTGATCTGTAAAAAAATATTTTTTTTATCAATTTTTTCAATGTAACCAAGGGTAGAATTGCTCCAAGACAGGTTAATTAACGTTCCAGAGCAGAAACTCATCTTTATTTGTCTTATTTCAATTTAATAAACAATTTAATCTACGATTTTATAAATTTCCTGAAGAAGGGGTGCTTTTCACCCCGAAAAAACAAAAAAAAAATTACATTGATCATAAATAACTTTTGAAGGAAAGAGTACGACGAGCATGTTGACTAAAAATGTTCGGAGGTAATACCGTATTTTTCCGTAAAACACTGGACTAAATGCTTTAAGTTTGAAGATTTACTATAAAGTATAGGCTAAAAAATGTATCAGTTCGCATGTTACAAACAATATGTATTTTACTTTCTGTCATTTTGAGTGTCGCAGCAAACTCAAAGGCAACGTAGATACATGCTCTCGTTACTATCCAAGTCAGACACTAAACTGTGTACGGAAGATTCATCAATAGTTTTCTGTACAATTTTCATTTATAACATTTTAGCTTTTCCGTTTTTTTGCAACGAAGACGACTTTATTATCTGCGCTTGATTTGTTTACAAAAGTGAAAGATAGAAAAACTAATTTGGCTTTGCACAGCATTAATTTTAAAGGTCATTATATTTCCCTTGATACTGAATAGTCTTAGTGCGGTGATACACTTTCCGATCGCTTTCTGTTAAGGTCGGTTTCAGAGCAAATTTCAGTAAATCGTAAACCACGTCTTCGTCCTTATTCTTATGGAATTTAAAGTCAGTTTTTTTGACTATAAATATTTTGATGCTATTTTCGCCCACTTTGAGTTGTGCTATCAATGGAGGGAAATTGTCAAAAGCATAGCATCATCGTCTATTTGCAAATTCAAATGCTAACGTATATCTATTTAAAATAATCATTTCCCCAAATCAAAACATTATAGTATGTACTCTCAAACTTCTGTGTAAAATACATTTTCCCAACTATTCGTTGCAGAACATATCCATGAAGCTGCTTATTAAGAACCAATTTCAAGTTGCAACTTTTAATGCGATCATGATACTAAACACCTCAAATTACATCCCGGAAGCTGGCAATTCACTATGCCACCACCATTGGCAACGGCTAGGATTGGCAAGCGAAATAAGTATCCACGTTCGGAATATCTGTTTCTGTTCTGCAATCTAAAGTCCAGTGTGTTGTGTTTTCGTGCTGTTATTATGCATTATGAAACTGAAACCAACAACTGATCCACAATCGAACGCAATGCTTCAATATAGTGCGCTCCATATGAACTAACTAACTGACTTACATGCCGCCTATTTTTGGATTTAGTACTCTGCACGATTGTTGAGGAAAGTGTGTTTTGTGGTACTACGAAGAAAATCTATAAACTGCCAGCTGTGTGCTGTTACGATGCACAACTCTAGATACTCGGGATATAAGGTGGTTGCGAAACACCTTGGGAGTTTCAAATAGAATGGGCACGAGTGTTCATTGCGTCGGAGTATGACCACCAGCGCGGGTGTTTATCTATTTAAAAAACGTGTTTAGCTCAGCACGTTTTTCAGTCCTATTTTATATAAAGTATCTTTCATTTCAAATTTAAGGCAAACATCGAAACAACCTTCTGATGAACATGTAGTTTTATTTACTTTTAACAACATTATGCGTGACAGACTTCAACAGCTTAAACTGCAGTTTCTTATCAAAGTCGAGCGTAATGTTTGTGTATGTGTATCCCTGCATGCAACTGTAACAAGAGATTTAAAGTTAAAATTAACACACATGTTCCAGGGCACAGAAATTGCTTGTAAGTAAATTACATTTGCTTATCATCCAACCAACCTGTTGTTTTATGTGATGATATATGGCATTGAGTCTGCTTGGACGGATTGTATGTTATTTGAGATGCATAAGATAATTAAAAAAAAGAAGATATTTTGTGCTACAAGCGTCAGCAAAAACGGTACGCGTATCAAATAGTTGGATATGAAGATGAAATTGAATGTAAGGTTTGCATTAAATGTCTGAAAATACTATCGATCTTACAAATCACGCAGGCTTGATTTCAAGAAACTGTTTTGCCAGATTATGGTAATACATATGTATGTCGAAACCATGCGATATTTAAAATGGTAAACCAGTATCTAGATAAACAAATAAGTGTCTAGAAGTTGCTTCAATAACATGAGATACAAAACTTAAGCTAATCTGTGAATACCTCTACAATCCGGTTAATAATGTGAGCTCCTAAATCATCACATTGCAGTAGCAATTTGTATAGAAAGTCTGTCATTTTATGTAGGTTGTAGGTACAACTTATAAATTGCCAAAATTACCACAAATTTCTGTAGTGAGCGTTAACATGACGCCATTTACTCATGGCCAATTTATTTCTTACACTTTTTCGCTTCCGATCTCGAAGCGGGTCAGTTTTGTCACACGTGTCCCCCCTTTTCGGAATTCATTTTACACAGTGACATGTTGCTGTTGGTTTTTTTAAAAAATATCATTTCCAAAAGTTGTAGCGTTTTCTCGTTTTGTTGTTATCGTTTTCACCGTATCTTCTCCACATGGTCCAATTTTCGTCGAAAGATTGTTTCGTGTGTGAGAACGGTTGGTCTCTAAACTGGAAACTTTCGATGACGCTGGAAAAAATGCTTGAACATACATAGTTCCGTGGGCTGAAGCCCGTAAGGTACAACGATCTTTGGCGGGAAAAAAAGATAAAAATGCAGGAAAAAGCTCGTATGCAACACACAAAAAATTTTAGATTTGAATTTAAGGAATGGGTTCTTAGCTAGATTATATGATACTGTCAACTAAAAAAAATCTTTAGAAATGAAGGTGGAACGTTTGAAAGTATTGGTGAATTTCTTAATCGGTAGCAGGTATGCTTATTAAGCAGCCTCGTATAAATTATGAATAAATTATGACCTAAATGGAAATACGTTTTGTGACTGGTAAGATTAGGTTGAGATATTTCTGAAAGACCGTTAAATCTGTAGCAGTTCCATAGAGATACAAAAGCATCCTATGTAACTGGTAGATAAGGCTGAATCAAGGCATTTTAATGTGTCACTAATTTGGTACGCCCATCAATGTTCTAAGCAGGTGGATCCAATGAAATCCACAAAAAATTATTGAGGAAATATGAAATTCTGGCACGTGAGGAAAAACCATATACGAATAAGTTAATACCATGTTCTTTTGAAGAAGATGGAAAAAATGTATTTGACTTTTCATTAATAAACTTATATCATTTATTATTGGCGCGACGAAAATGTTTTTAAAAGCCTCATGGACCTGAGATATAATCATTTTGCTTCAAATTTTTATCAAAAAAATTCTGACGGGTCGATTTCTTCAATGAAAAGCCCATAATCAAAATTCGTCACGTTGCTACAAAAAATATTAAAAACTAATTTTCGATAAAATCCCACTTATATATGATAAAAAATTATAATTGATCTTTGCTCATTTCTATACAATTTGAATTTATAGATAAATACATTTCTTTGAAAATTATCTCAATAAAATGTTTGGTTGGAAAGTTCTTGGTAATATGTTTCAAAGCCGTAACAAGCTAAAAAAGTATTTCCTGACAATTTTTAGCACGGAAAATATGTTAAAATATTTGAAGATCCCTTGATTTTGATAATTTTCCTGCCTAGTATTGATAAAAAAATGCCCTTTAAACATTGCCACTGGGTAAAAAACTCCCCTAAAAACTTTCAAAATGATTTTTATTGATGAAAAAAATTTTTGTGAAAAATTTTAAGCAAGGCTTGTATGAATTTTTCAGATTATTGAAAAAAGCGCAACGATTTTGCATTTCAAAAATCAGGAGTCATTTTTCAAATGCAGTTTTATACTAATGAAAATGCATTTGGAAAATGAAACTATAAAAAAATTGGTTAAAAATCATACAAAAATATTAAATCATAGAATCAATGAACATGTTCCGAAAATTAAATAATGTGGTAAATTATTTCGTATGAATTTTTTTTTGAAAATATATTTTGGAAGATATTTGTTAAAATTTGATACAGTAGGAACTTGCTTATTCGATAAACTTATCCATGGACAAGTTTTTGGAATTTCCTCCTTTCGGAAAAGATTCAATCAATATTTTCTAACAAATTTTTTTCTGTAAATAAATGTTGAGCACCATGTCTACTAAATAAGTACATCGATTTAAAAAAACATTTCAAAAAGTCATCAATTTTAAGAGTAACCATTTTGGGGGAAAACATACGAAAATTTTATCTACATATTAAATAAATAATTTAAAAAACACGTTAACAGATGCTAGACTCTAAAATTAATCTTAAATTTTCCGCCAAAATTTATATTTATGGTCGGTTGATAACGAACCATGCGATGTAAAATTCCAGGAGTTTGTTTTCGGATTTTTAAGAGCTTCAAAATAAGGTTCAATTGTTGATGGTTTTAATAATATATTTTTCGATTTTATATTGTGTTGTAGTTCTAACAGGATTGAATCTCCATTGCCTTCACGGAATAGTCTGCTGATCTAATATTCTACATTAAAATAGATTCTGAAAAGCTTCGTATTGGATGAATATCAATTCTAATATTTTTTGTGTGTGGTTTGTGTGGTCGAAAGGTTTTCTAAAAAGCGTTCCACCAGGTTGAAGCTTTTTTCGATAGCTATGTTCATAATAACGTTATAATAATTTAAAGTGTAAAAAAGGCCACAGAAACAAACAAAAAAACATTTAACCATCGAAAACTTCACCAAACACTCAAATTATAATTTGTTTTACAATTTAGTGAAGTTGGATTTTTTGAACGATGCCTTGGCCAGGTTTCCTTTCATAAATTTCCTTATAGTATGTAACTTTTTGTATTTTTCTATTACCATTTATTCCTTATGTTTATCAGAATTTCTATCGAAAGTTTCCAATCAGTTGCATTAACAATTCTTAGCGGTTTTTTGTGGTTCACAGTCTTTCTATTTTCTCGCATTGCATATGCTTTCAATAAGAATTTTGAATTTAAACAACTCATTTTAAAGCTTTGAAGACAATTTCTTTCACCAATTTAATAGATTACGTATAAAAATATATGATATTGCATATTGTTCAGTATAATCCACCACTTTCGTCTTCTTCATTAAAGTATGAAAGTTGTTTATTTAGTGCGCGATTTTGATTAAAATCATTTGTGTTTTGTCTGAAAAGACTGTCTTTTTTCACTAATTGTGAAGATAATATGGACTTAATATTTGGGATTGTAACAGTCCCTTTGTCGCGTTATAATGATAAAAGTGTATTTTTCTTAGTAGACTCTGTTTGTATGTATCTGTATAGATCGAAGCATTATCTTCAATGAACGATTAATTTTTCTTCCCCTTTACTCTACAATTTTTTGCCATTTCGTTCTTTCAGCTTTATCAAAAGAATTCCTTCACAGTTCCAGAAAATTGTAGCTACGTCTTTTCTAATGCTTTTGGTCAGCTTTGGTCTTACGGAACTGTTTCTTTTATCATAGTTTCAATATTCTTCTGGTCCTGACGATAAACCTCTAAAAACTACTTGCAACATGTAATGCGCTGCTCCTTTTGAATTGCGCTGAGGATTCGAAGCACCTACCTTGCACTAATTTTGGTCATCTTCAAATGATCATAAAAGAATAGTAGAACGCCGGTTTGTTCTGCTATTTCTTTTGTTTTTAGCCATCGACCAGATAGTGTAATATTTTCCACAAACAGAATATCTTCTGAAGTGATTACTGTTACAGGACCTCCCTCATGCGAATCATCTTCTAACAATTCTGGATCTCAACGATATGATGCACAAGAGCCGCTCTAAACAGCTTACATTCGTTCTTTAATTTGTGTTGGTTTTAACCCCTTTTTCGTCAAGAACCTTATAACGGCGCAATATTTGATATACACTGACGAGCAACTGGTTAGGTACACCCAAATATTTTGAGTTTCCTAGAAGTCGGGGAGGTATAGCAAAACAAATCGATAATGGTTTATTGTCTATGGAAATCCCAATCATATTGTGACAATTTATTTTATTAATCAACAATGGGTAGCTGTACCATTACTAGTAATGACTTCAAATAATCTATTTTTTATAGATTCATACAAATTTTGATAAATACGTGGAGGAATATTAGCCCAAGCTTCTATTATTGCTTCTTCTAGCATTGCAACATTCTCATATTGCTTGCCATTATCGTAAATTTTCCTGGGCTTTCTTTTATTACCCTTCGTACTGTCCAGACACTTGCAAAAGTTCCTGCTTGTTCACCAATTCTCCGTGCACTTAGCGTAGAGTTTGACGCTACCCTCAAAATTTGGCGCCGTTCTCATTTCAGTGATCACAGTTTTGATACCTCCTTGGAAATTTTCGCCGTAGGTTTCCGTATTCCGATTTTTTCTGCTATTTTCCTTCCGGAATATCCTTCCTCCTTTAGGGCCTCTATTTTTCCCATTTCTACCAGGTTTAACTCATTTCTTTTTCCCATTTTTTTTAGATGTTATATTAAATTAACGAAATCAAATTCTCACAGAAAAATAAAAAAAATATTGGGTATTTACTGAAAAGATTTCTTTTTATAAAAATTTGAGCCGTACTAAAAAATTTTTTAAAGCGAAACAATCGCAAGAAAAATCGTTCTTGCTCTAAGTATCATGTCTGAGTATGTTTCGCTTTTTGAAAAAGTACCTCCATAAAATATGGAGCGGGTATAATTTGAAACAGAAATATTGTTTCCAAGTATTTGTTTGCCTAGTGAAATCAAAAATAGTAAACTTAGAATGCAAATCAGCCTAGCAATAAAAAAGATAAATTGATTATATCGCGCCTTGAATAAGAAATCATAGTCCAAAAGATTGTTATAGTTCTGAGTATCTAAAGAAGTCAATGAAAACCAGTGCAATTACTTTAAGTCGATCATGTCGTAAGTGTAGAAAAAGTATAAGTTACAAGCAAGTTATTCTTCCTTGATCGCGTCGCGTCGACCATTCAACGTTCCGATAATCATATCATATTGGTATTCAGGCCACTTTTTCACTATTTCGCCGGGACATTTTTCCGATACCAAGAAAAACTTGTTCTGCAATGCATTTGGAATTTTAAATGACTACTTCATGGTAATCTCCATACGTACTTCATACAGGTAAGTGTCGTTTGGCTTTGGATGACCGCTACCAACATTTCTGGCATATGTAACGTCGCTGGGGCATTCAGAATAGGACATAAAGAACTCACAACGTGGTCTAATCATTTTGATGGAAATCTAATTGACTAACTGCTGTTGTTTGTTCGTTTGCAGACCCATGATTTACTTCGGCATTCTAACATATCTATTCGACGATTGTAAGTAACATATTGAAAGACCCTTCGCCGCGATTTGAAATTGCTTTGATTGAAGGCGCCCGAAACTAAGAACGCGTGCTGCCTTTTAATCGATCATTTTGTGATAGGAAAAACATGAAGAACTTCAAGTTTGGCCATTAAAAATGGTCAGTACAGCAATTAATAATGTTTGGGCCCATTAAGAGTTTATGACGAGCAAAACATCGGTAGTCGGCAATGTTACTCGGACACGTGAAAGCAAAAATATTTTTTTTTGGTGTTTATTCATTTATGCTTCGGCACGCACGTGAAAAAATGCAAGAAAATTACAGTTGAAAAGAGAATCTTTAGTACAGCCGGTGAATGTATCGTAATTTCATGACTCGTATGTAATCCGGGCAATAGAGTGCTAGAAATTAATTACTTTCGGCGCACCTCATGTGTATAGGATATTGTCGAATGGCAAGGTGAACGATCTGGGAGTTATGAGATCAAATGCTTGGTCGATTGCAACTCATAAAAGAAACTCATCAAACGATCTAAATTGTGGGTTCATAGAACGAGGAAGCTAGTGCTGAAAGGTGGATCACAGTCAGCAAGCGGCACCTGACGCATCTCGAAGTTTACAAACTTTGAATCCATTTCAAAGCTCAATTGTTGAAGTTCATGATTTTCTTTGATATGAAATGTAGTTAAAACTATAGACTAAATAAAATTGATCACTATTGTTTGAACCCAGACATAGACGAGTTGTATTTCGCTTCATCGAATTAAAATTCGACTTCTAAGCAGCTTTTACCAGCTAGTTAAAAACCATCAATTCTTTTGATTCAAACCACCATCAGAGATGTTTTACTGGACACTTCGTTGCAGCGACGTTAAATTTTTTTGGTGGAAATCTGCACAAATATCTTCGTAAAAAATTACTTCCTGCCTTCTTCAATTGCAGTGTATAAGAAGATAGACGTGGAACTCGGTTCATTACGTGCAACTCAACTTATTTTCTCTAGACTATAGACTAGGGAAATTTTTTGAAAAATTGCAATTTCTTTGCTGGAGTCTGTTTTGCAAAATTCTTATGCAAAAACTCTTGAACCGATTGTAACGAATTTTTTTTGTACTATTTCATTATATCATGAAATTGTTTTAGGCGGAATATGAAGGTCCTACGCGCAATCCGAAGGGTTGGAAAAAATTAAACATTTTTTTGCAATATTTTTATAGTTGTTACTATATTGCAGCGAGATTATTATTTTTGACCATTCAGACCTTATGTAAAATTCAACTACAAATCTTTTATCTCTGAACTGAACTTTTCTCTAAAGTCTATACATTTTAAGCTAAGCGTTTTTACAGAATTTTTCACAAAATCGCTCCGCAAAAGTTTAGCACAACTTTTTTAGACTGCGCATACCTTAATTATTGTTAATTTACTAGTATATGGGAGGTTCTTGTAATCGCCTCGAAAATCGAAATTGAAATTTTCAACATATCTTTACGTTTTGAGGGCATATAGAGTATATTTAAATAGTTTTTAGAAAGAGAGATGTATGTGTGTGTGTGTGTGTGCATTCGTACGTACGTGTGTACGTTCGTGGAGAGTTTTTTCTACGAGCATAATTCACGTAAACAAAGTTGTATCGACTTCGTTGAGGTGTCAATCGAAGAGTCTTTGCAATCTTAAAAGCTGATTAGTTTTTGGGACACTTAGGTCGGGACAGTTTGTTGTTTTGACCTCGTGAAGATCATATCTGTCATGCGCTGTATCTCACGAACCAAACAAAGGATTAATATTGTTAAGGTGCCAATCGACGCGTATAAACATTAGTGTGAATTTATTAAATTTTAAAAAATAAATGCTGTAGCTGGTTTTTAATTTAATAGGAAAAATTGCAAAAAATTAGAGTTTTTTTTTCATAAAAGCTAAATTTTTAATCTGATTTGCACAAGACAGTAATCAATGTTTATGAAATTTATAAACTCTAAACGGTTTTTGTAAAAAAACAACCAAAACTTTTGTTTCAATTACAAAGAAAATTAATTACAAAGTGTAAAAAGGGTTCATACGAATGATATTACCTGATATCTCTTATTCTATAGACACTGTTGCTAAGCCAATCAAAAGTTTTGCCCCTTTGAAGGTCATTTCTGTCATGCACTATATCTCGCGAACCAAACATACGATTTGCATCGTTAAGGTGTCAATCGCGTTTTAACATTTGTGTGAATCTATCAAATTTTGAAAAAATCGTTGGAGTCGTTTTTTAATTTAAGGAAAAAATGTGCCAAAAATTAGGTTTTTTTTTCATAAACAATAAATTTTTAACCTGATTTACGAGACACAGTACTCAATGTTTATAAAATTTATACACTGCAAACAGTTTTTGTAAAACAACCAACAAAACTTTTTCTCATGATTACAAAAAAAAATGAAATTAAACATAAAAAATCATTAAAAGTCATCATGATTTCAAGGTCATTTCTGTCATACACTATATCTCACGAACCAGATATATTATTTGCATCATTAAGTTGTCAATCGACGTGTATTAACATTTTTGTTATGTTTTTGCATTTACAAAAAAATCGTTTCAGCCGTTTTTTAATATAACAAAAAAAAAGCAAAAATTAGAATTTTTTCATAATTTTTTTTTAACCAGATTCGCACAACATGGTAATAAATGTTTATAAAATTTATAAATACTTATCAATTTTTGGTGACAAATCAGCAAAACCTTTTTTCATGATGTCTAAAAAATTAAATAAAAAATAAAAAATTATTCAAAGTCGCCATGTAAAAAGCGTTCATATGAATGATTTTACCTGACTACTTTATTCTAAAGACATTGTTGTTAAGCCAATCAAAGTTTATTAATATTTGCATAGATTAAACAAATTTTGAAGAGGTTTTACATTACCGTGTTTTAATTTTAATATAAAAACTGCTTAAATTTTGAAAATCAAAAAAAATTAATCAAATCTGAATTTGTGGTAATGAACGCTTTGAATGGTAAAATGTTTTGTAGTCAATATTTGCTAGATCATATGCTGTAAAAAGCTTCCATCGATATGAAAATAACAAATAACGTACAATAGGCTTTGTAACCTGCCCCCCCTCCCCCGATTAATCCGCGTAAATAATTAATCATCCCCCTTACCTACGTAATCAATTGATGCTCCCATAGATGATACGATTAATATTAAGTCATTCCAATTACTGTTATGGGAGGTACATTTTTATTATTAAAAGTAGTATTATTTTCATAATTATTATTTTGTTTAGTTTATTACTGGGAATATGACCGTGTAGACCTCAAGGGCCGCACCTCGCGGCTTGTTTTTTATGTTATTCTCAAGAGTTTTCCACAAAATGCATGCCTTCTCTGAACAGTCAAAAGTTGTCGCCTTTTTACAGATGCACTGCAAGTCTCGAAAGACTGATTAAAAAACGCCCAGTTATTTGAAAAAAAAATATTTCTTTTGCAATTTAACAATGTGATCTTACATAGGCATTAGCTAAACCACCTATTTTTCGTTGCGTGAAAATATGTTAGATATTTTCAAGCGCAAAACGTGTCCAAGATACTTTATCGTACCAAATTGTTGAATTGAAGATTTGGCTTTCATGCGGACTTTATTGCCTTAAGGACTGATTATTAACACGCGTACAGTAGATAAATGGTCTTTTATTATAGTTCGTGATGCTATTCATGTACATATGTATGTAGCTAATAATATTAAGCGAGCATAATTATGATTTAGTTCACTTACAATGGGAATTTTAATTAGCCTAATCGGCTTAGTAGGCATCAACAAGTGTTCAAATTAAATCGCCGAACGTATAGGTATGTACACCTTGCAAGTGAAATTTATTTACTGAATAATATATAGCCTGCGGTGTTTGTGATTTAGATCTGTGGCTGATCTGACTTTGAAAAGAAAACAATTTCTCTTTTTTTATATTGTGCACGGATAGCGTTGCCGAACATTTGAATATGTTTATACGATATGGCCGCATTCGAGTTCGGTGTCGATGTAGCTTTAGTGGGACAGAGCGTCACTTTAATCCGTAGGTATCTACCAATACGAAATCTAAGATAGCTATCAACGGAAGAGAATGCCTGAAGCTATGAAAGGGGGAATGGCATGCGGAATTTTGAATTCATACTTGAATCTGTTATATGATCAAAATATTCGCTGATGTGACTTTCTCGTTTTGATGAAGCGCGAAATTATTGAGAATTGTATTGGAAAGCGAATAGTAGTAAAAAAGTATGCATGATAAGCAAATTGTTGGTGCTGTATTATGGGGGCAAGAGTACGCACAAGAAATTTTGTTGGATATCATAAAAATGATCAATTTTAAAGGCAAACAAAAGAGATCGATCGATAAATAATCAAATTAGAATTCAAGGTTGTGAACATTAATCAACGATAGAAGCCCATCATTAGTTGGACATGCTCTTGAGATACCAATCATTTATAGCACCATTAATATCCTCAAATGTAACGAGTAAATGAAAAGAAATTTAAAAAACTGATCGAGATGCCAAATGCTGAACTTCTTTTAATATCTGCAACTACTTTTTTCACGGCTTGCTTCCTTTTTTAGGGAATTTCTTAGTTTAGTTAAAATTTTATGAGGTTGGGTTGGTTAGTACGTCGATTTGTTATTTTTAAATTAAATTTAAAAAGCCTCCAAATACTTGACTTCTTTAGGATTAATTTTTTTCACTTCACGATACTTTCCGAGCGAATTATTATTAAAATCCAATTTAATTAAAAAAACTTTGGGAAAACAGCGTTATTAGAACCTATTGTGAAATCTGAAGTACTAGTGATTGTATCCCAACTAGTAAACATATTTCGGAACGGTTGGATTTTTGGTTTTACGTAGATTCTATCTTCGATATGGTTTCCGTAAGATTTTTGAGCCCATATTATGGATTTTTAATTTCGGTAAATTTTCCGAGCACTTGCGAGTAGATTCTGGACATTTTTGAAGTGATAGTGTCTGTAATAACTACTTTTACGCCTATTGGAGGTAAATACCACTGGATCTATGGATTTTTAAGCTTTTTTTATATTTAGAAGGCCTCGACTAGGCGTCCGGTAAGCTGCTTGGCAAAGATCCTCAAAATAATGACTTCAATAGAGCCTCGAATGTGAAACAGAGTCCTGCAATTTCCACTGAAGCACTATAACACTTACCTTCATACAGCATTATATCGTCTTGCAAGGAAATCTTACCGTACTATCAACATCAAAAGGTGTGCTTTGTATTTTTCCTTGATTTCTTGGAGTTCTCCATCCGGAACACTTATATTCGAACTAATTACGGAAAATATTGGCTTTAATGGGCCAAATCGTGACGTCCTGGCACCTTTAACACATATCCCTAGGAAACTTGAGAAAATTAAGGGTGTACCTCGGAATGGAAGTCGTCCATTAGTACAAACAGCAAAGCAAATAATAGACTTAAATGAACCTATATTCATGGGATTGTGTACCTTCACTGGGTTCCTGAAGGTCAAACAATTAATCAATATTACTACCTTGAGGTACTTGGTAAACTACGTGAAAGAGTAAGAAAAAAACGACCCGAAATGTGGAAGGACAAATCATGGGTTTTGCACCAAGACAATGCGCCAGTTCATTCCGCGTTATCTGTTAAGCGGTTCCTGGCTAAGTACAGCATCCCAGTGTTAGAACATCCACCTTACTCACCAGACCTAGCACCATGTGACTTCTATCTTTTCCCTAAGGAGAAATCTGCATTGAAAGGCACGAGATTTGAATCCGTAGACGCTGTAAAAGAGAAAGCGGCAAGAGTCCTGAAGGAGTTGACAGAAGATGACTTCCAGCACTGTTTCAAACAGTGGAAAATTCGCATGGAGCGTTGCAGGGATAGAGAAGGGGTGTATATTGAAGGTGATAATAAGTGATTATGTATACAATGAAAATAAAATTTTTTACAACGTCAGTCCCGTTATTTTATAGCCACACCTCGTAGTGTTAAATACGTGCAATCTGTTGTAGTTGTTGGAGTTTACTGAGTAAAACATTGAACAAATGTAGGAAAATCAGGAAAAAGTTCCTTCATGCTTTAATGTGACCAATAGATATGAAACGTAATTCATCGTCGTTCATGTCCAGACATATCTTTTAAAATATTTTTGCAAATTTTTCGAGTGATAGATCAGTGTTTAAATCAATTTATTTCGACAACCAAAAAAGGATTGCACATTTGTCTTTTCGTTTGAAATCAAAATCATCACTTTCTTAATTGTAGTTTGAGAGATATAGAACCACACCTGATATATAGTCAGCAAGAAGAACTCGTCCCTAATAGCTTCGTAATTCCTGAATAGAGTTAAATCAAGCTTTGTCGTAGAAAAACATTTTCCGCTGAATAAATGCAGCGATCCCTTATTTGGCAGATATTGCTAGATTCCATCTTCAAACAAAATTTTTCCGAAGTAAAAAGTAGCAATATGTTTTGAATGCTTCAGAAATGAACTTCTTGAAAAATAATCGAAGTATTAAAATTCTTCTCACCCATTCGCTGTTTTGAAGATTTCAAATGAATATCTTGATTCTAGGACATTGTTTGTTGACTCCAATAATTAACTTCCCAGTATATGGGAAGTTCTTGTAATCGCCTCGAAAATCGAAATTGAAATTTTCAGCATTTTTTTACGTTTTGAGGTCTATAGAATATATATAAAGTGTTTTTAGAAAGGGAGATGTATGTGTGTGTGTGTACGTACGTACGTACGTTCGTGGACACTTTTTTCTACGAGCATAACTCACGTAAACAAAGTTGTATCGACTTCGTTGAGGTGTCAATCGAAGCGTCTTTGCAATATTAAGAGCTGATTAGTTTTTGGGATACTTCGGTCAGGGGGGTTTGTTGTTTTGCCCCTTTGAAGGTCATTTCTGTCATGCGTTATATCTCGCGAACCAAACATACGATTTCGATGATTCAGGTGTCGGTATAAATATTTGTGTGAATCTATCAAATTTTTGAAAAAATCGTTGCTCCAGTTTTTTAATTTAAGAAAAAAAAGTGCAAAAAATTAGGTTTTTTTATAAACAATAAATTTTTAACCTGATTCACGAAAGACAGTATTCAATTTTTATAAAATTTATATATTTCAAGCAGTGCTTGTAAAAACACCATCAAAACTTTTTCTCATGATAATAAGAAACATTAAATAAAAAATAAAAAATCATTAACAGTCATCATGATCTTCAAGGTCATTTTGTTATACATTCCTATCAGTTTTTTAAGAGAAACCAGCACAACTTTTTTCATGATTCTGAAAAAAATTCAATTAAAAATAAAAAATCATTCAAAGTTACCATATGAAAGGGGTTCATACGATTGATATTACCTTATATCTTTAATTCTAAGGACTTTGTTGTAAAGTCAATCAAAATTTTAAAGTGTCTGGATAATTTGAGCAGATCTTTAAGAGTTTTTGCAGTCTTTTAATTAAAAAAAGCGGCTTAAATTTTGAAAACCATCAAATTTCAATCAAATTTGCATTCATTTGCATTTGCATCACCCATCCACCAAAAGCCTTACGTAATCAGTGGATGCTCCCGTAGATGATATGATTAATATTAACTCATTCCTGTTACTGCTTTCAATACCTTTCATTATTATTATTTAAAGTAGTATTATTTTCAAAATTATTATTGTGTTTAATATTTTGAATGTTTATCTAGATATTACTGGGAAGTTGACCGTGTGGACCTCAAGGGTCGCACTTCGCGGCTTGTTTTTTTTTATTAATCCACATTGCCCATAAATACTCTGAAGATACTCATAATTTGTTGATTTTGTACATTCCAAAATAAATGGTGCTCCATTTGTACATAATTGCCAAAACTTGAAATCTAGGATAAGGCCTCACCTGAGTATTTATTAAATTTCGCTGGAAAAAAGTCGCTGAAGAAATTGAATCGCTGCGGATTACAGGGATTCATTTAATTGCATATTTTTGGACAGAAAACTCAGTTTAAATAAACTATCTTACAAAAAAAAAATGGAGGATAGTGTCCAAAGAAATTAGTATGTGAAAAAAATAAAAGTTGGCAAAAATTTTCTTTTCTATGAAGTTATTCAATTTTTTTTAGTTCTAATTATCGTGCATTTCATTGAAACATCCCAAGTTCAATAATACCAATAATTCGAATACTTCTCAACCGAAATTATTGCATCGGGTTAGCGAAAACTTGCTGTATTTCAATTATAATTTTAAATATTATACGTTTTCCTAAATGTCCATGACTTCTAGTTTTATCTGATTTTTAGAGGCCGAAATATGTTTCCACTGATACTTCGTTTTTTATGATGTTTGCATATTCATAACGAGCTAAGCATTCCTTAATTTGAGAGCTAATGCATTGCCTATTTTTAAATGGTACATTAGCCAAATGTGCACAAATTTGGTTTTAACTATTTGAAGCAATCAAAACAGCCAGTAATAACAATATTTTCAAAATTTTGACATCTTTTTTCGTTGTATCACATCAGTATAAAATATTCATAATTCGAAAAACAGATTGTTTTTCATAAGAGCAAATGATTGCTTTCAGACTTATGTGTTACGTCAAATTATCGATTATTTAAAAATCAATCATGATAGTTTTTTAGTCAAGTTGAATATGAGGAGAACTTTGAAAGAATCTGACAAGATTAACCGATAAAAATTCATAAATGAATAAACTTTAGCCTACACTGGAGAAATCGCTCAAATTCACTTGCAAAAACTTTACATATCACGACCAAAATGCCTTCAAGAAGCAAAGAAATCCCAACCACAACACAATTCCATTTTCAACAAATTTGTAATGTTGCCAATAAAACCTGTCAACAGACCATTTAAGATTATGACCAAGATAAGTAGTCTTGGATTTGCGGTTACCACACTGACCACGGTGTATCCATACATGCGTTGTTGGTTTAGCAGTTTTGTGATTGTATGTACTACATATATTACATTTTAACTCATTCTAAGACCTCTTTAAATTATAGCCTCTCAACATGTGAGTGACTCGAATTGCCTGAGTCGAGACAATTCATGTTTTTTTTGGTTGGGAATTGTTTAAAAAAAAATTCAATGAACACGATTCCATTTGAATGTCTCACAAACAAATGGCTACAGTAAAAAAGAAACGATTTTTTTACGACAGAAACGCCAATGCTGATCTATAGGGAAACGTCGAAACGATAAAACATCACAATAGGACTGTCTGCACTTGGCGAAATTGTAGAGGTTTCTCAAGAATGGCTAGCAAGGGCCATCAAGTGTGATGTGTGG
The DNA here is from genome assembly GCA_963942545.1 of Oxycera nigricornis. NCBI lineage: Eukaryota > Metazoa > Arthropoda > Insecta > Diptera > Stratiomyidae > Oxycera > Oxycera nigricornis. The sequence goes on from OZ012660.1 coordinate 27,282,162, forward strand.
CGGCTTACTATATGTGTATTATACATATATGACCACACTTGGCCTTCTTCAAACTGCACGCACATAAATTTTGGATCGCCTTTCAATAACACTTTTCGGACTTAATGTCCTGCTCGTCGAGTTGAGAGGTTTCAATATATGTATTCGTTTATCCTGGTCTCGAATTTCGTTGAAAAATCGCCTAAAGGCCACTTGATATTTTCTAACGGTTAAGTCAGTTATCAAAGTGTTTTGACTGCTTATTGATGGCTTTATAGATTTGAGCCCACACATTCATCATATACATGTACATATGTCTCCATTGGAAATTGAGAAATGACCGCTGACACCTACCCAAATGGTGCGACGAAAAGATGTTAAAATGCCATCATGAAACATGTGGCTAACTGGCTAGCCAACATTGAGTAATGTATCTGTGATAAAAGATTAGAAATCAACGGGAGTGCACATTCATCTTCTTCGTGGCTCGTTACCACGCTTGGCTTAACCAGATGGGTGCAACCTACGTCATTGAATTATACGCCAACTTTTTGACTTTTTGAAAATATTAAATGCATTTTAAGGAATAGCAATTCTTTCAAACGATACTAAATTCAAAGCAATGACTATCGGATCAAAAGTATTTCCCGATGTAGGCAGACCTTCCTGCCTTTATGAGTAGACAAACTTCAGAAGTGCCTGGTCATATGTATGGTGCGATTTCAGCTAATTACTGAATAACAAAACTGTAACAATTCAAACTTCAAATTCGCGACGAGCTGTGACGAGTTTATCTGGACCATCTTTTGAGTTGCGGAGCACCTAATCATCTTGACCGCCCACAAAACCATCAAGCCGTCACTCATACTTTGCACTCACTTTTCCCATCTCTTCGACTTGCTTAGTTCACCGCTGATTGCGGTCATAGCACTTACGCTGTTAAAACAACACCAGAAAAACATACAAGTAAGTCCGTTGAAGCTGCCAAAAGGTCAACATAAGTACCATCGACGTCTTGAACAACTATAACCGACCATCATCATCAGCAGCATCGCACAAGAGCTCATATGGGGATGCTGGTATGTTTGCCGAACGTGCCGCTGGGGTCAAGTTGCAACAAAAACCAATCAAATTTGATTTTCATGCCTGAATTTCAGAAACAGAAAAATTAAAGAAGAAAAACACAACGCCATGGGTAATCTTCTTTTCGTTGTTTACAAAAGAGTTCTGGCTTTTCTAGATTTTAACACGTTCGATCTAAAACTGGAGTTAGCACCCCCACACAATTTTTCCAAATCTTCGACGATGACTAAACCGCTTTAACAATCATGCTGGACACGAAATGATTTTGGGCAATTACGACCACTCGAGTGGGAAGCTTTTTTTTCTTCCAAACATACATGCATACATATAAGTACGTGCCCATATAGTGATGTCTTGTTGAGCAGATGGTAAATAGGTGTAAATATTCCTTATATTAGATGTATGAAAACGCTTGAGGTGCGCAATTAGCGTTTTCAATAGAAAAAAACTTGTATTTTAGAAAAACATGTAGTTATCTACTTTTTTCAAGGCTCATTTCGCTCGAAGACCAGTTTTACGTAGAGTGGTGTGGTTTTTTTCGGTTCATTTTGAAAAGACGTCCAAGACTGCTTATTGTTTGAATTAATCAAAGTAGTACTTAGTACTACTAGTTAGCACATTCGTTTGTGTCTATATTTGAAGATTGTATGTGGGTAATAAACAGAAAAGAGGCCGATGACTTCGAATTGATTTGCCTGCGAAAGAATATTTTTTTTAGTTCTCCACAAATAATTTCCTGTTATGCCTTTGAGCCGATTAAGTAATTTTGGCAACTTATAAAATAAATTTACATCCGACGCCATCTACACACCACCATTCTTAATTATATATTGACTGCTTTAAACGAGTAAAAAAATCAAATAATAATTGAAACGATATGGTTGGCGCCCTATTGTTTTTTAACTTTCAATAAAAAAATATGAAAAGTAAATAAGAAGTAATGGTAAGTCAGGCAACAGCTATTGTTTGAAATGATATTTATTTTCAACTGTGTGGAAAACGTTCCTAACAAGCCAGTACAAGCATCTCGCTATCGTCTTCAAAATTCTTGTTCCTGACCATTTCTTTCAGATAAAATAAAAAAGAAATTCAAGCCTGGGTGTTAGATCTGAAGGATAGAACGAATATTTCAAAACTAGCTTCTCGCATGCCACAAAGCCACAAAGTTTTTATCTTTTATTTTGATATAACAGGATTACTGTTTGATGTAACAGAACTCCTGGTTGCAGTTTGCGTTCGCTTTTTGTTTTCTTTAAAAGTCCCCTGCAATCATCTTATTTGGCCTGTTTGATAAAAAAAGTGGGTGGGTGAATGGGTGGGTGGGGGATATTTTACATTAACTTTTGTCCAAGCATCCCAAAAACACCCATCACAACCTTTTCTGCCCATTTTGAAACATTTAGTTTCGTATTATATATCGATGAAATCTCCTGGTTGAAGAATTGCCGTAAAATTTCAAAAGATCTTTGCTAACCTGAAAAATCATAGAAAATTGACGAATATAGACCGCAATGTAAACGATAAGGCTTGCTTTGGATCAGTGATGCGAGATCAAGCCTTTCACTCTAGATTTAGAGCTATCTTCCAGCAAAGATTCATTGAAATTACATGAGATTTAAATAATTATTTATATAATATAATTATTTAGATTGAGAATTTTAGGCTTGATTTTTGTTGAATCCATTCGCTTAAACTTTACTATATTTTTGAATTAAACAAAAAAAATGTACTGGCTTATTGGACGTTAGTCATAACTGTTAAAATTCAGTAAAATAATATACAACCAATCGTTGAAACTTGTATAGGCACCTGGCAGGAAAACATTGGAGTGGCTAAACATATTCAAATCCAGAAAATTCAAACTTTCTCAAACGAGGTACTGCGTAACCTAATCGATACTACGTGGTATATATGAAGTCACGATCTACTTCAGAACCTAGGGATCTATTATGTTTCTGGAGTAATAAAATAAAATGCTGTTGAAAAGGAATTCAGACAACAGCATCACACCAATATTGAGGCAGTCAGAATCCTTGATGATCATAACCAAATAAAAAGGCTCACAAGAGTAAAACCTCTTGATTTGGCTTATTCGTAACAGAACGTTCTTAATCCTTTTGTATTATGGAATATACTGTATGCAGAGTCTTGTATGTTGCACTAACGAATCAAACGTCCAATCTAGTTGAAATCGTACAGCATCGAATTTAGGCATTATGGGATGTTTCTTTTAGAGGCATAGAACTTCTCAAACAGATAAAACACAGATGAATTATTGAAATGGCCAATTTTCTGGCTTTATTAGCTCGCAAATTTCATGGCGTTTAGTGTTTAAAAATAATTTCTGGCATATAACCACCGCGACTGCGTTTCAGTCACATTACCAGCGATAGCTGCCTCGGTGCGCATTGTCCGAGCTCGTGTTGGATGAATATTATCCAATAGAGTATACGTGGACATAAAAATTTTCATCGTATTGTGTATGCTGTTCAGATGGACGATTATGAGCACCATAAATTGGACGAAGTGCTCTATAAATTTGGTGCACAGGATGCGAATTTCAGAAGTAAATTTACACATTTTGGAGATGTCATTCGGGCGTAGGTCTTTGCATGATAGTTTGCCGAAGTAAATTAAACATTATGTTAAAATGACAGCAAAATTTTACAGCTACAATAGAAATTCTATACCTCTAAAAAAACACCATATGTATTATTATTGTTGTACCTAGTTTATATAATCATGAAAGGCTTTACATATGGAACGGTCTATTGAAACTTGATTTGAATTGGGAGTTTTTGAGGAGATGATCAGCAAATATTTTCGCGTAGGAAATAGTAAAGATTGATTACATATACTGACAACATTTGAAAGATGATTGTTTTTTTAATGACATTTACGTTCTAAATTGTTGAAAAAACACCTACCAGGTGATTGAATCTAAAAAAATCAATTGGCGCCTCATGAAATCGCTATCTTTTGGCGTTCCGCTTGTAAGTGACCTCTGGAGCCTTACACTTAAATCAGCAGCTTGCGGATTAAGCATTCCAGCATCCCTGATAACTTCGTTCCATCACAGAAATATATTGATGAAAACTTTCTCTATGCTCGTCACTGATAGCTCCACAAAAAGGTACGAAATAATCGAGATGGGAGTGGAGAAAATGGATTTTTAGGGACATGTTGTATTCGAGTTGATAGTATTTTTGTAGAAGTTCTGTGACCAACTGAGTGTAACTATCATTTTTTTGTTTCCTAAAAATCCATGTTTAGCTCCTTTAAGAGCTTTTCAAGCTTTCTTTTCTTTCCCTTCCAAAACTAAATCAAACGCTAAATCCTTTACAAGTTGACGTATTTGTGGCCCAAGAAAGATGCCTTCTTTGATTTTTGCATCACTTAATGGAGGAAATTTTTCCGTCAGGTATTTAAAAGACTGGGTTTCTCGGTTAAGCCCTTGAAAAAATTCTAAATTAAACCCAGCTCGATGTGTAGGGATGGAAAAAGAACACTCTTGGGATTCACGAGCGGCTCGGTAATGACATTTTTCTCATTAGAGTTAAGATTTTGTACCTCTGGCATTGCAAAAACATTACATAGTTCTAAAAAAGTACTATTACAATAGCTGGGTAGAGCTTAGTACCCCCTTTTAGAACTATATAATGTTCTTGCAATGCCAAATTTACAAAATCTTTACTTTTTAAGCTGAATACTGAATTTCTATTTATACCAACTTATTTCTAGTCTAATTACTTGCTAAACGAGTTTGCTAAGTCACTAGACCGAAAATGTTCCAAATTTTTGTGTCAAATGATGAATGGGAAAAGTCTATTCGACTGAAGACTTTTCACCACTCTCAGAGTACTTTTCTGCATGATATCTTTTCCAAATCAAACCTGTAAACAAAACTGTTTGTCGCTTTTCCTCTCTGTTTTCATAGAATCCATATCAACAATCTAGTTTGTAGATACTTGTTGAAAAGTCCTCAAATAAGCGACCCACAATGCGTTATGGTTCTGCGTCAATGCGTTCGAAATTGTCACGCCCCGCCGCTGGCCACGCCGTCTGCGATATGAAATTTTCACGGTCTGCTTGTAAGGTAATGATTGGGCGATAATAGGCCCAGTTTTTCACAGTTTTTCAACATTTAATTAGATGTTAGACAGAACGATAGTTAAAAGTTTGAATGAAATGTGGTCGTCGCCAAGCATCTTAGAAAGATTTGGAAAGTGGTGTCATGCACTTACGCGGGTGTAGTTTTTTGGACTGAAAATGTTTAAGTAGCTATCACGAATAATCAATTTATTGCGACAGTTTTTCTTATGTAGCTTATCATATTCGTCTTACTGTAAGGTGCAAAGATCAGCTCCTACAAATCTAAATTTCTGCATCAATGGAGGTGGATTAAATTTAAATATTTACATATACCATTTCACTTCACAATCATTTATTTATGTAAGCTTCCAGACAATTTTCTATCGTTGTGAAGCCATTTTATGCATCGTATTTCCTGTGCCCAAAATTCACTTCAATTATCATATTCAGCTCATAAATTTTTTTCCGACAACGTTTGAACTTTATAAACTGTAAATGTGAATTTATTATTTCCTATAAATTATTTTTCGCAAGCATATCAATGAGATAAATCTTAGCGTTGATGGTTCAAATGGACAGTATTTTGATTGGTAAGTACTACATATGCGGTTTTTTTGAATGATTCGCATTTGAATGTAGCAGATATAGTATCTACTATATTATACAACATAAAGCGTGATGCAAAAAATGTAAACTGGATATGTTAATCTAAAAAAGGCATCGAAAAATATGCATGAAAGTTGCAAAAAGATACAAAAAATTACGTAGTGCGCTTATATGATCGTCTAATTTTAACTCTATAGAATTCGAAAACCAGTTTGGGCATTCCGTAGTACTACAAAATCGTGGTAAAATGTATGCATGAATTTATAATGATTTACAATTATGTGATTGCACATTTAGCTTTGTAGAAGACAGACATGGTTCATCAATCATGTACATATAGAAACGGTGATCAAAATTACATAGTGTCTTGAAATGCTAAAGCATCTAAGCCTAACCCATTTTACCCTGAAAAAAGAAGAAAACAAAATTTGGAACAAAATAGAATTTCAATTGTCATCAGCAAAGTTTTTCGTGTATTCTACTTCCTTTCATGTCAAAATACATATTGAGTTTAACCCTAAGAAAAAGTCACTAAATTGCACTCAAATAAAAACACTTAAAAATAAGGTTTGCTACATAATACAATTTTGTTGAATTTTAATGTACCGACTAATTTAATTTGCTATGAAAATTGTTTCAATACAAACATAATTTCTTGATGTAACAAACAATTTAATACAGATCAAGAAATTTTTTCTCAATCAATCTCTTTTTAATTTACAGATCAGACGGTTTAGTTATGTGGAAACAGAAAGCTACCCTTGAATAATTCACAGGCTTGCAACAATTACAATGTCAGTACATATTGATTCACCTATGGTGCGTAACAATTTATTGGATTATGGCGACAGAATGGGGTCATTAAAAGCCACACTCTCGACACCAGTTGAACCATCCTCGAAGGGTTTACTTAATGGACCGGGCCAGAATAACTGCTTCTTAAATTGCGCAGTACAGGTAAGAATGTTGATTTGTGTTATTAGAATTTGCATTAATTAATGGGTCTAAGTTTTTATTTGCATACCAACTTGAAAGAGAATATTAAGTAGCAATCCATTTTACTATGAGTTTGTTAAAACCATAAATCTAAATGTTTTATCAAATAGTTGTTAGACCGTAAATTATATTGAGTGTCGTAAAAGTTTCACACCATCTGACCAAATCGTGGAAATGTAAACAAATGTCGAAAAATTAAGTTTCATGGAGACTTTTAACAACTGAAATGACTGTAGCGACATTTTTAACATTTTTGCTGATTTCTATGGATGGAAAGACATTGTATCTGCCTACGCCCTTCCTTCTGAAAGAGAAACTTTCGATTGCAACATGAAATCTCAATTATGATTTTTAAAAAATTTAGTTGAATGTGCACAGTTTCTTGAGTTGAATTCTTAAAAGAATACTTATCTCCTGTATAAGGACATTTGGTTAAACGTGTCATCAATTTTATTATATGAAAGAGTATGAAAAATTGTAATAAATTTCGAAAGTTAAAAAGGCAAAATGCGGGCAAAAATGCAATAAACAAACAAAAACCTGACATGAAATTTCGCCTAGATAGTTCCGAGGATTTTTTTGAGAACAAACAGGACAATTGCAAATTCGGCTTTTGTCTCAAGTTTTGTTTTTGGTGTTTTTTAACAGCAATTGAACTCAAACGTTATTATAATTATCAGTCAAAAGCTTTTTCCGCTAAAAGTCGATCATTTTCAAATCTCCATTTCGTGTTTTTTTTAAATTAATATCGTGAAATTTGTTATGTTATGTTGCTAAACCCCAAAAACTTAATCATGCCAGAAATAGTATCAATTCTAAGGATTGTTGTATTTCGATCCTTTTGACTTTTGATGACGTTTTCTTGGTTTGGCTTCACTGTGCATCTGGGCAAAGTTTTCTTCAATGAAGCAGTTTTCAGTATGGTTTAACCATGCTGACCGGCTGAATCCACAGCCGCCCAGGACTGTTTTAGAGTTTACTACCAAGTTCAGCAAGAATTCCTGAGGCCGCCCTAATAATCCTTTTTTAATTTTATAAAATCCATTTGATAGGTGAAATGTAAAAAAATTTCAAACTTCTATATTTTTTTAGGTTTTGACTTGCAAGATTTTTATTTTTTTTTGAATTTTTTTCATTAAATTTAGATTGCGAAATTATTATGCAAAATTTACTGAATTGGTTTTCATGGAAATTTGTGTGCTGTTTTATTATATTATGAAGGTTTTCTAGGCGAATTAAGAAGGTCTTTAGTGCATTCTAAGTGGTAACAAAATTAAATAAAAATAGTCTTATTTTTAAATTTATTGCAATTTTGCGGCAAGGGTGAATTTTTAATTTTTTTTTTAACCAATCATATTTTAAAGAAAATTTAATTACGCAAGTTTTATTTCATCATAACGTTTCTCGTTTTTTTATAATTTTTAAACATTACGATTTATTTATTAATGTTCCCGACCTTTTTTGAGAGGCGGATACGTTAAATATTGTTATACTCGTTATTCCATAGCTTTTACTGCAAAAATCAGTGTGCCCCTTCGCAACAGCCAACTGAAAACAGATCCATCCTAGTCTACTAGATAACAATTTATATTCGAGAGCTGCTTCTCTAATACAAGCGAAAATCTAGGAAAGTTTATTTTTTATTCATTTTTCCTTTGTTATTTATTCACGATGGGAATCCCAAAACAGATTATAAAAAATAATTCTATAAAAAATTGATGTGGGTCCAGAAGTATCTATAATTTCCTTTCGCCTAATCAAAACCATAGAAGAAATTGAAACTTTGCTACTTGTGGCATCTGGAATTTTTTTAATTTTGCGTCCTTTAAAAATATTTAAGAGGGAAACTCTCAAATCATCATTAAAGTAATATTGTCTTCTTCATTGTCAAAAGTATACTCCAAGGTAAAGTTCAATGCTGCACGAAATTTGCGTCTGGCTATGAAAATACGAAAATATACACTACGAGTCCCAAAAAGTTATCGACATGATACCAAGGAAACGCAGTAAAGCTGGAACTGGTAAAAAAGTTCATGAAGGAATCTGTTCTCAGCTACACTAAAATCAAAAACTAAACATAGAGTCTGCTGAAAGCGCTGCTGGACAAATTTCCGGACAAAGATTTTTCTTGCGGTCTGTAGAAAGTCATCAAAAAAGACTGTTGGTTGCAAGTGCATATTAATACGGTACCTAAAACAATTAGATTTATAAGATGTACTTAATTTCTCTAATTTAAATGCACCAAAAATGGTAAGGAACTGCGCCAAACAGGTAGCACCCCAACATGTAATAATGTTTTAGATCCATTTTTAACCCAAAAAACTGGCGTATGAAATCCTGTAAAAAATATATATATCATTAAGCAGTTCAAATGAAGATTAAAACCTATGTCCATTGTCTTGTAATTTAATTCCTTCAAAAATACATTACCTAATTTAATAGCTAATAATTCAAAATGCTTTCAAGTAAATGAGCTGGTTCCCATGACCTTATCAAATGCATTGGAATTACTTAATAATATCAATGATAGCTCTGCTGCTATATGGACTCCCTACTAATGCAATATTGCAATAATAGTAGATAAAATAAAAAGCGACGGTGAGAAGATCCCCATTATTAATTAGATCATGTTAATTTCATGCAAACACCACAAATTCTCTTCATGCTTTCCGTGTTGAGCAAGTTGCCTCCCATACAATGTTTTTTTGCCATTTAATTTTTCTTATATATACTTTGTAGCAGCAACCAGAAGATGCCTAGAGAGAATCGCAATTCATTATCATTCTAATTAAATAATTAATTAATTAGTTACATCTTCTTCCTCTTCGTCCATTTTAAATGAATTAAAATGAACTTGAATGACGATGCTCGTGGGAACTGTTTTTTTTCTTCTTTTTCTCTCTCTTAACTCCAAGCAGAAGAAGATGAATGGCAGAATAGGGCTTTGACCTAAAGACCGTGTTGGGGAGGGTTACATGGGTGTTTAACGTTAGATAGGGTTGAAGACTCTATATATGGATGTTTTAAAATGCATCTAGATAAGCAGTAATCGCTACTTGTTTTAGTTTCGCCTTAAATGCTGATTAAAGTGTACAAATTATAATGTGAATGTGGCTAATTTTTATGCGCAATGAGTTTTTAATGTATGGCAATAGTGATGATATGTAGCTGTAATAGATGAAAGTATTTTGGAGCTTAGCTATGTAAACTGCCGCCTGGAGGTCCTCTTTTGGCATAATTTTTTATTTTATCTGCGCTTTCTCTTTGAAAAGTTATCAGATGTTAGCGTAATCCAAAATGCAACTTGGGTATCAAAATGCAAATCATTTCCAAGAAAACACAAACATAAAATTTGGCTCGCAATGTCTCGAAGCGTATTTTGATTGATGTCTGAACAATTTTTTTACTTTTTAAAATATCATCGAACCTTCTACCCATTTGTTCATCCCCCGCGGGCTGATAATGATGATAATAGCACATTACTTAGCAACTCCTGGCAATTTGTTTTCGCCCGTAACAAGTAGAAGCCGAAAACTCGTGGCCAGGCTTCTTGAAATCTGCAAATTTTCTTAATTATGTTCCATATTCCGTGAATACAGTGCTATCATTATCTTTTTGCTTTGTTTTTTGCCTTATTTATCGTTTTCTGCCTCGACCAGGTGCCCATTATTAATTTTCGGTTTCGCTTTCGATTCGCGAACCTCTTCCAATTGTACGCTTGATTTATTTCTGCCAGGAACCAAAGAAAACGTATCACCTGCTGTCCGTCGTTTATAAAATGCGCGAAAAACGCAATCTGTTATTCTACCTTTTTGGTGGTGGTGGTCTAAAAAACCCAACAAGAAAAACTACAATTCTTGACCGCACCTGTGTTTTAGCGATCCTAATCAAGGGGTAAGCATATTTTTGGGGTGTTTGTGTATGCGTGTTGCTGAAATGAGATTTATTTGATCACGTTTGCTGCCTGGAAGTTCGTCTCAAGCCGAGCTGGTTTAATGGAAGTCACTTTTTGTATTTAATCTTTTTGATTTAGGACCCATGTTGGGTCGACTCACGATTCGAGATTACGAATAAACAATGTTGGTATTAAGTTTTTCGATTGTAATTAGGTTTTAGCGCATTATGTCTTGTTGGGATGAATTTGGGGAAATCAAAAAGATTTATTTTGTGTTGATTTTGTTAAGACGAATCACTACTGTGCTAAGTGTGCGAAAAAACAATGGCTGAGGCGACCCAAAAAAATTTAAATAAATTTTGCTGGGATTATTAATACCATCACTACTGAGATTTGTCTTTCAAATACCATTGTCACAAATTTCATGGATTTAACTTTGTAAGTATGTGTGTATAACTACACGATTAGTTTGATTAACAAACAAAATGTTAAATATTCGCAAGACTTAAGGATTTGTTACAGTAGGGGCTTTTAGGAGTTGATTGTTACATCTTGTAGCTTATCTTATACAGATAAACTCATCCAAAATTCACTGTTAAACTGTAATATCATGTTTGACATTAGAAGTTTGTATCGGCGAAATTGAAATGCTTTTAAATCATTATATTTGATTTAGGATAGTTATTACATTTAATCGCCATGAAGTATTGAAATCACAGCCTCAATATTCGTTTTAGGTTTGTTTAATTTTGAAAATGGAATGAAATCCCTCTTATTAAAAGATAAAAGCCACAAAACATATATTTCCAAGCAGTTATTTATGTATTTATGGTAGTTTTCCATGGTTTTTGAGATAATACAGGTGTTTATCATGTTTGAAACTTTCTGGTCCTAAAATTCGATGGGGAATTTCTGGAGAAAAGATGATTTGGTGTTTTCTTCGTTTGTTCTTTATTTGATTGTTGAATTTATTTAGTAGACTTATAGTAATCTTATTTTCTTTTGGTGGGTTATATAACGAAGATTTGCTTGCGATGTATTCATCAAGGAAAACAATATTAGATATCATTTTAAGGCACACTCAGAACCATAACTTGTCTGTCATTTTTTTAAAATGAAATATAATCACGGAAAAAGAAATTTATATTTAATTACCATAGTTTTAGCAACAAATTGTATTACTTGATATTATTAAGTGATTTTTTGAAGATTTTCCGCTTTCTTAGTTGGCTATTATAAATTCTAAGCAAGCTGAAATTATTTCCAAACAAAATTTCTCTGTTTTTTTTTTTGGATAGACGAAGATTCTGGGTTCATAAAACCTTCTACGACTATGAGTTCTATTGATATCGAAAACATTAAAGATTTCTGATATTTCTTCCATCCTAATTTTCTCAACTATAGTCGTTTCAATTGCTCGAAAAAACCCTGGGTAGCACCCAATCTATTCTGCACTACTTAGAGCCTTTTTTTAGCATTTATTTCAAGATTTTGAAGTCATCTGATGATCTTTTCCAGTTGAAATTGAGTGATTTCCCGAACACTGATTTGAAATACTTTTGACTATCTTCTTCAGCTGCTCAGTATACATCTGCAGGATATAATCGATCGAAGTTTATGTTAATCCGGAAAATATTTTTGCAATTTTTTCATTCTTTCAATAAGGAACATTTTGAATATTTTGCGTTTAGAGAACTGGCTTTCGATGATTTGCAGCCATTCAATCCTTCTTTTTATTTTTATGTTAATTAAATTAACTTATCTTCACTTGTTATATGACTGAAAAAAGTTTGGTTTTGTTTTTCCATGTTTTTGAACATTTAATTATCAACCCTTGGAGTGTATGTGACAAATCCGTTGCTTGTGGCAAATCAGTATGGTTCTTTAAAGCAATTTTGGAGTCGAATCTCTGATTGCTAACGCAGTTTATTCTTTGTTTGAAAAAGGATCAAAAATAAATTATCTTGGTGATTGGGGTTTGGGTGAATTTTGAAATTGTCCTTGGCTGAAGTTTTCAACATAGCTAGGGAATGTTAAGAGACTTTCTCCTTATTATACTAAGTATTTGTTACATTAGTCGTCGATTGTTGTCTCCTACCATTCTTTTACCAAGCCACCTGTTAAAAAATTACTAAAGTCGGTCTCTATGAAAAGTTTAGCTGCGGAGATTAAAGTCTTAATATTTTCGGCATGTGAAATTCCACCCCCCCCCCCCCCAATTCTATGAGAAAAAATATTATGAAAAGAGATATTATAATTTGCTCCCTTATTTTAACGAGCCTTAGGTACTCGTGATTGCCAAAAAATTACAAACACGACAAAGTAGCTCTGTTTAGAATCGCAGACGCGTCTTGGAATAAACAAGCATTGATAAGATTAACTTTCCTCCAAAATCAAGATGAAAACTAGTTCTTAGTTAAAATTAGTTCAGGCCGTTTAAGGCTACAAACATTTAGAGGAAAACGTTTTTTTCAGTCAAGTCATGCGTCAATATTATTTCGAAATAAAAAGATGATCATATATAATTTCAAACATAGAACCTCTGATATTTTTATCTTTTTTTTGTATAATATGTGCAGTTCTCTCGATCTTGGATATTGCAGCTAAACAAATTACGTGGATGCTCCCAAACATAGTTTCACACTTTAAAAAAGCTGTAAAAATCAGCATGAACAACTTGGTATACAAAATCATAAATTAGTTTTTACGCAGGCTATAGGAAACATAATCATAATATTTGCCAATTTGTTGATGTTAATACTCTTTCATTGCTGGTAATAACATCGAGAATCACACTTATCCCTGAGCGCAAAACTCTATTAGCGAAAATAAATCAAATTGTGTGATTTTTTGATTGAAAGAAATCTGTTCTGATATCCACCCACGCCTACATCAAAACTAATTACAAAAAGAATTTAAAATCTGACGTAGGTACTAAGTTTTATTACTTAGTTTATTCCGCATACATAATGTAAATGTGTTGGACCCATCGGATTTACGCCTGATCACCTTGAAAATTTCGAGTGTGTCTTGGATTGACGCGACATCCAGTCAACGTAAGGAGCTTAAACTTTGAGCTCGAAATCTTCTTATTCAAGATTTTTTTTTAAAAAAAACTTAGCCCCATGCTAAGTTCCTTCTAACTAATGACTCTGAGCTCGACAATGACTCGCGCGTAGTCAAAAAGTGTGAAATTAATTCTAAAAGCGGATTACTTTTAATTTCAATGTTCAAAAACTCACGTAGTCAAAGACAATCGCATCATCATCACCAAGCTGCGGCTCGTTTACCATCTTCCATCCATGTTGCCTGAAGACCCGAGGTGCTTTGGGTCGTGTAGAAGTTGAAGCCAGGAATCGAAAGAAAAATTATCATGCGTCGAATTTCGTCTCCCAGGAGAATTTCTGAAGCGTGTCGTAGACGACGACGACGACGAGGAATAAGAAAACTTCCCAAGAAATTGCAAAGGGTACAAATTAAATGCAAGAAAGTCGCAGAAGTGATTCGAGTAGTTCTTGTGTAAGACGAAACCTTGAATCAACTCTCGCTTCGATTGCAAATATTGCCGGGGTTCTTTTATATCTGAATGATTGGTTCAATGGTTGGTGATGAACACGAAGATTTGCCTTGAGACGATTTCCGACAATCAATTGGTGTTCTCTTACATCCGACCTATGTTTGTGGTTTTTCACATTTTCCGTAGAGATGGCCAGAAGCATTCGTGCATGTGTGGATGTGCTATCATGGACGTCGTCATCATCATCACGGCGTCATATATTTCCACGGTTCAGTGGCCCAAAGCCAGAAGTCTTGGTGAGAACTTTTCAAAAAGTCTGGGTTTCGAAGCGGTAGTTACGTGTAGGTGACAAGCTGTGGTCTTCATAGAAGGAACCCTTCATTTCGTGTTCGTGTGAATGATAGTACTTATGATTGCATTTATTATTACTGTAGATGATTGCTAGACTTTTTGAGAGCTAGGTATGAAGCTTCAACTATATTATTAATTATTCGAAAGTAGGTTTGAAACATCATCAAACGAATATTCTGTCTGATTTGATAGTCCTGCGAGGTCCTGATAACAATGATTAGCAAAAATATCACATTTGGAACTGTTGCCCATCAACTTTGCTCTTCAAGATGTTTTAACCATTCTCCACCATACTGTGATCATGGTTTCGCCCACATAACACCATACATACTCCCAAAGAAGACCAGCTCGGACAACATTTGTGCAGGCCACCAAGTTTAGAGTTCCCATATCAAATTATATCATCTGTGATGCCATGTAACATGGCAAAGCGTCATCGTCTTCTACTTTAATGTGATTCCTGACTTTTATGGGCTGCTTCCTTCCGTAGATGACTAGGCTACTGCTGAAGCCATCTTACCGCCTCAGTGATTTGTCGGCGGTTGGGCTGACTATAATTTTTCGTAGATTGTTTTTTTTTTGGTTGACAATAGACGAGCAGTCTTTGCTGCCTATGCCACCTTCTTTTCCATTCTTATTGTTCGTCGTTTTGTCGTGGATGAGTCACAAGAACTTTTCATGGTTTGCTGCACTTATGTTCCAATGTTGAAAATTACGGAAGTTCTTGAGAGGTTTAATACTTCCACAGTAAATTTACAGTTCTATTAACACTTTAGTGAAGTTGTTTCTTGTACTAAGAATGATTCTGTCGTTAGAAAAGTGAGATGATTGATGAATGAGTTGAATGCGAGCCGGAATAGCTTTTAATTGCTATACATAGGCGCCATTAAAAATTTAGATAATTCAGATAAATAAAATGAAATGAAAAATAAATATGCTAGTCTTGTGAGATGCATGCTGTGCGTGTTATTTTTCTTTATTCTGGGATATGATTGGTTGATGAGTTACTTTGAGTTCTGAAATTTCTATGCGAAAGAAACAAAAAATATGTTCCCTGTAAAAAAAATTCTGTTTAATTTTCAACTTGAATTTGTGGTCCAAATTTTTTATTGTATTTAAGTACCAAACAACTAGTCCGCTAAATACTTGTACGGTTTTTTTGGAAAAGTTTAGAAAATTTAATGAAATTATTCATGAAATAAATTTATTTAAGACACCAAGAAAAATATACAAATCAGTCTACTCATAATCGTGGATGGTTATAGATTGACTTCTTGCTTCGTCATTGTCATGAAATTTTTTCTCACATTGCTCATACGAATTCATACATACATAATAATACATAATAAATAAATACACAAGAAATCGTGGAGTACAGGAAAAAAAATTATCTCAAAATTTATCAAAAGCGCACACTGAAAATATCCGGAAAAAATGTCCAGTTATAGAGGTTGCTTTGGATATGCAAACCATTTTTTTGACTACCTTCAAAATAGATACGCAAATCTATTAAACAATTTGAAAAAAATTAATATAGCCATAGTCAAAAAGCCTAATTTTATTTCACAAATGTATCTGTGTTTATAAAAGCAGTAGTGCTACAAGAGTAATTGCTATGCCAGCAACAAGTTGCATCTTTTTGTGTTGATGCTGCTGAAAAAGTCAGCTGCATCATGGAAAATAGTCCTGCGGCAAATATTGCGGAATTTGAACTTTCAATAATATTATTTTAGTGATTTCATGGCAAATTTAGGATTTAAAGGCTGAATATTATTCCTAAAAAATGATCAAAACAAGCCGTGAGGTGCGACCCATGAGGTCCACACGATCAACTTCCCAGTAATATCTACATAGATATTAAAAATATTAAACACAATAAAAGTTATGGAAATAACACTACTTCAAATAATAAAAATGTACCTCTCATAAAAATTATTGGAATGATTTAATATTAATCGTAACATCTACGGGAGCGTCAATTGATTACGTAAGGATTTTGGTGCATTGGTTTGATTGATTATTCACGCGGATCAATCGGAGGGGGGACAGGTTACAAAGCAGTTTTTTTCATTAAAGTTAAACACGGTGCTGTGAAGACTATTGAAAATCTGCTTAAATTTTGCAAATATTAATAAACTTTGATTGACTTTACAACAATGTCTTTAGAATAAGAGATTTAAGGTATAATGATTCCAATGAACCGTTTTTACATGGTGACTTTGAATGATTTTTTATTTTTAATTTAATTTTTTTTTAATCATGAGAAAAGTTTTTGCTGGTTTCTCTACAAAAATTGATAAAAGTTTATAAGTTCTATAAACATTTATTATTACGATGTGCAAATCAGGTTAAAAATGGATTTTTTTATGAAAAAAACACTACTTTTCTAAAAAAAATTAATAAATCGTAAAAAACGCTTTAACAATTTTTTTAAAATATAAAAACATTATAAAGATGTTGATACGCGTCGATTGACACCTTAATGATGGAAAGATTATATTTGGTTCTCGAGATATAATCAATGACGTAAATGACCTTGAACGTTTAATGATTTTTTATTTTTTATTTAATTTTTTTTGTTTACATGAAAAAAAATTTTGCTGATTTTTTCACAAGAACTATTTGGAGTATATAAATAATATAAACATTGATTACTTAGGTTTGAAAATCAGGCTAAAACTTTTGTGTTTTTGAAAAAAACCCTAATTTTTGGCACTTTTTTTAAAAAAATTAAAAAACGGATCCAACGATTTTTTTAAAAATTTGATAGATTCATAAAAATGTTAATACCCGTCGATTGACACTTTACTGATGAAAATCGCATGTTTGGTTCGTGAGATATAGCGCATATCATGGTTGACCTTCAAGGGGTGAAAACAGCAAACCCCCCCGACCGAAGTGTCCCAAAAAATCAACTCTTAAGACTGCAAAGACGCTTCGATTGACACCTCAACGAAGTCGATACGACTTTGTTTACGTGAGTTATGCTCGTAGAAAAACTGCCTGCGAACGCACGTACGTACGTACATACACACACACACACACACACATACATACTTCTTTCTAAAAACACTTTATATATACTCTATAGACCTCAAAACGTAAAGAAAAGTTGAAAATTTCAATTTCGATTTTCGAGGCGATTACAAGAACTTCCCATGTACTGGGAAGTTAAAAAATCGTATCCGATAAAATTCTACAAATATTACTACCAAAAAAATAGAGTGGTTATCAGGGTTCCATGAGCATGAGCGTATTTTAAACAGCTGTTTTCGAATGAAATGTTTTTGGAACACTGAACTTATTCAGGAGTATAGTTTAGCACATAGAAGAAAACCTGAACATGACAAAAGTCAGTTATTGAATATATGAACGGATTTTGATGAAACTTTGAAGTGATATTTTCATCCTAGCTCAGCATTTGGAATACTTTTAATTTCATAAAAAGAAAGGGTTCATATAAAAGTCAAAAAATTGTTTCATCGTTTTGAATTTCGCACGCAATACTGAACAGAATGCGAGAAATGTATCAGTAGCCGCCATTTATCGGCGAATGGCAATGAAATTTTCTAAACTTGAGTAGCCGATGATAGTGGTGGAAAAACCAGTGATTTCCCAATTGCATCGGCAACTGCTTTTGCCTTTTTGGAATAGCAGTCTATAAAAGCAGTTGCAAAATAAAAATTTCACATCGACTCCAAAATTGCTGCTTTCTTATCTAAGTCTCTCCAGAAAGAGATTAAATCCAATTTTGTGGCTACAGGTTTTTTTACAGCTTGCCCTTGTTTAAGAGTTTTCTTCTATGAATTCAGTTAATAAATTAATAAATGCTGTTTTCTATGATCATCGATAGTTTTGTCCGAAAACGCCAAACTGTTGAACTTTGAGTCTTAGAACGTTGCAACTAGAAAAGTTAATTTTTTCCATACCCCCAAGTCTTACATTAATAAAACCGTTCATATCATCTACAACTCAACTTTTAGCAGGCAACAAAATTCGTGTCCTTCCAAATAATTGTCAACATTTGCCACAGCCTTTGCAACGACTAGGATTGAAGATAACGTCTTACACCATTCGCTGCTTGGTTCTTTGATTGTTAATTCCAATAAAACGATTTTTTTAAAAAGTTGTTCAACTCCCATTTCCTTCACTCAGCGCTGCAAGAATTGCTTTTAGCTCCTCTCTTAACTCAAATATTCAGTAAAATACATATTACACCAAATTCCATTTCTTCGCTACAGATAGTATTCATCTTCTTGGCTCATTTTCTGTCTGAGTTTGATGCCAATCTACTGTAGATTTTATCACTACACTCCTTTTGAAACGTGAAACGATTTGGCGAAATTTTTTAAAAAGGGTATGTACGGGTTTTAATCCATCTTTCACTATGAGATTCAATGATATACCAGGTAACCCAAATAGTATACTGAGATATATACTCCAGGAAGCAACATATTAGATGATATCTTCTCACTTGGTAGTGAATTCGAACTATCTAATGCCTGATTGTTTCCACGAAAACCTTTTTCTATCACAATTGAATTGATCGGAAATCCAACATTATCATTTCCTTAAAACACAAGTACATATATGAAGTAAAGCTGAGACTGGATTGTAATGTTTTGGTATCGAGCTAATGCCATTGAATGCTGAGGGTCGTGGCTCTAAATCTTCAGGAGAAGGTTGTGCTTGGGAATTTCGTAAGCATGTTTTTCCATTAGTGTTGACATCAATGTTTTTCTCATGACACGACTAAATTGACAGATGCTTATCTTTTATATACACCTTCCAGTTTATTATTAATGATTTATACGATATCTTGTGCTTGAAAAAAAGGAAAACTCCAGAAGTTTCTTTCTCTACAATAAAAACACAAGCAGTTCAAGTTAAGTTTTTTAATCGAAATTAGTCTAAACAAACTCCAATAAGGATTAACTTTTTGTTACAGTTTTTATAAAATTTTCAATGCAGTCGTATTTTAGGGAAATACTTTCTTTAGATAATTTGGAAAATTTCGAGAACTTTGAGCGGGCAATTTAAATTTAAACTCCACCATAACTACTGCAAGCAAAAGCTCCAACGAACAAATTTATGTGAAAAATTATCCTGATCACTTTCAACTGTTCGAAAAACAGGAATATTCTTAAAATAGAATTCTGTAAACGAAATTCTAACCATATATTTTCAATTTCGAGAATACTTGGCGTCAGAAATATAAAAAAATGAACAGTTAACGACAAATAACATAAGAAATATGTTTCAAATATTGTTTTTGGAAACAGTTTGTGTATAAGACCTACAGAAATATTCTATTATATTTTTGAAACAAATCCATTAAAAATTTAAATTAAAAATCAACGGAAATACTGATATTTTTTTTATATAAAATATTCATCACAAAATTCATCGAATAATTTTCTAGAAGTTCTAGTCAAAATTTGTTAACGAAGTTTTTAAGCTGAATTTCCATAGCTTCAAATTCGTTTAATAAAACATATACCGAACAAATTTTAAAATTATTTTACGCAAAAATTGTAATTATTTTGATCACTAGCGTTCATGTTTGTAGGTAGTTTAAATCCATGAATAACTACAACGCTTTTTCTAAAGTAATTAAGACATTGAAAATTCATTATATATACTACTTTCGACAGAAGAAGCAATCGCAATCCAGGATCCATATAGTAGGTGTTCCAAAAAATAAAAAAACCGATTTCTATTCGATGTTTTCGGTTTTAAATATGTACAGCTGCAACTCAATCCATGTAATGTTAAATTAAATTTCAATAAACATTGAAGTATGTTCGACATTTTATTGGAGTATTTTGTGAGAAAACACTTACAAGCTCTAGGTCTATATATTGCCTTGAACAGTAAATTTAAATACTTATCCAGACTCTTTAGTGAATTTTTTTTATACCCTAAAAAATGGTAAATTGAGTGACCACGGAACTTGAAATTATCGAAATTAATATTTTTTTGGGAACTCCAATTTTCACCTTAGCTTGCATCGGATGTTCGCTAATGATCTAAAATTCAAAAAAGTCACTATATGTTTTAAAAAAATGACTTTCTAATATACTCACTTACTGCTATGACGTTGCACGACTTGATTGTTTCAATAGTTAAAATTAAAAAACTCAACTTTCAAATTCAATTTATGCCCCATCAACTTAAATGCTCTGCTTTCAAATAATTGAAGCATTCTGCACAAAATACTCAAGATTTCACCCTAAAATTTATTTAGAATCTAACTTATGCTTAATCATTTCCACTGTACGTACCTAAAATCGTTTGTCGGTTTGCCCAGTCAATTTCGTCGGATCGTTTGAGGATGATATTGAAAAGCTCTGAAAAAAAGTTTGAAATATCATAACAACTATTCTAATAACTTCCTGAGAAACTGTTCAATTACATAAAAGCATAATTGCCGCCTCAATAAAGGACCACTTAACACATCTTTCCTTCGCTTTAACATTTCTATCGCTAAAATCGATCTCAAAGTAAAATCGCCGATCATCAATTAAATCGGATTTAGACTTTTTTTCGGGATGTTGATAAACATACAAACATTTCTAGAATTAGCTACAAACAAGAATATCTTTTTGATTCACACGTATATGTATGTGAAAACGCGTATGGAGTGGCTAGATAATGACGTGTTCCTAGTGCACTTAGCCACAGAAGTCAAGTTGTTTCAGGATAAATAAAATGTAAATTGAAACATCCTCAGGTTAGTGGAAGTAACACGGCAATTTTCAAGAAGAGTGGCGATTATTTCCAATTACCTAGTTATTATCGGATAGCGGAAATGCTACCAATAGGCCCGATGCAATTATGTGCGAGAAAATCATATAGAAGAAAATCACAACATCCGACATTAATCGCTTCCCGAGGATTCCAAGGTTGTTTTTGAAAATGGAAATGCATGAAAATCAGTCTAGCTGGCTTCGAAGAAAAATTTCTGTTTTCTTATCTTAGACCTTTCGTTGTTGAGTTTTCACTTTTTATCGATACAGCTCAATCGCACATTATAAAGTTTGTCGTTTTGAAAGATCTTCCAATGTATGGTGTTAATTTCCGTTGCAAACACAAACAGTCATGTCTTGAAATTTTCTTGTGTTTTCTCAGCAAATATTATTTCAGTTTCGTTATGTTGCATGCAATTAGTTATGCTTGGCGAAAAGTGTCAGTTTTCGTGTGTATTTCCACTGATACAATCAAATTGGTCAGAATAGTACGTCTTGATAACATCGCTCAAGGAGTTATATCTTATCTGTCCACGTCTGTTAGCAAACAAATAAAACTGTGCAAATAAAATAGAAGAAATTATTTGCTGAACGCAAACAATTATAACGCGAATTGGTAGATATTTCTTTTGAACACGTAATGAGAGTAAACAATGTTCTAAATAAATACATTGTTTACTCAAATTCTGCCCAATTTGGGGTCATTTTGCCATCAAAACATATTGTTCAATGACTTATTTTGAGAAAATTTTTTACAGAATCGGGAACCAAAGATGAAATGGATGAAAAAGCAACTGGTGAGATTAAGCAAGTTAGTCGCTTAAATCTTTCGATTAACATATGCTCGTTTACAACATCCACTTAGTGTGACAACTGAAACGAATGCATTCTATGAAACTCCATAAAATTTAGTGGTTACGAAAAGTTTTAATGTGTCATGAACTGATTTTCGAAGAAAAATTTTATGTTAAAATTGATGCTCAGGTATTAAAGCTTATGGCATATCTAAGACAAGGATCATATTCGATTTTTATTGTTTGCCAAATTGAATTGACTCTAGTAGAAAGTTGTTTGATCAAGAAATTATGTTGAGTTAGAATTCGCATAAAGTTCTTATGAATCACTCGTTTTGATTGTGAATCAATCAAACATTTCCTCATAAAATTAATTGGCAATGTGAAGTGATTTGTAAGAGACAGTCTAATGTGGTATTCTAAAGGCAGTGACCGAGATAGAGATTTTTTTTAGTTTTAAGTTCATTGTATGAATAGGAAAACTTTTGATTGTTTTAATAACATGAATTTTTGAGATACGTCTTTCATCAAGTTTAGAAAGGGTTTTTGTCCCAAGTTTATTCTTATTTCCAGGAATAAAGAAGACTACCAAGCATGGTTTGTGCGTCACTAGCTTCAAACCTATGATTGTTTTCAGCGTTTTTATGAGATACAAGAGATTTTAGAAGGTGCTAAGAAATAAGATCCTTGTAAGTAGGATCCGTGCAAAAGTAACTATTCATTAAACGTTTGATTTGATAATAAATACCAGTCATTCACTTGTTTAACTTTAAAAACATCAATGAGCGCACAAAACGATATTATTAAAATATATCTGACTGGTTGCTAAGGTCAATTCGTACAAAAAAGGCATGTTTTTGTGAATTTTTTGTGACAACACAGTTAAAATCTCTGTATTAAAACCAATATTACATTATAGTATGACATTCGAAGAATATTGTACAAAATTTTTTGATGTGTCTCGGAAAACAGTAGAATTGCGGTGCTCCTCATAACTTGTTGCTGCATCATTTGAAATCAAAAAATGAAAGTTCATTTGTTAGATAGTAATTTTCCCCAGGTAATGCTGGGAGGGTGTTTTGAAATTTCAATTTTTCCCTTTTTTGGAATACTTTGACGGGAAACGCAATTTTTTTGCGAAAAAATCGACTTATTTGTTATTATAAAATAAAAATTATTAACAAATTTGAAAAAAGCCAGTGTTATCTTGTAAATTATGTACAGAGATAATGTTCAAAATGTCAAAAGGATTGCAGTAGTTTTGAAGTTATGAGAGGCACCGAATTTGAAAAGGGAGTTGGGAAAACGCTTCAAAGATTTGACACTAAAAAATCTCATAAGCGAATTTTATCATAACTCATAACTTCGTCAATTTTGCTCCAATCGACTTGAAATTTTGACACAATATTCTTGAGATATTATGCATTCAGTTTAATTTACCTTCTTCTTGAGAGGATTTGTTTCTCTTCCAACCGCAGAACTCGAAATTCCGTGAGTACGTAACATTCACCTCTAACTTACGATCCTTTTTCGTCGTGACCTTTTGACAATGTATCTATACTACAAAAAAAAACTGAAGAGTAATCAAATTGAGTACATAGAATTAAGCTTCGAAAATATATTTGACGGACTATTTTCATCTAGTAGAAACAAAAATTACGTTTTTTGGGATTCTTATCTGGTTGTCTGTCAGGGCCCGCATCACACGGAAACTTCGTTTCTAATTTTGGTGAAACATAGCATAGTGATAGGATACTTTTTATCACGAAAAATGAAAAGAAACCAACTACGTTCTTGAAAATGAATCTCCAGATTTGAATTGCGCGTGAAAAACGTGATAGTGACATTTTTTTCGAGTGGCATACAATAAAATTCTCTAGACTAAGGTAATCGGGGATATGTCTGCGGCCGGATACAAATTTAGTGTCATCGCTCGAAAAATGAGATAATGATGATAACTAAGCAAAAAACTAATGTGAATGGAATTGCGGACATAGCTCGTTTAATAGTCAAACATTAAAATCACCCCATGGTACTTACAACACGCATTTTTTCAGTAGATTGCTTGGATCCTTTATATTCTACTTCTGAATTGGTTTATTGGTTTTCAACGTTTGTTTGTTGAACATTATTCTTTCATCTTGTCTTTCTAACACGGTAGCTTTTTGTTTTCTTCCGAACACCTTCGGAGCTAATTATTTCCACCCTATCTCTTCAAACTTTGTATTCAATTTTGCGTTTTTGATTTTATTTTTTCCCATTTATTAGTCGATAAAACAGGGCTTATTTCAATTGGATGTATATTTTCTTTATAAAATAAAAGTGTTGTCAAGCAATCATATACGTGTTACTAATCATATTTTTCTATCTCTATTCGAGCTGGTCGCATTTTCAATATCTTCGTTAGTCAGTTTTCTGTCGGATTGCTAAACGTTTATATAAATTTGGACCAAATTTTTCAATTCGTGGTTAGATAATTCATTGCTTTGGGTAATGTTTTGTGTGCATCACGTTACAGAAAATTTAGATGACGTTTCTCAGTTTTAGATTCTTTATGAAGTTGATTGCCAAGCATATTTTATGAAAACTCAAAACTTTTTTTGCGTCCACCCAAGTGGGTGTACACGGAAATTCAACATTTTCCTGAATTAGAAGATCAGGGATAATTTTTTTAAATGATTATATTAGATCTATGTAATGTATGTGGCTGGCATGTTCATATCGAACAATTAGATATGCCTAAAACATGTCTAAGCCAATTAGAAATGAAGTTACAGCTCTGGAAAATAAGGCCAGCTTATAAGATTTTACTCATGTCACCCAGAAAAAGTACATACGATCACACATTATGGTGTACAATCAATCAACTTGTTATGTTTTTTCGTCTAAAACATTATGAAAAAGTTCAAAAAATGCAGATATGTCCACTTTGAATTGTTGAAATCAGTTATAAATCCCTATTATGTATTTTATTTGCCAAATGACACAAATCTATCATCGTCTTCAAAATGGACCACGCATTTAGCCAATGTTTTGTTACGTATTCCCTAAATTGCTATGACAAACTAAAGGAAGTATTGACTGACAGAAAACAGTCAAGACGTAGAAAAACCCAGCATTTCTAAAAATCAGGACCAAGATCATTTTGAAGTATGATTCATCAGTTAAGCACATTTATTTTCACTTAGGATCTTCTGCCCAACGTAAGATGGTATCGTACATGGTTTAAAAAATAATTATTATTCTGATTCTGTTTGTTCTTTGATGTATTTTAGCAAGTAATTATTTTCTTCAATCATCGTACTAGAATTTGGTTGTGTTCAATTTATCTCTGAGCACCTCCTTTTTCCATTTTAGATGCTGGTAATTTATGGCGACATGATACTCAACTCGACCATTTTTTGTTCAGGTCTAGTCTCCTCGCTTCTTTGATCAGCGGCATAGGGAGTACAAATTAAATTTTCCTTAAAATGATATGACCATATGACTGGAAAAATCCGAAATGTCTTTTTGTTGTCGGACGAATCTTACAGATCGTACAACAATTTATTTTTTGCTATCAATAAGAGTGTGTCCACTGGCAGACATCGTACGTATTGTATAATTGCAAGGCTCAAAAAAAAAATCCTATCTATTCGATTCGTCCGTTTACGCTTGTCTCTTTTCCTGTTTATATCAGCACACTTGAATCACTATATCATATAGTAATATTTTGAAGGCCTATACGTTTAAAAGAGTTCAAAAAAGAAGAAATTAAATTCAGAAAATTTGCTGGGAACCAAAATCCTAAAAAATAGGGGGGTGCACATCTTTCAAAGAAGACATGAAAAACAATTTGGATGTAAAAGTGTTTCGAAAACTAAGATCGAATGCTCATGTAAGTTATTGAGTATTTTTATCTATCTATACTATAATCTATAGTACTGAAACAATGCTAAAATAAATTGATTTTTATGTAAGAAAGCTTTGTTTAAATAGGATTCATTTTCATCATTTTGGAATATCAAACACATTATCACATGTAGGTCATTTAACTCTCAAAATCTGATCATTGCCCTTTCATTCTATGTTCGAATCCCTTGTTGAATGATGTTCCAAAAATACAGACTATTATCCTCAAATTCATCATAAAAAAAAACTGGATAATTTTATTCGCAATTAAGTTCAACGTTCCGCTTCCTAACAATTATAAGCATAAGCAACCACAAACCAAAGATTAATCACCGAAATCAAACCAAGCAATTGATTATCAATTTTCTTTTGGATTGGAATGACTGAAATTCAGGCAATTTCGTGACCGCTAACACAATATTCTATTATGTTGAAGAACATTTTGATCGACTGCTCGCAATAGAAAATTCGATTTGATTATTGTAAAATTCGGCATTAACAATCATCAGTCGGGTACACGTCCGGCATTGATTTGAATAAACATCACGCACGATTGCTTGAATCGCAAATAGATAATAGATATTTCATATTTTAACTCTGCATTGCTTCGTTACTGTGGTCAGAAATGAATTTGGCGCTTTTTCTCTCTCAATTGGATATAAACGCTGTCAGTAATTTGGCATATATCATTTAATGTTAGCTGTGGCCATGTCAATTTCAATGTATTAAATCAATTAGTGCAGAGTGTGTCGATTAAATGCCAGTTAAAGATACAAAGCAATACTCGTATGCAAGGTTTGACGCCATGGAAGTGTTCGCTTTGATCGCCACTAAACGCGCGTGAAATATTCTTTCAAGTCTTACTGTAAGTGTCCAAAACAGGAGATTTTAACAAAACTCAGGAAGACAGTAATGATAGACGTAATTGTTCCATTATTTTCACGGAGGTACATCATTCAATACGTCGTAGCCTAAGATAAACTAACGGACGTTTGAGTGCCACCCCGTCAACCAAATAGTTATTGATTACCACAATAAACAACCTAAGCATGCGCTTCAACTTCATAAATCAACAATCTGCAAAAAATTAACTACCACTTGAACATAATTGCAAAAAGCGAAGAGTGCTTCCAGCAATTCGTTCGTGCTTTAATGTTTTCCTGGAAGAACAAATTCAAGTGCGGTGGGCCAAAAAAAGAATTGTGTTCCACAAAAACGCACGCACAACTAAAATAAATTAGGTCAATCTATCTTCAAAACACCAAAACAGTTGGCGTGGATAGAAAACATCGTGAAAAATTAGTTACTGTCGTAAAGCCAGCCCATGATAAATATGATTTCTTTTAATCACTCCATTCTCGTAATTGCCGAAAGGACTTCACGTTGTGGTCGAAGTGTGGTAATATCAGGAAAAAAACGACCACAATTCTATGTTTGAAAGCAGTTTGACGATCTGCAAGACAACAAGAGAACGCTTTGAACCTACGGCCAAACACTGTAGTCTGACACGCGCTTATTATTGGACAGATTAGCGAAAGACTAAAGCCTAACGGTACGTTTCGTAACCATCAGCGGCAATGCTGTCTTGTATGTTTCTAACATCTAAGAGTTGGAACCACTTAAAGAAATGTGTACAAGAAGTGGTTGACGATGACGATGACAACATGGTCGCCGATCTACAAGACACAACGCAGCATAGACAAGATCACTGATCTAGTTCAGGCTAGGAAGCTTAGCGACTGTCGGCCAATGTTCAACAAAAGATAGGTCTGGACCGGAGCCGGAGTAATAATCAGATACAGTATGGCATGGCTTGACGGCGAGCCGCAATCTAATTGAATTAGTTACCTATGTAGGTACCCAGCAGAATGTATCTTTATTCGCCGTGGATGTCCAAATGTAGTGAAATCGGATTAGAGAAAACCCAGTGAAGTGGCACGCTTGGCTCATTGTTTGGCTACAATTTAGGCAACACACTAATAAAAGGGTTACGAAAAGGTTGATTAAGCTTGTTACGTTCAAGAGGTTTTTTCCCTGCTGTTATTTTAATCCGATGGAGCACTTTTCTCGTTTAGGTGCTCAAGGATTATATTATTGAATGTTAATGTTAGAATGTTGATACTTTTAGAAAGACTTAAAAAAGTACGATTTTGAATACATATTAAAATTTTGATGATTTTCTATTGCAGGTAAGACGACTTTCTTGTAATTGTTTGGTACGTATTTGATTTATAAAGTCAATCTAGATTAATTATTTTTCCAGAAAATAGGAAACAGTTGTTGAAAATTTTAGATGGAAGGACCCAGCTAATTTTTCAGTTTAATAAGAACCATTTTTATAAATAATTACAGTTTAAAAAAACTATTTTCTGTTTTCTGACAATTTAAAAGTTTGATTCCACTCAACTGTTCTAAGAATGAATAAAGGCTTTTTTCTTTAGTCAGCAGCAGTTTAAAAAAGAACATTATACGGTACTTATTCCACGGTTTCGATAAGACCAATTTGCAAAGATAATGCAATCGCTATGTTGGGCTAAATGTGTTTCCAATTTTTTCAACCGTTTGTGGGGTTGATATTTTCGCTATCCTTTTATCTTGTTTTGCTTACAGAAAAATTTCAAAACTCAACATACACAATACGAATTGCCTTGATTGGTGTTATTAGATACTTAGCCGATTTTCTAGTCCAAACTAGACTATGGATACGTCCTCCGAAATTCAGACAAGAAACATTTCTAGTTTCTGCCACACAAACATTAACATCATCTGAAAAGAAATTTTCCTTAAAAAAAACGCAAGTTTTTAGAGGGGTCTGATAGATCTTGATAAACTATCAAAATAAAATATTCATTTTAAAAGCAGATGTTTCCAGTAAATTGCAGACAAATAACATTGCACTTTTTTTAATTCTTTAAAAAGTTATTGACAAATGCTCAAATTTTTATTATATTTCATTGAAATTGTTTCTAAAAGAATTTATGGAAAACTATGCAAACCTTAAAAATAAATGTTCATGAAACATGAGGTAAGATTCTTGTAATCTTTGATTTATTTAGCAGTCTAAGAAATAATATATCAACCTTTAAATGCTGGTTTTCTATCTGTTGTATATTTCTGCGCACATAAAATTGTAGAATCTTTTTAAAATCAAACATTCAATACTCATTATTATCTCAACAACGAAACTGATAAAACTCAAATAACTTCGAAAATATAACTATTTAGGGATATTCTTGCATGTATTTTCTGATTCTTTGTTCATGATATTTCTAAAATAAAAAGCTCATTTCAAAACTTCTGAAATAAATTTCAGTGAATATATTCAAAAAAGTTTGTACTGGTGCGATTAAAAACATTTTGAGTAAATTTTTCTGGTTTACAATGTGTTGTACTCAAAGATGAAAATACTATGTTTGTGTAGCATTTCACCGCTCAATATGATTCTAAAATAAATGATGAAACTGCAAGTTATGCTTTCCAAATATTCGGATATAACATATTTTTACAAAAAATATAAATTGGCAAAGTTAACTTTTTAGTATTTAACTTGCTAGTATCTCTAGCAGTGGACCAAAAATCCGTGGTACTTGTACTCAGATACCACGAAATCCTCATAAAAAAGTTCAACTTGTGCGTCACTCATATGTCCCAGATTTTCATGAAAAGAAAAATTGAGCTGCAAATAAAGAAAATATTTTATTGGTTGAATATTGACTCACATTTTGTAACATTTCCTTAGGAAATCTGAAGCAATTACTTCATGAGCTTCGTTTTTCCATCTTGGAAAATAATGTGCAATCATTTTAAAGAATCCCGAGCATCTTTATGGATGCCGGATATATTATGTTCAAAGAAATTAGAAATTATTTTCAAAATCTTTAACTTTTCGTTCTGAAAAAAATATTTTTCAAATATTCAGAAGCTGGTCTATTTATGTACAGCGCTTTTACATACAAATTCATTGATTCTAGTTTTAGACGTTAACGCACGCTACTACCCGAGCAGGGTTTGATGGCAGTGGAAACAACGCCAAGCATCGGCCAAGCATTGGCGTACAACGAACGGCCAACGGTCAGCTGCCAGTGCTGGCCCAGTACTGGCTGAGTGCTGGCTAACTACTGGCCCAGTAGTGCATTCGAGTGCTGGCTCAGTGCTGGAGGTTGGCACTGCGCCAGCACTGGCGATCGGCACTGGCCCAATGCTTGAAGCCATTACTGAAATATAACAATTTATGATATAGAATGTTAAACGATTCGGAGGAAGTTCACTGGTGAGCTTCAGTGCAAGTTCGTTATATTAATAAGTAATGCTTAGTTATAATGCGCGAATTTATAGTATTGCATTAATATTGAAATGTAAAGTAAATGACAAAGAAAACATGTCAGAAATCACTGCATTATTTGCACTTCTTGTTGAACTCATAGTTAATATTGATTGAACGCATTAACGTTCATTTAGTGGGTGTGGGCTGAACAGTATTCCCTTTCGTAGTCGTCGATATTTCGAAGAAATGTGTTGCAGGCGAAGGTAAATGGCACGAAAGTCACGTTATTTTTTGTTCTTAGGACGAACACACTAGTATACAATTTTTCATTATTCATTTTTACACCCGAATTGCTTTTTACAAGAACTAGAAGTGTCCCTTGAAAACAAATGAGTATGTTTTCAAGGGTATTTTAAAAATTTTAGACGTACGAATAAATTTTGGATTTCGTAAGAAATTTTTCTTCCAAACTAAATTGAAAAGTTTTTAATAAAACCAGAAAACGTTCAAGATGATTTTGAATCCTTTTGGAAACGCAAATACAACGTCTTCTTGCATAAAAAGTTTTGTTTGATTAAATCAAATTTCGTCGATTGAAGAAGTTAACCATTTTTTTCTGATAGAAATATTTGTTGAATACTAATTGACCATTTTTCGACCAAATTAATATTCCTGAAAATATTTCAATTTTTTAACAACACTTAATTTTGCTTGCAAAAAAAATGTGACGATGAATCTTTCATCAAGCTTTCATTGAAACATTTTATGTGGACTAAAAAGCAACTTTTTGATCTAGTTTGATATGAATCTTTTTTCTTAATGCAAAGCTAACTAACTTAGGCTGAAAAGATTTTTTGAATTACTAGATCTGTGAACAATCATAACTTTTTGTTGATGTTGAAATACGAACGAGCTACGAGAGACTGGCAAAAAAACAATTCTGAATGCAGAATCTTTTTCATTTGCACTTCAGAAATTGTTCCTCATACAATTCAATTAATTGCAACGCAGTCGACTTTGAAGAAGAGACTTTTAGTTTTATTCTTGGAATTTTGAATTCTATTCTTATTTATTTAATAGAAGTTCAACTGATAGACGTCCCATCGCAACAGTGCGGCGGCAGTTTTATTGATTTTGTCCTTGGCGCCATCATTAAACATAAATAAAATAAATTTAGATGGATGATCCAGAATTTTATAAAACTGCATTTTGATCATGTTTGCTGGACATAACATCTTCGTGCGAGTCGTGCTTTTCGAGATATTGATAAAAATGCCTTCTTTTCCAAATTGCATTCATATCCGCCTCTAAACGGATGACTGGCACATTCCGTGTCTCGAATAAGCAACATAAACGACTATTTGCAATGCAAATGTAACGTTACAACGCTCAGTGCTATTTCGTAGCGCTCCCCCAATGTTGGCATGATGCTACGTTACAATACTCAGCCGACGCTCACCCGTCGCTCAGCGACGGAGAGTCGCCGACGGCGGCCCGCTCACTCTCTCATCGATGCTCGGCTGACGGCTTGCTTTCCAATGTGTTCGAATGTGTGCACGTAAATTCTTAACTGTCTCTATACCTTCGACGCTACAGCGCTTGCTTCGTGCGATGGACGTCGCGGGTTCAATTCTCAGTGGCAAAGGCAATACATCACTCACTCATCATTTGGATGCCGGCGTCTTCTTCACATGCCGGGCGACGAATATCATGTGAGAATGATATTTTCATACAAATTTCCGTGGCTCTTGCCGCCGCCGATTCATTTTGCCATTTGAGTGCTGGCGGAGTAACAAATTCGTTGTATGCCAGTACTGGGCCAGTAGTGCGCCAGTACTGGGCCTGTACTGGGCCAATGCTGCTTGTGGATCTTGGCCCAGTACTGGCATACAACGTCCGCCCGTAGTTATCATCCAGCACTGATATGTTACTGGGCCAACACTGGCGAACGAGACTCAGCGAGCAATGGCTTAGCACTGAGCCAGTTCTGCGACCGTGTTCGGGTAGATACATTTTCATTTCGTATTTTTTTGATATAGTGATCCATCCTTGCCCTACTATCTCATAAGTACAAAAAAACAACAGTAGTTTAGATCACCGCACAGTTGTCAATTTAATTCTGTATATTTTATGATTTTAATCAATTTTGACACTATCTCAAAAGTTTCTCTAGAACTTCTACAAATGCCTGGAAATGGATGGCATTTTGTTACAATTATGGGAACTTACAGCTTTGAAACTAAATTTGGGGGATTTTATGAACAAACTCCATTTCTCAGAATCCTAGGACTGAGTTACAGAGTCGGACAGACAACGTACATTACATACTCGTCATTTGTTTCAAAATAAATATTCTCCACATTCAATGTCATGGCCGCAGAGTCTCCTCTGGCTTGGTAGGCGTACCAGGCACAGTCAAAAATATACATATGTTTGATTAGTCAAAAAAAACGAGCGAATTTGAATTATAGTGCCAATCATTTTCATATATCTAATATATTCCACTTACTAAATTCATACCGATTTTTCACCCAATCCCTTACAAGACCACATTTTTTTAAAAAAACATAATTTATTCAAATATCTCATTTCATGATTTTATCATTCATTTTCCGTTTACAGTTTTTGTGCGTCAAAAACTAAAATACACATTTCCTACTAAAACTTTCCATTTTATTTGAAACGGCTACTTTTCTGTCGATTTAATTTAGGTCCCAAAATTGATGCTTTTATCCTTAACATTTTTTTAGAAACACAGCAATCTTATTAAATTGATGGCTATAGCTTTAGGTTCTATCAATTAAAATTGATTTGATACACTACCGGGCCGATGAGCTAACAGGAATCGAAGCGATATTAACCTTCAGTATACAAGATAAAAATACTTCTCACCTTTTCTACTTGAGGTTAGATTAACCCCATATGAAATTGCATTTATTTCGGATATGTATTGAACAAGGAAACACCTGAATGAATTTTTTCGGTTCATATTTTTATCGTTCCGAATAGAAAGCAAACGATATAGGAGAAATAAACCCGAGCTTCTAAGAATATTTTCTATTTTGATGGCATTCTTAGAAACAAGCAGTAAAATTTGAAATTTTTGGGATTCAAATAACCCTCTTTTTTATGCCGAAGGTAACAGGATATTGTAATATTTTCCCAAAGCCCTGAAAATCAGATTGATTGGTTCAACATCATCAGCTTTGTGATCGTTTTTTTTATGCATAAAAATGGTCTTGTAAAGCGAAAAC
This sequence comes from Oxycera nigricornis, assembly GCA_963942545.1. NCBI lineage: Eukaryota > Metazoa > Arthropoda > Insecta > Diptera > Stratiomyidae > Oxycera > Oxycera nigricornis. Next base: position 27,315,633 of record OZ012660.1, read on the forward strand.
AGTCACATATCAGGAGGTATGGTACATTTATTTTAGTTTTCGTTAGAGTCGCTAAATTTTACTGTTTTTTTGGAAGTAAAGTTTAGAGCTGAATTATCTGTGATAAACCTTTTGCTCCTCTTATTATCATTGAATAATTTCATAAAATATAACCCTAGTATAGTTAAAATGATTCAGTTCTAAATCCATAGTTTTTTCTACATTCATTTGTATATGAACCTAACCCCAAACAGCAATTGCAGGTTCATGAAGTTCAGACTGCTCCTATAAAGAGTGAAGTTTAATGTACGCCTGTGATATAAACTTACTATAAAAAATGGTATTTTTAATGGCATATTATTTTCTAACACTTAAGGTTGTATGTTGATTTTTGCTCATGATTTGCTTTATGATTTGTTTCCACTAATTAACTGCTTTACTTTTGTCACCTCCGATTACAATTTTTTTTCCTTCGCAACTCGGACATAAGCTTTAATTGAAATCATAGCATATTTATTAACTGCTTTTGGCAATGGTACCTTTTTGGCAGAAGAAAGTGTCATGGACAAACTAAAGTGACTGCCCTAATTTTCTGCCGTAGTAAATATAAAATTATTAACCATGTCTAACATTTTAATTGTGGCTAAAAAGTGTGAGAAAGTTACTAGTCAATCGGAATAAAATTTACTAAAAAGATAATAACTTTGATAAAAGATTTGTGTCATAAAATTGATTCTTACTAAAAACAAATCTTCTATAAATTTCACAAAAAAAACTTAACACTTTACTAGACCTAATTTCAGACGGCAAACTTTTTGTCATCTTCGATTTAGACCACTCTTCCAACGTAAACGAGCTGACGATTTAAGTGCTTTCAATTATTAGCAAAACAATAAAATGTTTGGACGAAAGCCTTTTATGGTTATTCGTGACGAAGAGATTTTCTTGTCCATCATTCATATAAAAGCTTAATTTAATAATTTAGCAAAGCCACATAATGGCCACTATTGCTACTGCTTCTACCAAGAATCCGCATTATTGTTTGTCATGTCGTTTTCCGGACCGTTCGCTAATCTATAAAACCGAAGCCACTTAACCTATCTTAGATTTAGACCCGCCACTAGAACAACAACAAAAAAACAATCTCATTATTCAGATTACATCATGTCTTTGGGCTTAGCTAGACTTCGAGTCGAGTCTAAATTCATCAAATCAACTCAGTTCAAGGTGGTTTCCATAAGACGCTTCACATGATCTTGAAGCTCCTTGAAAAGGTGTGCCGTGAACAATGGCCGCACATATTAACGTAAATTTCCAAATGTCGATCGAAAAATCAAGAACCCGGGCCCAAGAAGTGAGGAACAGCCGCGCTAAAAATCAAATTAGCACGCGCTACTCCTTGGATGCTTGCTTGCTCGTGGTAAGTTGTGGTTTTGCAAGAGCCCACAAAAAAAAACGGAAGACAAAGAAGACATCGCGTAAAAAACGGCTTATCTTTTGTAGAAGTCACCTCGGGTAAATTAATGGTCCAGATGGCTAAATGAGTTTTAACATTAGGCACCGAGCAAAAAGAGCTGTATTCACCTGTTAATTAGATGTGTGCCCTGGACTGTCGCAGCGTGTCAACCATATGGCAGTGACCCTATGTTTGCCGTGGAGGGACGCCACGCCACGCCATTCGGCCCCCGATTGCAGCCCATAAAAGCGGGAAGGTAGAAAAAAGCGGGTTCGATACAAGAATAAGACGCTTCAGTCGCGCGCCACATTCAAGGCTAATAAAAGATTCACCATTGTTGATGGGACTCACCTATGGCAGTGGTGCGGGGACTTGAATCTTGAGTTTCGTTCTAAAAAAAATGGTGTGTGCCCTGTTGGATCTTTGTCAAATGCAGTGTTGTAGGTGCATTTCTGATAGATTCACTGTAAAAAGATACTTTAAGAGTGTTACCCTATCAGAAAAAGTTAATGTAGAATTTCAGCATGATGTCTTTTTGGGTTTGCAATGAGGACCAATTGCGTTTTCTTTCCAATGACTGTTAACAAATGATTGTACTCTTGGACAAATCCCACAATTAACTAGATAGATTGCAAGATTTAGCAGCACGCTAGCATCGTAAACTGTTCTCTGACTTTGATCTGCTAGCCGAACAAGAAGGAGCCGCGTTTCGGAAAGGAAAAAGTTTATGGCTCACTTGTTGAGCTCAACTTCTTTGATATGGCAGTATGAAATGCATTCGATTTAAATTGGAATTGGAAACACGCTGTAACGACGCTACTTTTCTTGATCGTGAACGGTTTTTTTGGTCGCTTCATTTGATTCGTGATCGGAGTAAAAACTTACGTGCCCGCCAAGACATCGGCGAACCGGTTCCTCCTTTTCAACTTACTATAATGCCTTTTGCCATGCTGTGGTCGTCTTAAGATGTCGAGTGTCTCCTGTCCAATCCTACTTTTTGTGTTGAATGATAAAACCTTAGCTGCGATGCTCAATATGCTGCGGTACGGGACGACTACACAGATTGGACAAGTTTGTAGCGTGGCTGGTTGTGAGACACGAGCTAAAAGGGTTTTCAGGTATTTTTTTCCCTGTACAAAAGATACTGGTTTCTCGATGTTATTGTTTTCGTTTTCGTGGACCATTATCTTGATGTTGAGGTTGAGCATCCTATTCGGATGCGAATTTTATATGGGCCGCCATTTGGTCATGCGACAGACTTGATCCCGAAGACTGATCGATTCGATGCATTAAATTCCATGCATTATGCTGACCGATTTGCACAATGTATTGCTGATAGAGTTTGCATTATTTATTTTGCTTTTTATAAATTTTCACTTCGCAATTCGAGAGTGCATTGTTGCAAAGTGGTAGTTGGTCCGAGAAACTGCACCAGAATGCAGAGTTTTCGATTAAGCTAAGCATATCAAATGGGTGGTGGTGCGCGGGAGGTAGTTTGAGCTGCCGAGTAGCCATGTTGAAATTGAGCTCGATTCTGTTGATTGATGGCTTATTATTATTGCTTTAACCTCTGGAATTTATAATAAATTGCAATTTGGGGTCTTTATGGGCACGTACGCACCTTTTTGAAATTATTACAAATTTTCCTCTGACTCTGATTACAGAACGTGATTCTGTACAATGTGGGCATATATCTGAACTGAAGATATAAATGAACTTCAGAATGTTTGGTGTGCACAGAATCGGTAAAAAAATTCTTTTCATCACGAAATATGATTGCTATTCAGAGTTCTGCATCTGATCTTCACTATGTGCATTAGAAGGTAATGAGCCAGATATGAGAAAACCTGATAGTAAGAGCTGCTTTTTTATCATCTATGATCACGAAAGTATGAAAAACTGGTGTTTTGTGTTCATAAAACAAGCCAAAATCAAGCTTTTTGCAATCTTGTTCATAGATTGTTGTGCCTTATATATACACTTGCGAGAAAAAGTGCGCGTTCACCTGGTGTCAATCAGTTTATAACGGTAAAAAAACAAAAACAATCAAATATTTTATATTTTGTTTCACGTATTTATTAAGGATTTCTTACGTATTCGACACAAGTAAGTTCATTTAATTCATTTTACAGTTTTTGAGATAATGGCCCTTTTCTGAGAAAACATACAAAAGCGAGGCAGAAAAAGTCTGGGTTCACTTGATGAATTATGGGATTCCCCGGAATAAGTCGTTTCAAATACACTCTTCTATTGTTTTATTGCATTTTTTATTCGTTAGTAGCTATTCTAGCAAGTGGTTGAATAGTTTCCTGCAGAGTTTGTGTTGTGAATAAATTTTTTCGCAATGGAAGATTAAAGCAAAAAAAATCAGTGTGAGTGAAAGAAAAATCATCAGGAAATTCTGGAAAGAAGGGGACAGCTACAGAGATACAGCAAAAATAGTGAGAAGGCAATATTCGTCAGTCCAAAGGATTATAAATAATTTCAAATGAGCAAGAAAACTCACATCCAAACCTCGTTCTGGTCGCCCATCATAGTTGTCCTGCAGGGAAAATCGGCATATCGTGTCACTAGTAAAAAAACCCACGGCTGAATGCATTCCAAATAGCAATGGAAACCAAGGAACCATTCAACAAAAATATTTGTCCGGATACTGCAAGAAAAACCCTCAAAAAGGCTAGATACCATGGACGGGTTGCACGGAAGAAACCGTACATTTCACCGGTCAATCGACAAAAGCGCTTTGTATTTGCCAAGCAGCACATAAATGAGCAAATAGAGTTTTGGAAGAATGTAATATTTTCAGATGAAAGTAAATTTGCATTTTTGGTATAAAAGGACGCACGTTAGTGTGGAGAAAGTCTGCAACAGCACTCCAAAAGAAAACCTCCTACCCACTGTAAAACATGGTGGTGGTGGAGTAATGGTGTAGGGGTGTATGGCGAGTATTGGCGTTGGGAAGTTGGAGTTTATCGAATCGACGATGGATAGATTTTCATATTTCAAAATTTTGAAAAATAATTTAAGGCAGAGTGCCCTTAAACTCGGCTTAGGTTCCAATTTTTGCTTCCAACATGGTTGTGATCCGAAGCATACAGCCGAGATAGTGGCGCTTAGGTTACACCTAAGAAAAAGTAGTTTGCAGTGCACAGCATAACTCATCATTCGATCATCTGATGACAACAAACCAAAAAGGTTTCGTTAATTTATGAGTTTTCCGAGGTAACCACGTCGAGATATATTTTTTTAAACGATTTTTCAATTTTTAGTATCAATTCTAAGTAAAAAAAAAACGATTTTTAAAAAAAAAAATTAAAAAATCGACAAATTTGTTATTATAAAACAAATAATAATCATTAAAAATAAAATTTACCTTGTGATTTATGTACAGAATAAGTGTGCAAAATTTGAAAAGGATCGGATAAATAGATTTTGAGTTAGAGTGTTCACCGACTTTGAAAAAGCCAAATGTTGGAAAAACGCATTTAAAAAAAGAGAAACAGCCGGTTTACAGTCTATAGCGCATCGAAGCATGGAGTTTTAAAATCCTGTAGCTTCGTCAGTTTTGCTTTCATCAACATTTTAACTGAATACTCTTGAAGAGCTCTACTATCGAATAAAATAATAAAAAGTGCAAAATATAAAATGAAATACCATACTCCCTCCTTAAGTCAATATCTAGTCAAGTTTTTCTAAGCATCACAATTGAAGTGTTGGTAATAAAAAGAAGGTAGTTTCAGTTTTGGCATTTTTCAGCAGTCTACTTTCCTGTCGAAAATTCTATCTGTATTACAAATCAGTGTTTATGGAAATTTTTGGTGACTTATCATGCGTAGGTGCATAGACTAGATCTTTAAGGAGGCGTAAAAATTTGAATTTGAAAAGAGTTGGTTGTAATTTTCCAAAAACAATTATCGTAAACTCGTGTATTTTCGGCACTAAATGCCAATTTTTTTAACTAAGTTTTGGCGCGAAACTCACTTTGCTCTGTCTAGTAAGTCCTCTAGGCATGACGATGCGCAAAGTTAACTAATATCTATTTAATAGTTAATATATCTTTTGGCCAATCAACAACATATAGTATAAAAGAATATCTCTGTATTTGTGCCGATTTGCAAAGCTTCTATTACTTGGAAAACTATCTGAGCGCGGTAAATCGTCAACCAGTTAATACTTAGTATAGTGTCTGCAATATCTAAAGATGCTAGAGTTATATTCACCATTCTTGCAGACAAGATTTAGCCACTCAACAGTTCCACTCTATACCACTGTAATCTTCATGTACGTGAACATATCACAAACTCGTTCCCAGCCACGCTTCGTAAAATACAGAAACAACTGGAGAAACTCGTTTTGTACGATCTCTGCAAAAGAAATCTTTAGTTGAGCTTTCGCAAATGTAACATATCTGATTTTCACACAAGCTACTAACATTTCAAAAAGCTTTGCCGATTGCTTTTCAAACCAAGATACCTACAAATCCATAAAAGATTTCTGCAAAACGTTGAACTTTTTGCAGTATCACTCAAAATAAAGATGACATCATCAACGCCAGTTATTTTTGAATATTTTCTTTGCAGACAAATTTAAGTAGCTTAATAGTTTCTTTCGCTGCTGCTCAATATCTTGCTTGGCTTTATGCTAAACTTCAGAATACGGCAAAAACTTATGCATTAATTTTGTTGAAATTCGTAGGTGAAAATTGGCATGAAAGTTCCGAGCATTCCTAAATTCTTTGGAATTTGGAACGTATGAATTAAAGATAGATAACGTACATATATACATACTGTTAATTAGCATAATCGTTGATCGCTATGTATCAATTGATTTTTGGGCGAGAAAATGCGAAATCAAAATGAATAAATTTAAAAATGAAAACGGCTAGAATTTAAAATGTTTTCGTTAACAGACGATTTTTGAATAGGACAGTGAAAGATAATAGTAGTTTGATTGTGATTTATTATTATATGAGTTCCTGCATTTGATAATTTAATTGGTTTATTCGGAAAAGTTTTTGATAACAGGATAGAATTTTAAGTCCATTCAATTTTTCCATGTACAATTACTAAAATTATAATGATTTTGCGCTTCTTTTCACTATGCTTCAGATTTGATAACCCGACGTTTTTTATGCATTCTTGAGGGATGGAACACATAATTATTCCTGAATGCAGAGTTTTTAATTGATTCTAACCATAAATTTGACATTGTTGAAATGTTTTGTAAAATAATAGTGCATAGCATAAAATGGTCCAACAAATGGGTCCAAAAAATTAATTAATGAATTTAAAAAAATCACAGGCAATGCGAGTCTTTCATAACCCAGCTATGCACTGAAATTTTTTTAGGTTTTGATTTCACTCAGACATTCCAATAATCTTGTGAATAGATAATAGTTTTACTTATCAATAAATAAAACAGAATTTTTTTTTAATTAAAAAAAATAAAAGGATTCATGAAGAAAATTGTAAGTGAATCTTGTGTTAGTGTTTTTTCCTTATTGAAAGCTTTGTTAAAAAATTAATTTTGGACATTACTGCCAAAAGCCTGTTTGTTGTCGGAAGTATCCAAGTTTTCTCAATTCCTTAGATAGAAATTTGTACACTATAATCAAAAAGTGAGCTTCATTTTCTCAATATAAATGGGCCATATGGTTCAAATCAACAAGAATATACAAAATTTTAAAATCTTAATTATTAATAACAACCTAACACTATGTGTATTCAATTGTTGTAAGCTTAAAAAATGTGAATATTAATTTTCTTTAATTAAAGATATATTATAGTATGCCAAGCAAGTCCATAGTCAGATTTGTAGTTCAAATTTAAGTGTATTCCATCAATTGACCAAAAGGGATTATAAAGGCCACTCTTGTCTGACGAAATGTTGTATGCTTCTGACTCTGTTTTTTTTACAATCATTATAACTAGGATTCTCCGCAACGAAAATATAAAGGATGTCTCCGTTACTTACTTTGGAAATTCAAGCGCTCTGATTCTCAGCCCATGACTGTCTTTGTGAAAATCTTTATGAAATTCCGTTGACACTTACCCGATTTGAAATTTCAAGGAAGAAATTTTAGATAATCTTTGATCTTTTTTAAAAAAACCGTTTAAATTTACATTGCAACTAATACAGCCTATCTTCATCAGTGCTCCTGGGGTTTTTATAAACTTAGAACCAGCATTGAATTCAAACTGAATCGGAATGTTTATCACTAAGTAAGAGTATATCTATAACTCATTGAGGTCTCCATTAGAAGCTTAAAAATCGTAAACTATGTGTAACTAAATGTGCTTCAAAATAAACACGTTTAGTTATATTTTTATGCTTAACAAAACGAAATGAATGAAACAACCGTGAAATGTATTTTTATGATAGTCGTTTTTTGCACTTTTATTTCTAAACGATTTTAAACGCATTTTTATGATAAATTGTTTCAACAAAGTGTAAAAAGTGACCAGTGAATAAATGCAAGGCTTTTCAGATTACTCTTAAAAGTTTTTCCAATATCTTTCATAAAACGCTGAAATAGAAATTTTATGAAAGTGTAAATCGAAATAACAAAAACCTTTTCACAACACACAGCTTCTAAAAGATTTCCCAAAATGCCTATCTGAAATTTAAATATTGAAAAGAAAACGACCATGTCTTATTCTAAGCGTTATTAGGATTTCAATAGTCCATAGAAGTCGATATGCTAACATTGTTTGTCATTTTATGGAAATAAACTTTCAATATTTTCACCCATAAAAATAAAGAAATGTTCGCCATGTATGCATTTCTTTTGTGATAAATAAATTAGGAAATTTGCCACTTAAAAATGTTGTATAATGTGAAATGTCGTTTATTTTGCTATCTTTTAAATTTTCCTTGAGGTTATTAATTGCATAGACCTCGATTTTGGGTTGTCCCATGTCAGATTGTAAGGTCTCAAACTTCATGTATACATATGCAGTTCAATGGAACTTCGCTGTTCAGAAAATTGTCCAAGTCGAGATTGGACCATGCTAACTAATACTTTTGCATAGTTAAATTTACCAGTTGTATTTTGCCATGGGATATTTTCCAAACAGCATTGGTACAACGCTTGGCCATGGACACCTTTCGAAGTCTTTTTGGTTTCCTCTTTCGAGTCCACTTCCAGTTTTATTGTCCAGGTTGAAATCTCAACTTTTCAAATTCACCTCAAGCAAACAAAATGGCCGCCTGGCTTCTTGTATTCTCTTAAAGACGCTGAAGTGCGCTTACCACCAACACTAACTCAACAACCACTTACATCTTGATAAACTCACCTGCACAATCTTAAGACAGGTAATAATACGTGTACGGTTTTGAGGTCTAAGCCATAGAGTAGTGGAAAAGACGCCAGCGCGTTCAATTTCAACTTGGGAAAAATCTAATTCCAGTTGTGGAGAGGTTGATTCCGAGGAAGGTAGACATTTTGATTTGTGTCTTGTGGAAGATTTTTGAAAATCGAATTTTTTAACGGAAGTGTCCTCAAAAATGGTTGCGAAAAATAGCAGAGTTTTCATGTTGTTAGCAATGCTTTCAATGGATCTAAGACTTGATTTGATTTGGTTGTGAGTTATCGGTTAGTGTTCACAAGATACTAGGCATATAGTGATTGCGCGCTCAGATAGTAGTACCCTTCGCGGTAATAGTGCTAGACTTCGATCAACTTTTAAAAAAATCAGTGTCTATTTTTATATGCAACGGAACACCAGTTTATCCGTCCTAAATTTGTGAAATAATAATTTGCGGTTTACGCATTTGAACAAGTTTAGATAGAGCTTCATTCGAAACAGTACAATTTTCAATAGTGGTAATAATCCAAACGAGTGGCATTTTTCTTCTGCATCTCAAGTGCATGTACATAACTATAGTGAATTGTCGTCCATGTACGCATACCTGTTCCAACGGTGCCATGTATTGGTGAATCCAAGTGCACTCTTCTTCACTTCTTATTGTTTTCATAACAATTGCAACTCGGGAGGGTCGAACCCTCCGAAAAAAATAACAATTTTTCGTGTAAACATTTAAGTGACGAGTCATCAGTGTAGCATCGAAGTTTAAGTGTACACTTGCACTCGGCTGTTGTTTTTTTGTCGCTATTGCGGAAGACGAACCTGCACAAGTTCACATGTGGGTTGGGAAAAGCCGGTGAATACACCTACGACAGGTGGAACGGTAGAAGACCAGACCGACAGACATTAAATTAAAGAAAATTCGCTGATCCATGACGTTAGTCATCTTCATTGTTGGGCAGAAGCAATGATATACATAAGTTGATCGGTTGCTTGATAACACAAATTGATAATGGTTAAGAGTTGTTTTAGTGAAATTATTAATGAGCCATTGACAGTGAACAAATGAAATAATGGAGACATTTAAGGAAACACGACTAGAAAAAGCTAATATTGGAGCATTTTTTCAAACTTGCAAGGTAATTGGGTTATTTGTATTTCCTTAAAACCGTTTTTATATACATACTTAAAGTGTTAGATATTCAAAAATATTTATATCTCTATTGTAATCAATATTTAGCTTGAAGATACAATGGCAAACGTTTTATGTCTAAAATATAATTTAATCATCATCGAAGTACACCAGACCTTTCTGATGAAAAAACACAACAAAATCTAAAACACTGCGTAGCTAAATTCACACAGTCAATTAGCATATTCTTGATTGTTCGTTCGGAACAAAAAAAAATTCAAATACGCCTGCGCCACAACGATAGGCTTCATCTAGAGTTTAAATCTAGATATAGCCAAAAACTCCCTCACGATCCATTTGTAAGCCACTAGATTTGATTGACAGTGAGGCTTTCTTCATTTTTCGCTCGTTGCTATTTGAAAATCTATCGTCTTCTTTTGCAAAGATCATTTCTGGCCCAAGCACTTCTTGTACGAGTTCATACATACAGCATCACATTTTGTTAGTTTTTTTTATAGGTTGCTTCTTGAAGTTGTACAACCAAAAAAGACTTAAAAACATCATCCACATGCGAAACGTGCCTCGAGGGGCCCATTCTTTTAATTTTCCTTTTGCGATTTTACATAGAGATTATAAGCGACCAAAGATGGTTGTAAGACGCGCTAGACTGTTGGTTGGCTAACTCTTTTTCTGGGTTGTTGTAGTTTCTTTACAGTTGTACCTATTATGGTTGGGTGTGATGAACTATGAACAGCCAACAATTTCGTAGGCATAAATCACTTAAAAGGCGATCAAATCTATTTAAATCTATTTGATTTTCATTAAGCGTGGATTTTGCTGAAAGTGATAATCCGTATGAGCATATTACGACACTTCGTAAATGCATATTTTTTGAGAAATTTAGTAAATAATCCAAATATTTCGAAAGATCTTTTATGATTCATACTTCCGTAGAAATCAAGCAAACCTTTTGTGTGCGTACTATGGATAACATTTAAATACATAAATTATTAACACTCTCGAGTACAGTTGATGAATTACTTCGTGCAGATTAATCTTTAACTTTCCATTCTTCAATAAGTTCAAATTCAAAAGAGCAGTAAGCCATGATGTAATATCAACAAGCTTCAGCCCATTCCATTCTGGGGAACTCCTAAATCCCATTTCGGATAATCCTCTCAGAAGATGATCACTTTTGTGTGATGAAGTAGTAGTTTGGTAATTCTGATTCAAAGTGAAATGGTAAGAAGCTAAAGTATCGATCCCAACACATTCACTTTATTCAAACCTATTTATAATTGTCGAAACTGTGATTGAAAAAATGCAGTAGCATTTTCACTGCGATTTGGCTCTTCATTACGTAATGGGGCTCTGAGACAGGTATCTACCTATTTTAGAAGAAGCAAAAAATATATGCTTGTCCAAATATTGGGGAACTGCATATGGATCTAAGCATGATTCGCTTATCTAACTGAAAGTCAATAAAAGATAGTACACGTTGCAAAAACTGACAAGAATTCGCGACCTAATGCAAACAGATAAGGGCTTATTTTGACTTTCAATATACTATATCACCCTGATTCTAATTTTGCTAATCACCGACTGACTCATACGTTTCTTATCATCGATTCAAGTGTATCCACACACCTGATACACAAATCTAGAATCGATGAATTATTATCATTTGAGGTTTTTGGACTTACAATTGAGTATATAAATGCCTGCACGTTATTTTGAGGGTTTGACTACAAAAAAGATCACAAAATGCCGATTTATTTATGATGTGGTTTTATATGGGCCACTGGGTGGTCTTCACTAAAATTGAACGGGAACAGGAAATCGGACTGGGTACTATTGCAGAGAACCACGGAATTAACACCGAGCACGGTGATATGCTTTAAATGTATAATGAACTGAAGACTTTTGGCGCGGTCAGTTCCTAGGTTGGCTAGTTTGTTTGGTAAGTGGTTTAGAAGCATATGGAGTTTGTTCGATCTTAAGATTGGCTTAACTGTGAATAATGTACCCTGTGACCAATCAGGTATAGTATTGACCCCTAGAATATAGCATGGCGTTTGTAGTACTAGCGAAACAAAGGCAGAAGTAAAAATGAGAAGATGCTCTTGAAAAGCAAACCGTTTCGATGCGATGAAAGACAAGGTTTTGTTCATTCTTTTGCGTAATTGCTATACTGTTTCTTTTTAAAAAAGATGATAGACATGTGGCTGTATGGTGTTCCAGCTAATTGTCTTGAGAATTAAAACGATTCGATCGTTAATATTGACCACCTGCTTCTTTATTAATGTGCTTATATCGTCTGTTTGATAAATAATCACACGTATAAAGTTTTGAATTTAAAGTTTACAAAAGTTGATTTAGAATTGATTGAGTCACGTTTGTGTATGTATGAAATTTTGGTTGCCCGTCACTGGTGCAAGATAAAATATGTAGAAAATTGTAGACACTTAACGTTCAATAGTACATAATCACCTTCATTAAGCAGAATACTGTCTCAGGAATAATTTTACAGCATAATTTTCATTCTGAAACGGAAAGTGAATAATTATTCAGTTATTTACTTGTTTGTTTCGCTTAATTATGATCTTATTGTTGTTTCACAAAGAGAAATTGCTAGTTATTTATTCGATTTCGTTAATTTCGGCTTGGATAAATCGGTGCTTGTTGTTTTTAAACTGTACTTAACTTATTTTCAACTTTAATTAGATAAAAAATTGCTTCGAAATAGTTTTCTGTGTAGAATATTCATTTTTCGTTCCATTAACTTTAGATTTCGCAGCTCCGCAAGGCTTTATGCTAACACCGCAGCCTGTTTCTATTTTCTTCCGTCATTTAAAATTCCCTTATAGTAGAAATTAGTGTTTATTATAGATCTGTCCTATTATGACTGTTTCAATTATATCTATTTGAAATCCAGATGTCAGCAATACATATGTATGTCCTGTCCCTAGTTTAGTAGCTTTTTGAAAGGATTGCTCGGAAGTCTTGTTTCAATTTAAAACTGAAAGTTTCAGCATCGTATTTTATGTTTTCGGATAAATAATTTATCACGTTGTGCTAACGAAATTTCGATTGATTGCAAACTTCAATTTGAATTGCAATAAATCGTAAAAAGAAATATAGTTTATTTTTTAACTTCACTTTTACTGTACTTAGAATAGATATATCCTTTCTTCTTGAGGAGGAGCTAAATATTAAAATTTAATTTTGCAATGCATAACACATTTTGAGGATCGTTTGACAAGGTAAAATGCGTAGTGTTGCGTCATTCAAACTACATTTTAATGTCACTAAAATTCAAATAAAATTTTAACAGATTGAAAAAATGTCTTAGCTTGGATTTTCACTGAGTTTTATTTTGAGGAGTTCGATATGAATACTGTATCCAGGAAATATATCAATGAAGTAACAACTAGTTTCTACAAATCGTGTTTCTTAAAAATATAAGAAAAGGCATTTGTTTCCTTTATTATACGATTTCGATTTTATTTTTACCAAATCTACATTTCGGACATTAGTTGTGTCCTTCTTCAGTGTATTATTGTGTTTCAATGACACAATGATTCTCAATCTCAATGACACAATAAGACACTGAAGAAGGACACAACTAATGTCCGAAGTGTACATTTGGAAATAATAAAATCGAAATCGTACAATAAACGAAATACTTTGTGGATTTGATATTTAAAATGAAAATGCAAAAATGTTACGACTTTTGAAGATAATTGTCTCTCACGCATGTTCGGTTTGCTCAAATTTTAGACTCCTGTTTTTTGGTTTATTGTTTGAATTCTTTTATATATCCAATGATCTGTGATTCTTGCGTTATGTTGGCTCCTCAAATCCGTCTATACCACTAAGTAGTAATAGAATAATCCAATTTTAATGACTTCGTCGCTAAAGGAGGTATCAAAATGAGCATCTCATTCCGTAAACTTCTATCCTTAATTTAATTTAATTTTTAATTTAATTTAATTTTCCATCGAACTTGGTATTCTGGCAGGCCTGGAATACAATTTTATAAACTGTATGTTTGAAAAACAGGAACAAACAGAAGGAAATTAAACTTTTCAGTCAATATTTTCAAAAAGGGTTTTTCAAAACAGCTAAACACAATGTTTTAACTATCTGAAAATTGTCAATCAGACGTTTAAATTCCTGGAACCATCGTGTCCAATTGTTTTAGTAAAAAATCACTTGAAATTAGTGAAAACCATAGAATCAGCAATTCTAAAATTAAGATATTTAAAAAAATACTGGACACAGGGAAAATAGGCAAGAAAACAAGTTTAATTGAAAGAGTTATGGCAAATGTTTGTTCGTCGATTTTCAAATTACTTCAACAAAGTATTCAAGTGTAGCTTGTAATCAAACAGATTAAGGGTATAAGGGGCCTTTCATTTATATCATAACACTCTAAAGGGGAAAAAGCACTTTTGGTTAAAAGTTTTTCCATTGTTAATATTTTGCGATTAAAATGTTTAAAAATCATAGGGAGATACGATGAATTTGCAACGTAATAAAATGAGGTGGTGTCTTTGAAAATGTTACCACGTGTTACATGCTTGAAATAGTCTAAAAATTGCGTTACTTAAGCAAGCATAAGAAAGGACAGAATAATATATTGAAAAACCTTCAAACTAAAACATTGATAAGGTCTGCGAATCATTCGTGAAATGTGATTTTTTTTGAAAATTAAAGAAAAAAGAAAAAAAAAGGATCTTTGAAACTAGATCCTGAAAATAATTTGTGATGAAAAACCACATTGAAGCATCTTGTGCTTTGATAATGAGACAGTGAAGAACGAATCTGTGAGGTTTTTGGAGGTTTTCACTTTTTCGCAAGATTCCCAATGTAGCTGATTTTGGATCTTTTCTTTTAAACAAAAAATAAGCCATGAATACAACCAAAAAAGGCAAAACGGCGAAGCAAAATAATATGCGTATTTAGTTTTTTGAAAAGCTAAATATAACGTTCTTTACAAACTAACAAACTGTTTTCGAGGCAAGACCAACCTCTTTCAACAAAAATGTGTTAAATGGCGTGAAATATAAGCAAAACATCCATAAATCCATAATTTAAATGCCACATAGTATATTTTCTGGTCCTATAAACACTGAATACTAGTTATGCAATTTGAATTATTCTATCACGTTTATGAATGGAATGCATGAGACTTAATTAGCCAACAACAACATCTAGCAGAGACTTGTTACATACTGGCATTTCATAACTACCATTCTGGCATTGAACGCTATTCAAACGACATACGTTACACTCCAGTTGGTTTTCATTCAGCTCGTACTGAGGTGAAGTGAATCTATGGAAACGAGTCAAGACCGTATCGAATAGCAACAATTGGCTCCACCCGCAAATTTAAAAATATAACTGGCAAAAGAAATGAATTTCGATTTCTCAAAAAACATGTCTTCATCTGAATATATGCAGATGGCAATGTTTTTTTCGCCTTTCGAACTTTCATCCAATTTATCATTTCAACTTGATGCTATATGAATATGGAGACAGTGGTTTTTGCTTGAACTTAACCCCGTCGTCGGAATGTAGTTTCATATTCAAATTAACTTTTGCATTTTCGAATATTAATAGCTTATTATGGCCGCTACTATGCGAACATCTATGAAATTCCATCTTTTTTTTTGCCAAGATGCAGGTAGAATAGAGATAAGCATTTGTAATCAAGTGTTCGCCCGTTTCATTAAGTCAAGTGAAACGCAATCTAAATTGAAATATTTTGGAAAAGATTAATAAGGGTGCATGACGTGCTGAGATACTTACAATCTTGGACGATCAGATTCCCTACTGAATTACAAAATATCTTAGATTCACTATGCGTCAATCCAATCTGCTTAACTTTTTCTTCGGATGCGTCATGAAAATCTCAAGCCCTAAATTTAATCCGCTTTAATAATTCGTTGGTAATATGTTTGCTGCCTGCAGATTTCCATCTTTTGTGGCACCCATTCCACAGATTGTCTACTAGACGTATGTTAGATTGACTGGGTCCAATAGCGCTGCATATATACAACCGAACTGGCTGTTGCAGCCAAAACAGAATAAATAACACACATGGGTGAATAAACGACTAACCAGTTAAATCTCTTGAAAGGTCCCAAAATGATTTGTAGGACTTGTTGGTGGTGAGCATGGTTCGAATTTTTTCGCAAGACCAAAAAAAAAGTTAATTATTTACCCCCGACTTGCTTCCTCGTTGCCCGGTTGACTGGATTGACTGACTACTACCAGCATTGCAAAGCATAGCATCGTAGCGTAGATTGAATTCACAGATATCTTAGCTTTCCAATAAATATTTTTTTTTTACCTTGACTAAAGCAAGATAGTCGATTAAGCATGAAGTGGAATTTCAGCTACGCAGGTATTGCTAAGTGATGCAAAGGAGGGAGAGAGATGTGTGTGTGGAAGGCAAAGAAAAAATGTGGCACAATGTGACAATGATGCGGCACCGTTGTAGAGTTTGTGTTGCAAAAAGCATGCAAAATTGAGCCGCATCTTTGGCTTGCCTAGCCGGAATATCGTCTGAACTTTAGAAGTTTTGGGGCTTTGAATTACTTAAGATTTTTTTTTGTAAATTTCAAATTGATTTCGATAACTGTCGATAGTAATTGCTCAACTCGTAACGTATTACATATGCAGACCAATTACTTGAAATCAAGAGGACAATACAAGATATTGTCCCCTCGTTTTCTAGTTTTGCATGATGAAAAAAGCTACTTCACGTTTATTTTCATTTTAAATGTATCTCCAAGCTTCGGCTCAACAGTTACTATCATTCGAATTCAACTCTTACGAACGTCGTCTGTCTGAAAAAAAGACCACGTTCCCGGTTGACTTTCAAATATTCATAGCCTCCAGGTGAACGCTGTAAAAAGTATGTTGGCAAGAAACCGGTTCGTACTATACGAACTGCACGACCTGAGATGTATCTAGATACATAAACGTGATTTCCAGAGTGCTCAATGTTATATAAATGCTAAAACTAGTTCAAAATCGAGTAGGTGAGCTTTTACGCTTTCTGTAGTTTAGTACGTTTTGATCAGTTTGACGAAAATCGCTAATCGTAAACTTTTCATCTTTTCAGGTACTATGGCATCTAGATGCTTTTCGAAGATCATTTCGACAACTGGCCAATCATGTGTGTAGCGGACAAGATTGCATCTTTTGCGCGTTGAAGGTAAGTTCGATGGAAAGATACATTTTGTAGACGGCTAGATTGAAAACTTTTACTGAACACCGAAAACTATGCAATCACAGTATTCGATACGAACAAATTTGTTGCTGATTGAAGAACGAACGCGTGGTGTGGTCAGAAATGATAGTTAAACATTCGACGGTGGTCTTCAATGTTGCATGATGGTAATCGTGATTCAGAGATGACTGTTTCCAAGAAATTTAGTGATGCGAGTTTAGGGCCGGAAATGCCAAAGAAATCGTGGATAGGAAAGGTTTCACTACTAGATTATTTTGGCATTGAATAAGAAACTGAATGACTCGCTAAACGTGTGGAAATTGTGAATTTTAAAAAGATATCATGCTGATAACTCGTACTATTTCTACAAATCTTTGCTGAAGACAGTCAGTTGCTCTGGTAAAAGTAAATTTGCCGAATTTTTTTATGAAACTTTGGAGAACAATTTCTAGTTCTATAACAAAAAAGATGTTTCCCAAATTTTAGCAAAGAAATCTTGATGGGTAGATGTTTGCCGTCATCAGTGTCTTTAAAACATTAATTGGGTTTTATCACCCCCCTTGGGAATTCACACAGGAGAGTAGCAGAACTCACAGAAAATTTAGTGACGCATATTTGTTTGGTTGATCAATGAACGGATTGCAGTTTCAGTGCTGAGCTGTTTTTATTTTCCAAGAATTGGTCGCAATATAGGCTTGATAGAATATGATTAAGTTATTCATGGTCTGTTTGGATACTCAAGTTAATTTTATATGACTAAATTCAATTCATCTTTGATTCATTTTAGTATAAATTTCACGTAACACAATTTTGCGTTCGTTGGGTGAAAATATGTATTTAGAGACTCAAAAATCATGTACTTCATCATCTTTTTGAAAAATAATGTGTGAACTTCGTATTGTTTTCGGAATATAATGTGATCATATTTGAAAAGTATTGTAATGAAAAATTCATTGGACAAAATATATTCGAAATAGCATCTTTTGCAGTAGTAACTGTTTTGACCCAAAACATGTTTTTCAAATAAGTAGTACTTTAAAGTGAGTATTACGATTTGTTACTGCCTATTGTATAATTAATTCGTTGCAACTTTATAAATTGCAATAGAAAATTTTTCGATTTTCTTTTTTATTAAAGCAATACAAAAGCATTTGTTCAAGGAAAAGTTATTTATGATCCTACAATTCATTAATAAAACTCCTAATTCCTGAGTATCATCATTATTGAAAATTTGAATTTCCAAGTAATATTTTTGAAAAAAAAAATCATCTAGAAGGATCCAATACTATTTAGTAAACATAATTGAGGTCCTGTAATATTTTTATTTGTATTGAAGAAAAAGCTTCTAACTTTTTTTCCCCTTTTCTGAGTTCACTTGTATTTATGAAGAATCTATATGATTCCATTGTTAAATAGAAAAGTTGTTTACAAAAGAAAAATGTGATAAGCATGGAAAAGCTCCAGTTTTAATAATATTTTTTAACCTTCTTGAAACAAAAGAAGATGCGTCCGTATTGTTTAAAT
Source organism: Oxycera nigricornis (assembly GCA_963942545.1). Lineage (NCBI taxonomy): Eukaryota > Metazoa > Arthropoda > Insecta > Diptera > Stratiomyidae > Oxycera > Oxycera nigricornis. The sequence continues at coordinate 27,334,274 of OZ012660.1, forward strand.
AATGGTAGCAGTAAATTTGATTCATAAAGGTGTTTTCCCAAATATCTAAAAAATATATCGTTCCATCTCCAAGGCAATGTTCCATCTTTCCCGGAAGCCTTTCCAAACGTATGGAAAAATAATAATAACGAATAGAACTTCTTTAAATTTATTCTATTCCTAAAGCTAGCGTTCTCGATGAAAATAATGGTATGTTCAATTCATTTTTTTTTCAAATTTCTTTCTTCCTAAAGTATATATTTGCCATCCTCAAAATATTTTTTTTTGATCGATTTGTGACTTTTGCACAATACTTTCATGTCAATATATATTATTATGCATCGAAAATTGTTTGTGGAATCGATATGCAGAATTAAGAAAATATTTTCATAACAGTTTACCTGAAATCATTTAAATTTTTCAAAAACTCTCACTGAATTCCTCTTGGAGATGTCTATTCTGAACATTCAACATGGAAATCTCTTATAAAATTAATAAAGTTTCACTTGACTATCAATCACTATTTTTACTGTCAAAAAAATCTAAGTAGGATATAGGTTTGTGAAAAAAAAGTTTCAATCCCTGGAATTTACATTTCTCCGTTCATTTTTCAGAAACGCATTCTATCAGTTTTCACCGTCAACTTAAGCTATCGATAATATACCTTTTCATTATCTCTACATACATAAAAGTATTTTAAAACTTCATTCTCAGACAGAAAGTATCGTGAAAATTGTCTCCCATGCGAACTGAAATATTTATTTGACTTTGACTTAAGAGACAATGGCAATTTTACAAAAGAATGGCGTACACATGTCGTCAACGAAAATTTCGGGTATTTCCGTAATTAAGGTGTACACCTTATCTCTGTTCCTCCTGGAAACACTAGTCTAGACGACCAAATTTTAAGAACACATGTCTCTTCAGTGTGGGAATGCATTTTTATCGCGTCCAGGTTTCTTTGTATTTGCCACGTACATATATCTGTTCACTTTCAAATACCTTGAACAGCCAAAAATTTCAATAATCAATGAAAAAACAAACATTTCTTTACACTGCGACTCGGAAAACGTGACCCCGCATAAAATTAAATGGCCTAGCAATATAAACAGGTAAATAGGTAGATCGGTTAATGTGTCTTCCAACCATTATTTCACTTGTACTGGCGAATGAAGATGACTCCGACAGACTTGAAAACCTTCAAACTAAATGTCAATACGTTTTTGTTACATCGCCGCATCTTCTTCATATGAGCTTTACATCTTTGCACAATAAAAAGGCTAAGGGTCAACACCTCGAGAAAATAACATTTTCCAGCCAGAATCCATTCATATTTTGCAAATCTACTGCTGAGTTGAGTGTGTCAGATTTGAACAAAAGATTTTTCCGATTCCGAGTATCGTGACTGAATCGTTTGGTGAAAACTTTTCACATGGATTCTGTACAGATGTGGGTGCCAAGAGACAAACGAAACAAAAGACTAAAGCCAGAAACCTGAATTTTATAACCCATGCAATATATTTTACTTCTTGTGTCTTAAGACGGAGTTGAATCTGTAGAAGTTTTTCGCCAACTGGTGAGAATACTGTGTGTTTCTTGGCAGGGCAACAGTATAATTAAGATTTAAATTTCCATTATATTTAAATAATTATAGGATCGTGCTTGAGCATGTGAAAATGTGGAAAAAAATATATACATTTGTGAAGAATCTTCAGACGCTGACTCTGTGTTTATTCAAGTTTGTTCTTCATTTCTGAGCGTAGTTATAGTCTGTTTTGAAACAAATGCGTACAATAATGCAATTTTAGCTAAAAAAATTTTGAAAAAAATGTCCCTAAGGCAGCATAGCTGCTCTTAATGGGTTGAATAAATAGTGTATATTGAACACTAGTTATATCGAAATTAAGATTTAATTTATTTGTTAGTATTTCATGAAATAATTCATACAATAATTTTGGCACAACCTGTTACTTCAGTTGCAAAACAATGACTGTCTCAGGCCAAGGGACTGTCTTCATCTATGTTTATTTTCACATTTACTTCATTAGAAAATCAGTAGTGGTAATGACTTTTTTTATGTAATTTGCTTTTGTTCTTAGAGTGAGAGTTTATTTTATTTTTGTATTTTCCAACAGAAGAGGAAGTAATTGAAAATCGGATACAGGAAATACAATTTCACATGTCGAAAGACTAGACCATTGATATTGAAACTAGCATTCTGTCAGCTAATTAAGATATATTATCAAGAGTATCTAATTACTGGACTTGAGACAAAGTGAGGGAAAATAAGATAGAAAATAGACGCGAAGTACAATTGGAACGAAGTGTGGTGTTGAATTTAGTCTTGAGTATTGTTTGGAGTTTGGTTTGCGCGATTTATTCAATTATATGGTTGAAAGAATATGTAGATTTTACTTAAAATACTCTGTAGTTTATGTATTGGATGTAAGATAGAAGAATAACAAGTGATGTTTAATGTCTATAAATATGCATAGTTTGTAAAGATATTAAACCTCGAAAGATTAACTAATACACTTGAATGTACACTCAACTAAATTCACACAAGCAGTTAACTATCAACTGATATGGGTGTGACATACCAGTCTTAGGTAGCCAAGAAATGCTATTTTGGTAGTTTCATTGATTCTAAAATTATTCTTACTCTAATGTACAAAATAATAGCATGTGTTACAAGATATATTGAATATTGTTCCTTTAGTAAATAAACTAACAGAGGCTACAAAACATACAGTCCGATGAATATTTCCATTACTTACGAATTAGAATAGTTAGCAAAGTTTTTTTCTATTAGTGTCAGTTTGTATCAATTAGATCTGTAGTGATTTTCTACACGATTTGAACGGAAAAGCAACGTGCTACACTCACTTTATACTATCCATAAATCCGAACAGTTCTCATCTCATTATATATTACGAAAGATACATATGTATATCTTTCCCGCCATCAGCACCAGCACTCGTAGCGTTTGTAAGACGCACGTGTAGATTTTCCTTTACACCTCACAGCAGGTAATCTCTACAAAATTGGAACTAAAAAACATCACATCGACTGAGATCCAATAAAACCTTTTTTTGTACAACGGCCATTTTGTGTTTATAGAAAAAATTATAGGTGAACCTCTCTGGACCAAAATGATTGTTCATAACAAAACAACACGTTCTGAAGATGTACACCTGAAGATATCGGACCTCGTGAAACGTGAACACAGCAAAATGTCGGAGTATAAGACTCATCTGCAAGTAAATATTGACCTTTGCAGAGCAAACAGAAAGCGAAGGTGTAATGAACTGTTTATCAGACGAGAGTCAACTGCGATAGTTTTGTTATCTTTAAATGATAAGAAAATATAATCTGTGTAAGATTTCGACAACCGAATCCAAGCAGAATCCGTGAAAATTATCGTTAATCTGGCAACGAGTCGTGCAACACATAAGACGCTAGAACATGGCTCCTATTCCAGGTAAGAGGCGGCCATTTTGCAGAAATCAACAGAGACTCGAGGCTTAAAAGAGATTTTCTTGAGTTTCACCTGCGCGCGCGCCTTTCTGGTTTCAAGCTGTGGAAGTTGAAATGCTTTGTGCTCATTTCGCCTTGAAAGCAATCGTCTTAAGTCATTCAACTGTAATGGTCAACATGAGGAAGATAAGCGGTTTGCGTCCTGGGTAAACCAAATGAAAAGATACGTTCAAGCATCATGTTAAAGATATCTACTTGGTAGTGCGGTTTGTGGAGTGAGTCTCCACTGAACTGGTACTTTTGCATTGAAAGGGGGAGCGTGTTAGTTGCGATGTTTACCTGTATCTTACCTGTTCCGCTGGGCCGAAGTGAAACAATGAGCGCATGAGCGTCATCAGTCTTGGCGAGATACTTTAACGTTGCGGTAGCGACTTCGTGTACTTCTTGGTTGCAGAGCTCTTAACCAAACGAAAAAAAGGATTTTAGTGAAAATATAGCTTGGATAATAGCACAAAAAGCTACACAAATGCGGTTGTTCACCAAATAAAATACATTATTTGCTTCACGTGACACGAAAGGTGCGATTTAAGTGGTGTGTATTGTGAAGTTTGCTCGCATTACCAAGTGGATTACAAATTAGCACCTGTTGGAGCTCTATTTGGAGTGTTGGTTCTTTGAATTGGATTTACATCTAGAAATAGACGCTGGCTCAGTTCTAAATCGTGTATAAAGATAGAGCAGAAATACATATAAATAAGAGACATAATCATGTCGCATTAGTGTGATTTTCACGTAATATGCAAATTGCCAAGATTGAGAATAGATTGACTTGGTGTTGCTTCTGAAAATTGTCTGCAATAATGCCCATATAGATAGGCGTGGATGGAATGTTGGCAATTGTGTTGCATAGAATGACTGTCGTGGCTGGAATTCTTAATTAGTTGTATAGGAGTGGCTATAACTACTTCAAGAAGTTTGTTCTTCAATATTTTATGCAGATAAATGGTATGCAGGCAGGACTTTATGTCGGAAAACATCTCGGCTCAATCACAAGGAAAGCATAATATTAACCGTGCCACGCCGCTTAACTGAAAGATAAATAAAGTTATTCGCTGGTGCTCCAAGATCTTTGTATGCCACCAACCGCACCTCTTGCCAACACACTTGATCTAGACTTGAGTAAAATCGCCGTTTTCTATTTTCAAATCCTAAACCTGATCCCCAAGCTATGGATTAACAACCATAAGCGCTTGGCGGGAAACGTGCGTGTATCTTTGTATTTATCGTTCTTCTTTTTTTAATGAGGGTGTTTTAAATTTCAAGTGCATCATCAAATAGAGATGCAGGTTCACCACCTTAGGATATTCTTGAGGTACGTTTGAATAGATGTCGGCATGTTTAGAGTACACGCCACCCGAAAAGCAGGTTTATAAGTTTGAAGTCAGGTTTCATTTTTTTCATTAGAAGTTGTCCTGAAAATCGTTTGTATGTTTTTGTTCAAGATGAATGAAGCGTATGCATTGATTATTTAAAAATGATTTTCTGATCGCAAACGTAATATAAAGGATATCTGTTTACCTGATTTTAATCGTTCACCAATGGTTTGCTTCATGGAAAAATGTTATTTTACTCTGTAAAATGTGATCCACAAACATCTAAATATATTATTTGATATTCTGAAAAATGGTTATAACAAATAGAAGGAGTATACGCTCTTATTTTGAACGGTAGTACAAAATTGGTCTATCCAACTTATTGAAAATATATTATTAGAGAAATCGTTCTATTCATAGATCGATATGCCTAACCGTTTCGCATTCAAATTATATTTTGATGATTATCAATTGAATTGCACATATAATATTTCATTGAGTTAAGATATGCATTTCAATTTCTCAGAACACTCCAACAGCATTCGTTTTGCTTCAAGGTTCAATAACTCGAACGTGTCACCTATGAAAACATTTTCAAATAAGTACCAAGCTTTGTGCAGATTGTTTTTATCTTCTCTTCAAAATATTTTCAATGTCTATTTCAATCGTTCATAAGAAATAAGACTAGTGCTTCACCTTGAACAAAAACCATGTTTGAGGAGTTTTATTTAAAAATTGACTATTGGCTAAATGCAGTTGTTTGTACATTGCAAAGCGAAAAAACAACAATCAATGTTTGGATCAAACAATTTCGCATTAAAGGTTTCGCTCATGCATTTGAGAGTGTGAGTGTGCATCAAGTCGATTATGGTCAATTAAATATTTGATTTATTGATTTCAATACTCATTTGACGAAATTATAGAGTAGTATTGTTCAATATTTAATTGAAGGTTTTTCAATGTATGATTATTGGATTGAATGAAAAGTGGCCAATCAGTGTCTAAATGTGTTTTCTATGGTATAGCTACCATCTACTAATTATATACCGATTTGCCGATTAGTTGTGGAAGTGCCATTATCTATTTGGGGCGTTAGTTTATTGAAATTCATTCGAGATCTACGATGTCGTTAGCAAATGTTATTCAAAATTACATAATTCATTTTAGCGTTGAACTTTCTTTCATTTCAACTTTTTGGAGGTAAAAACGTGCGAGGAACATAATCTTTTAATAAAATTGATAATCAAAAAATGAATTTGCAGAAAGTTAGTGTAACTGAAGAGCGAAAACTCAGCAGGCAATTGAGTTTAATTTGTTCTTGATTTTAAGTCATATTAATTTCATGCAACAATGTCCCACAAAATCAAAAGAATATGAATGCATCATAATATGATTTGCTTCAATTTTTATTACGCAATGAAAAATTGGTAATTGGTCCAAATTGAAAAATTTCATAATTCAAAATTCATTGACAGTATCTGCCAAAGCGATATCATGTACGACTATTTAAATGATTTGTTTTTAATGAGCTTTTATTAACTAAGCATTACACTTACTATCTCTTCATTGGAATGTAGTCTTCAACTTATACCTCAATTTGTCCACGAAAAATGACTCAAACATTCCCACATGAAGTTGTCTTTTTTAGTTTATTTACAACCACACACCACAAAATTCAATACTTTTGGCTTCACTTTAACAATCTAGGCCATAAGCTGGCAACCTTTGCCTTGGATGAATAATTTTGCCCACAAAGGCCTGTCTCTGAGAGGAAAAGAAAGAAGAGATTCGTCAAAAGTGCATTGTGTTTCTTAAATTCAAGTCAATCTCCATATAAGTATTAATTAAGACGAACAGTAGGCTTACCACCAGCTGCAATCAATAGCTCCCTCCATCTCGAATTGATTTAACATCATCACCGGGGGTTATTAATTCAATTTCACCAGCCAAAGAAAATTACGTGAATTTCCTCTGGCCATACATGCAGCCGCCATGCCCTCATCGACCAAGACGTTAGAGTTTCTTGGAAAAAATGAGTCATCAACCAGACAGGAAATGTCTTAAGAATTGTACAGGTAAAGACATTGTGTACCTGGCGTAGTAAATTGATGATGGTCAGACGGAGAACATAAAACCGTTGGCTGTGTGAATTTTGTGCAAGCCCCCTCTACACATCGTTGCACATTGAAGAGTTTTCCTCTGGATGATAATCAATGAAGGAATAAAAATAGTGCCGAGGACAACGAAGATGATTGTTTTGCAAATTTAAGATTGTAAAGCAAGTTCCATTATCTTTTAAATGGAATCGAAAACGATTTTGAAATTTGATCTTAGCACAGGTGATGAATATATTTCACAAATATAAAATGTTCATTTGCATTTTATATCTGTTATTTATAGGGAAGTATCAAAACGTGATCTTTTTAATATTAGGAAAGAAATAATCACTGCTGGTTTTTGTGGACGATCTCAGTTATCGTCCATGCTTTTCTTTGAATACGTACTCACAAACATGGTCATTGATGTCACAATGCTCGATCCATTTCGATCTTCTGAATCAGTTTTTTGTATCCAAACGAATAGAAGTGCTCATAAGATATGTAACACCATCGCTCCTATTCATAATGTCTTATTTCAAATTGCTTTTCGATTAGGCGGAAATTTGATTCCGACTAATTTTTTTCATGTTCAATCCACTTGCCTCCAGGTGTCTCTCTGTATGAACATTGGATTAGATGAAAGTACTACCATCCAAATACTGATGTGCTATAGTGTCTAGGTATTTTGAAGACAGTCAAACACACCGCTAACATTTAAGAGTGGGTTGGAATAATTTGTGGTGTCACGATCAAACAATAAGAGATCACGATGACGAGAGGCTTAATTCAGGTTTTAAGTGAGATTTGAATCAGATACAGCTGCATTATCATTGCAAATTGTAAAATTTAGCTTATATAATCCATCCTTTTCTGGTGGCTGACTAAATCTGAGTCAGTTTGGCTGGTCATAATTTAGTGGAATAGAAATCATGTACCTGACGAGATAAGCTTGTGCTGTTTTCATTAATCGTAGTAGTAGCAAAAACAAATCTTTACTATTTTTTACAAATAAAATCAAAGCTACAATTTTTACCAATCGATTCGGCACATCTCTAGCACTCCGTTTTAATAACTAATAGCCTGCTTTTTACGCCATTGTATAACATAATCTGTATGAACCATAACAACATTTTGACATTTCAAAATTGCAAATGCGTGTAGCAGATGTGGTGGCGCCATCCAAAATCACTTCAAGGAAGAAAAAATTCATAATTTTTGGACTGTGTTTTTTTACGAAATGCATATCACTGAATTTTTATTCCGATTCGGGCGATGTTACGATATTTTGAATACAAAGATTTCCTAAATTGCATTAATGAAGTCGCATTTTCAATATGGTTTCTGTCCCATAACATTTTTGCATGTATTATCGGATCGTAATTTATGTTTTTCAAGCATTTTCCACGCTACATAATTTATGCTTTTATTAAGAGGATCATGGTCAGTTTTCATTATCATATCGTTGTTGATGTTATAAGAATTGACAATAATTAATCATTCCAAATTGACTTCAAAGTAGTTTTGATATGTATCTGAGTTAATTTTTTGGAATAAAATGTTGACGACCTCATTTGCCAACGTCGATTTTATTCATAAATTCCAGAATGATTTTAGGGTCAGTTTGATTTTTCTGTTGCATTCTATGCATTTCTTATAAATTGCAGATATAGTGTGAAGTATCATAGTGTGGTACAAAAAATATGGTCACATACAGTTTGATGTAACCCCAAAAAAATCAACGTAATGTACTTTGGTATTCTTGACACTTTCCACTGTTTTCGGTTTTTAGTGTTTTCTGAAACGATACGATATTTTGTATCATCTGTATTGATATTGTTTCAATAATAAATACTGAAAACTCATTCCATTTTTTCAAGTTTTTGGTCGGAATTATGTTTCGATTAAGTTCCATGTTTTGATTTCGACATAAAGCTGACGAAACTCAAAACATTTTTACCTCTTAGATGTTGAAGCTTACTATTACGTTCTTGTTACTCTAATCCGATAAGGTTTAAGTAGCTTCGATGCATTTGTGGTTTGGTGCTTCTTAGAAAATTCTTTTTACACATTCTTATAACATCATAAACGTCAAATGTTATCAAGAAAACTTTTTCACTGAGAAACACGCCCACGCTGGGCGCTGTTTTGAAAATATGTGGATTGGTGGTATCAAACGCTTCATCAGAAGATTGAACCGAATGAATCGAAATTTTAGTTTATCATGTTTCGAAGTTTTAAGATTTCGAAACCGAATAGGTGAGATAATCCATCCGAACGAGGCAAATTAATGTAGAAGCTATCATTTTCGCATTTCTCTTCACTAAATTTCGTTTGATCTGTAGAATAGGCTGCTTTTTTGTTTGCTAGTAATTCTAAAACAATTTTTACATTCAATTTCAATCGGTAACGTGAACATTATAGATATCAATCATAAATTCGTTTTGTTGCAAAGCTTTGCTACCGTCAATATTTGTTCAACCAAGGTTGAAAACTACACGAACAAAAGTCTTGAATGTACTTTCAACACATGATTTAACTTCCTCCTTTTTCGCTAGGTCAATTTGCGTCGCCTATATCTTGGATTTGAATATAAGTGTTGAATATTTTCTGTATACACTTTATCATTTTATTTAATATTCAATTAATCGAGGGTTATTCAAAAGATATTTAGACATCTCAGAAACAGACTCTTATTGTAGTGTCTTTAACGAATTCACATTTACTTCTTGCAATTACAATTCACCGTGATCGTAAACAACTTTCAAAAAAAGAACACCTTACAGTCAACAAAAAAGATATTTTTAATGATAATATCAAAAGTCAAGTCCATGTGCACTAAACTTGCTGAGTCAGATTTTCATGTGCATGTGTACCTACATGATCATATCTTTTAATGATGAAGTGACTTTTGGCTCTCTTGAGTCAAAATTCACTGCAATACTATACGTACGTAGTACGCACAATGGAAACTGACATCGGACCGCCAAAAGCACGACGGTCTAATGAAACAACAAGAACAACTTTCGAAATATTGATTCAAGGTTTCCTTTTGACTTGGTGTTGTATGTTAAGAAAATGCATGTAGTGCACAAAAAGTGTTCGTTTTCTAATTTAGAAAGAATTGTTGCGACAATACAATGAAAAATTGTTGTGGATAGAACCACAGCTAGTTGTGCCCTAGCTGCTTGCGATAACCGCTACCTGTTGAATATTAGGTTTGGAAAGGTTTTGAGCAATAAATTCAAGTAATATCAGCATGGTTAAAAATGTGTGTCAATTGAATTTTCGATTTCAGTGTGCTCGCAGCAGTTGAAAAAAATTTGCCCAATTAGATTTGTCCCATTAATCAATCAGCCATCTTATTTTCGCGCGAACTTGTTGTGGTTGATCGGCGTTATCTGATTTCGTATCTAACTTTCGAGTAATTGGATACAACATATTACACGGACACACATGATTAGTGATTTAATATACCTTCATCCACAAAAACAACACACGCGAAAATCCACGAGTTATTGGAATAGGTCTTTCAAGGTTACACAGAGAACACGCCATTCAATCATAGCAATGCATTATTCATGAACTTATTATTTTCCGAATGATGTTTAGAGATAAATTTAAGTCCAAGGTTTTCGTATCGCCTGCCCAGTTTGAGCTCAATTTTGTTAAAAATACCTCTTAAGGTTGCAGAGGTCATGTCACAAAAATTGCAAAACGTGGAAAAGTGACATTGTTTTGTAAATTCCACGCGAATTAATCATGAATAGTAAATGTATCTATGTCAAAAGCACAAAAAACACCACGTAAACTTAGATAGACACATAGAAATGCCAACGCGTCAATGCTAATTTGTAATCCGCTCTACATGTCGATGTTTTTATTGCGAGCTTAACTGCCAAAACTATCGCTAACACATCTAATTTATCTTGATTTGTGCACACAGATGAATGGAAAAAGCAAAACGTGAGCGACTTTCGTAGATACAGATAAACACGGTGGCAATTGAAAACAAAGCTTGATTATGATAAAATTTCGATATAAACGAAAGGAGCAGCCCGCGCAAAGCTCCAACAGTTTCGTTTCCAGCGCCCCCGCATCAAGTGCGACCACCCTCGTTCATAAATCAGCTCAATTATCGTCTGTAGCGCATGGTAGTCTTAAGCGATGTACAAATCTATCTAGTTCTAAGAAAGATACTGAAAACAAGTTTGCGAGCAAAGAGTACAGTTCAGCCACACTCACGCGAAACGACAAAGTGGACACGGCGAGGCGGATTATACAAAAGGAGCAATACGATTGTATCGATGCTGTGGTTGTAAGTTCTATAAATTTGACTATTGGTTTGCATAGTTGAAACTACCAAAAAAAAATTGAGTTCAAGAACCAAATATAAACACGGTTGAAGCGATTAATCATCTAATGAAGCCACTTAAATATTAATTTGTTCAAAAAACTAGACAACATCAGCACTTCTATTTGCTTTATACGAATATTCACTAGATATTCTTAACGTACCAATTTTTTTGTTGAAAAAACATCCTAAAACAAACAAGCACTTTCGCTAGACAACTCTCACCAAATAAGTACCGATTTAACAAGTGCTGAATCTTATCATCAAGTAACATGCTAACCGCTAAAGTGACTAAGCAGCATAAGTGATTTCCGGGCTACCAAATTAATAATTTCTAAATTCGAACTTCGGTTCACTTAGCATTTGCAATAAATCGTATTTTTTTGTAGTTTTCACAGAGACTACCGATTTAACACTTGTGAATAAAGGCTATTTATCATAAAATTTGTTAATAATTAAATGCCGAAGCTTTGATTGAATTGGAAAATTGCTTAATTGACGGACAGAGAGTCATAGATTTCAGGAATAAAAGTGGAGTGTTTTCTAGTTTTGTTCTAAATTCATCTAGCTTTCAATTTTTTTAATGAAAATGTTGGTAAATTAGTATTTGATGTGCTCCGAGAAGGTTTATCTTGATTGAGCATTGTTCAGAAAGTTTTCTTTGACAAAAGCTTAAAGTATCGCACGTATCTTTTTAGATGTAGTCATGTCGAATAACAGCGATTTTATTTATTCTGCAGGAGCTGTTTCAGCAACTACAAACCAGTTCAGAGCCAGCACTATGTCCTGAACCGTTGCGCCGGGCACTGGCTAGTGGTCCTCTAGCTGGTCGACGTTTTCCGCTCGGATGCTTAGGTGACGCAGCGGAATGCTTTGAACTTCTTCTGCACAGGGTCCATTCGCATCTTTCGTCAGACGATGGAGATTCCTGTGAAACAGCAGCATGCGTTGCTCATCAGCGTTTCGCAATGCGCGTCATTGAGCAAAGCGTCTGCAAATGTGGTGCCAATTCCGAACAATTGCCATTTACGCAGGTAAGTTGAAGCCATTAGTAGTTAACCTGCTGCAGCACTTGCGATTAAAATACCTCCAAATCAGCGATTTGCGTCATGTCTTGTTACTGTTTGTGGTCACTCCAAATGAGTGGTTTCTCCTTCATTTTGGCCAATGCTAAACACCCAAAACAAATTAGAAACTACGACGAAGATAACATTTCAACACATCCGTAATTGGATAATTTGAACAATTGGAAAATGAAGAATCACTTAACATTTAATGTATGTTCCTCGTGCCAAAAACCCCACCAAACAACCCCAACTTCATAATTGTGAAATAAATAATTAATTTTCGAATTAGTCAACCCAGCGTTGCCGATTTACTCGGAAAAGTGTTCAGTGGTGTTGCAATCCCCATGCCATTTTTCGCATACTTCAAGTCTTGACATCTGAAAAATCTGTTTCTTATGAACGCGTTACCGAATGGGTCTTAAGCAACATTTCTGTGCTGATTTAATGATGAGTTCATCGAAATGATGGTAAATTGTAAATAACTGGAGGCTGCATGAGTGTGAAGAGCTTTCACTTATTGTCAGCAAGAAGGTAGTCATAAGAAAAGAAGCGTGAAAAACACTTAAACCGGTCTCCATTGTAAGTAAAACAAAATTTGGAAGCCAGTCGATACCGGGAGAAAGCATATCACATTTTTTTGGGGGCCAAAGGTGAGCAAAAGACACGATCTAACTACCACACTTATTGCGTGCTGCGCATCATTTGAACGAGCATTTAACAAAATATCTTTGGTAAATAAATAATCGTTCGATGATTTAGTTTAATGCAGGAACAATCGTTTTCGTGGTCGATAAGCATCTGATTTTTTTGATTATGGACACTTTTCAAACGTATAATATATGCGAGGAGAGATTTTGTGAAAATTAGCAGTAAAATATATGCTCTTTGTCGGTTTTCCACATTATTTGTCTATTCTTTCGGTTTAATTGGTCCATTGTATAGAAATAATAGTTGCTTCATAAATTGAGTGGAAATCCGAGAAATTTCGATTTGCTGAACAAAGTGTCTGAACATTTTATATCCGGCAATGGTGGCTTTGACATTGCTTCGACACGGATGGAAAATTGTGTATTTTCCAACTTCACCTTCATTGTAGAGTTGACTTTCATACGATGATATTACTTTTATAGATTCCTCCCTATCAGGATCAATCATATGACTAAACTACCATATAACATTCCCAATAAAAAAATACATTCATTTCATAAACACAGTTGATGTAAAATAGGAGAATTATAACTGAGTTTGACCATGAGGAACACTTAATAAACAATTATGGACTGCAATTTTGTTTGAAACAAAAACTAATCGCGATAATGATTCCAAGAAACATTATTCCATCTTTTAGTATTTCAATTTTTCGCAACTTGCTGGCATTGCAATATTCTGAAAGTGTCTCAATATTGGCTAATTTAACTTAATTCACGAAAAAGGTGTTCATGGACGCCAATTTAAGAAGATGGGCAAATCAAGGATTAGGCAAAATTGTTTGATTTAGATTCTACTCGTAATTGGTCAGTTTATCGGAATATTAAATTCAAGAAGGTTTTTTACCAAATTGCTGAGTGGAAAAGAGCATGAGTCAGTCAAAACAAATTTTTGAAACATAGAAGACAAACGGAATAAATAAAATGTTATTACACTCTCTAAACTCATCGTTCGACGTCGTATATTAACATTAACATTTTCAACATTGAAATCTGTGGCTTTTTTGCAGCTAAATGTCAATATCATTAAATTTTCAGGGCGAAATTGATTCATATCATGTGTCAGATCAGGGGTTTTCACCCTAGATTTACGATTCTTTACGGACAATTAGAAAGGAAATAAGAGAAACATGGTTTTAAGTAGAGATTTCCAAACCAATATTTTTCTGATTTTTTAACTGCAACTGCACTGATTTTTGGGGGCATAAACTAAAAAAATACACATATCTTATAACTTGCCTGATACCAAATTAAATGGAGAACAGATGTTAATACCTGCAAAAGATACGACTATGATTTACTGAACAGTTTACTACCAAAAGAAGTGTGGTAGTATATTTTTGCTGCTTCCATTTATTTATGAATTTCCCTTCCGGAATTTAAAGAATTTGGACCAAATGTGACAGACTTTTGATTATATTTGCAATTTTTTTTAAAAATAGAAATAAATTTAATTGCTAGAAAATAATAAAAATCAAACAGAAACCGTCAAAATTCTGCCATATATCACACAGAACTGTTTTGTAAAGTTTTTGCTATTCATGAAAATTTTGCACAAACTTATGTAACCATCCAATATGAAAAATGACATTCTTTTTTAGCTCCATTTAGAAAATTATATTTAATTCTTTATCTGGATGATAAAATATAACTTGAATGTTATTTGAAGTTTAGTTGTTAGAACTATATCATGTATTTCCTTTCATCTCTCGTTCAACAAAAATCACTCCATTGGAAAAAACGCAAAAATGCGCACTTCAATGGATAATACATTTATTTGTTATTTAACTTTTCACTGAGAAAAATTAGGAATACTATTTTAATGTTGCGCTTAGCTTTGCAATTCTAAAAAATTTATATAAACTAGGACAGATTTGTACCGAAAATGATAAAAAAATATTTGGCTTCGTTATTCTTTTATTTTAACTTCTTATTTGTATTTTTATTGAAACTTTGTTTTGGTCTGTAATTTATAGTAAAAATTAAATTTTAATGCGTATAATTCATAAAAATCTCACAAAATGAAAGAAACGCCATTTCTTTCATCCAAATATATCCATGAAGCAATGCGAAATTGAAAGTCAAATTTTTTTTTTGAATTGGTTCAACGTTACTGGGGAAAATTTACCATCTTTGGAGGATTGTTTCTGGGTCAAGAGAACAGTAATAATAATAATATTAAAGACTATTACTTGGTACTTTCTTAAACAACCAGAAATTCGATTTCTGGTTTAATTTAAATGTTATTTGCTTCATGGCACCTTGAATAACAGACAAATAATCGACAAATTTGTGCAGAATAAAACATATGTATTCGTCTTAAAACGAACCTAATTATAGTCGATGCACTTTTAACCCTCCTGTTATAGTCATTCAGCTGCAACATCGATTCTGATTTCAAACTTTTCTGCTCATTATTAAAATGTCATAAATTCGTTAAAAAAAACAATATACAAATCGAAAACCGTGAACATAAATCATACAAACCAGATTATTTAAAAACTTTAATTCAAATTCTATATCGAAGACAATAAATTCGATATCCTCCCACATTTGCAATGCTGTAAATTATACTTGTTAACGAAATCAAGATTGAATATCTTATATCGAATATCGATCTGTTGAGAAGAGGACGTAAATTAGGATTCAATCAATTTGCGTTCATTCACTTTTTCGCAATGATCTAATCATGTGTATTTTTGGGCATCATGCGTTCTTGGCGTAAGAGAACTTTTTTTTTACTTTGTTTTACCATGAAAGAACTAAATGAAGCGTGTGTCCTATTTTGGATTTTAGACAACACGTTTGTATAAATTTGTTTTTTTAAACAAATTATGTAAAAATGTCATTTCAAACATATTTTTGGCTGTATTATTCTGCTGGTAGCGAATATATTTAATATTGATAAAAAGAAATTGATACGAGCGTCGCTTTAATTCCTGAAAGAAACGATCCTTTCGTGCCGGTAAATGTGTGAAGTTTTACTGTCTTTCTCAGGGTAGTTATTCGAAATGCATCATTGTTTACCTACTGTGTACTTAAATTTGAGCAGAAGATACCGTAAACAATAAAGAATACCATTAGAAATGTACAATTGTGTAATGGCTGAAAGAACTCTGCAGCATAAAAGGCATTTTATGTATGTTTGGATTGGGGAAAACATTTCTAGAAAAGCTGATGAAAATCGGGCATCAATTTGAAACCATTGTCATGTGAATGTGTTAACGAAGTGAAAATAATTTAACTGCACAGTCACAGCATCGACAACATCTTGGAAATGAGGCCATTGGTATCTTTTTGATATCGCTGTTGTTGCAGCGCCACCCTGAACCCGTGTTTCATCAAGCAAGCAAACAAGCAACATTTCTTGCTTGCTTGGCAACATCGTCGTATCAGCGCAGAATCGTCTTCCGTGACGAGGTGTCCACTTGTGCCGACTCGGTATATTACGGAAGATGACAATAATCATTATCTTAATCCGTTACCACGCTTTTCATCATCAATGCCTAAGATTCGACGTCACTGGTTGTCGAAGATACATTGCAATCGGTTGTGCGGTTTGGATTACACCTCAACTTCCATGCTTAGCGTCTTTATTGTTATAACATTAACTTTTCCATAGTTTTATTCTTATTTTATTCACCTCCGAGAGTCACCAGTTGGCTTTTCTGCGGTTAGTTTGATTCTTTGACGCTAAACCAGTTTTTCCAGTGTACCAAAGGAAAATTGCGGTCATTCATGCATTCAATATGATCGTGCTGTGTATGTACGAATTTACAACTATTGAAGACCGGATTTTGAATGTCTTTTTCCAATAAATAATCTATGCAACAGGCTTTCAAGCGAGTTCATATAAGGGGGAGTTTTGCAGGCAGGAAGAAAGTTGAGTTGCATGTTATCATGGCGAAATTCAAGTATCAATACTCGCAAATCGCTTCAACCTGTATTGAATTAGAACTATTCTGAAAGCATTAGATAACCATGAAATGATTGAAAAACTAGTCTGTACTCTAGGGCTATTTTTCGATTAAAATCCGATTAACTTTCACCCGGAAATCAAAATTTCATTTTCTCTGCGTCTACTATCATCATCATATCAGCTACAGAATTTAGGTCCAGGACAAGACATGACGTTGTCGCGTTTCAGATAATTACGATTAAAAAAATTTCCACACAAAGACAAAGTATAATTTCCTTTCATTTGTATTAACAATTCCATTTACTTTCGATTTTTTTCCAGATGGTCCACTATGTTTCAGCATCAGCTTTGACAGCACAAAATCTTTTGGCCATACAAAATCATCAGCAGCTCAGTTTTGGACAACTTTTACGGGCGGCTGGAAATATGGGCGACATTCGTGATTGCCCCGTAAGTATTTTATATGATATATCTATAACACTTATATGTATAGTATGTATCCATCGACTGAACGATTCAGGTTAAAATTATCGTTCCCATATAGATTTACTTTATATTTGATTGGCTTCTCGCCACAGTGTGCGCATACACGTATATCTGTATCTTCATATAAAGATACTGGCTAATGTCTGCACACGTCCAAAATTGGAAACAAGAATTACAAGTGATTTTTCCGCGTCATGGACTCTAATAAGTTTCTGGACAAAATTGAACCTAGTGTGTAGGCTGTTTAAATTTATAAGTAGCGCTTTCTTGTTTCTTATTGTTACACATATACAGACAAACTTGAAACTGTAGCACTTTGATTTTGGTTTTGGAACGAATGATTGAATGCGTAATAATGGCGGTTAAGAATATAGTGACCTCGAATTGAAGTCTACCTTAATTGGTCTTTGGAAAAGAGATGCTTGACAATGATGTTGTGCTTTGTGGTCGAGGTTTCTGGTTGTTGCTGACAAAATTCAGTTCAATTAGAATGGCATTGATTTGTTCGTCGAGGCGATTTGCAAAAATATATAATGATTAATTGGGTTTCTTCATTTTTAATACAAGATGAGATTATGAAACTGAAAATCTAAAAACACGGTAGAATCAATTAAGTATCTAGAAAAATCGAACAATCAACTCGTAAATTCAATTGAAAACCCGAATTGAAGCGTTTCTCGGTGAATTTTGATTTAAAAAAGGATCAATCTTCAGTATATATACTTTAAACTGAAAGACCATTCGTTAAGATTGTCTTGTCCACGAGTTTTGTTTGATTTCTGGCTCAAAACGAAAGAAGGCATAGTACTAACAGTAACAGAGAAAAGAATTACAGTGGCAGTTTGGAGACAATGGGAAAATAGGCTTAACTTGATTGTCTACCTCAACATGTGCACTATGGAATTGCGATTAGTGGAAGGTGTGCTGAGGTTTTTTTAAACAGAAAAAACGCTATCACAATTCCCCGTGCTCGAAAAGAATGAATATGTTCACTGACATTGAAAAGCTAGTTGACCTATGAAAACATACTGTGTTTTGGCCCTTCTAAATGCCAAAAAGCATTGGCCTTGGAAAGTTAAGCCAGTCTAGATGTTCGGGTATACCAGAATCTTCGTTATTAACGAAGCATTGTAGACCAGGGCAGATCTGTTTTCAGTTGGCCGTTGAAAGGGGTCACACTGATTTTTGCGGGAAAAGTTGGGGAATAACTCGTATAAAAATAACTAACTTATGCTCCCTCTCAAAAAAGTCGGGAACATTGAAAAAAATGTGGTCTAAGTGCGACCCTTGAGGCCCACACGACTAACTTCCCAGTGGGGTGAATAAAAGGCTATAATTTGCTTTTATTATTAATTACTATTATTAATAATTACTATTATTAAACATTATTATTCTAAATTAATATAATTACTTTTATTATTTTTATCAATTTTTTATCTAACCATAAAAGCTTTGGTAGAGGAAGACTTCTTCACCACCTGCTCATCCTCTACCAAAGCCTCGGCAACCTCGTCCTCTTCGTCCTCGTCATCCTTCTTGTCCTCCACTTCGTCCTCAACCTCGTTCTTTATCACGGCTTCGGAATCCACAACTATTATTGAGGGTATTTAATTATTATTTACAATAATCATTCGTTATTAAGAATGTTTGATCGTTACTGAATAATTATAATTGACTTTATATTTACAGTATCAAATTACAACTAACATTATTTGATTGTTATTGATAATCTTAAATTATTTATAACAATATCTAATTATTAACTGCATTAGCGTCTCTACTCCCATTCACCCAAACCTGATAATATAAAATTGTAAATGAATTTTTTTTGAAATAACATTTTTTACAAATTTGATCACAATTTTGCAAAAAAACGGCTTCACCGATTTTGCTGAAAAGTCATTCAGTTCTAAGTTACGTAATTACGCGTCGTTTAAAACCAGTCTCACGTCAATCCGATCTTTGGTTCTCGAGATAATCGAGACGAAAAATAATTCCGAACGCACATACGTACATCCGTACATACGCATATACACACAAACGTACATACACACTCACAGACATCTCTCTAAAAACGATGGATTTGGATTCTAGAGACCTTAAAACGTGGAGACATGTCAAAATTTGGGATTCGAAAAATCGACCCCATTACAATAACTTCCCATAGGGAACTGGGAAGTTAAAAATCAAAATGTTTAAAAAATTTAAAAAAAATCGTTTTTTTTCCTACTTTACTCACTCTTAACTTTGAAACGGTTCATTTTAGGTCAAATTTGCGTGAGAATGAAAGTTGCGTAATAAAATTCTCTATACGATAGGATTGGTTAAAAATCTTAAAACATTTAACCCTTGCCGCAAATTGCAATACATAAAAAAACAGGGGGAAAAAGCCTTTTTTTATTTAATTTTTTTTACCACTTCAAATGCACTTAGGATCTTCATATCTTCGCCTAAAAATTTTTTACAATATCATAAAATAGCAAACAAGTTTTCATTAAAATCCATCCAGTAAATTGCCCATAATAATTGTGCAATCTAATTTTTTTTTAAAAAAATCAAAAATTTTGAAGGCTTGCAAGTCAGAAACTTGAGCTTATAAATATCTGAAATTTTTTTCACATATAAAAGAGCAGTTAACCTATCACATGCATTTTACAAAATTCAAATCAAATTATTATGACGGCCTCAGCAATTTTTGCTAAACTTGGTATTAAAACTTCAAAACTGTGCTGGGCGGCTGCGCATTCAGTCGTAGGAGCCATGCTTCCATCAACAGAGAGCATTCCGGGAACTTTTTGATCAAGGTGGTAAGTCAATTATTGTTATACGAGTTATTGCCCAACTTTTCCCGCAAAAATCAGTGTGCCCCCTCTCAACGGCCAAATGTAGTCGTTTTTTTTACAGATCCGCCCTGGTCTATTGAGCAATATCTAATCACTGATAGCGTTTCGAAGTACTCAGTGATTGAATTTTTCCTTTGAGTAACAAAACAGATCCTCAAGACATGAAACTCAAACCGTCATTATGAAATATCTGGAAATTGTTGAATTTCTGGTCAGTGAAATTAGCATTTGGTTTAAATTGATAAAGCTTTAGTTAGGGTAGCAAAGGATAAGACAAATATGGATGATCTGCAGCTTCAACAAACGCATGGGTATACCTACGCTGGTGAAAAAATTACTGTGGCACAGCCAAAAATTATGTCAGAATATTACGATTTGTTACCCCAACTTCTTTATGCGGTAGCTATGTATTTCTTTAGTATACATAGATGAGCTAGACTACTTTTTATAGATGCCCAGCACCCCAAAATGTCTATCTTCAGAAGCTGTAGAGTCATTTTTCAGACCTTCCAGAAAATTAGATTGGATTTTCCTGAAATTTGGCGAGGAGTAACGACACCCATTTCGCCATATTCTCTATCTGCATGAGTTTGTTTTTACTTGCTTTTATAGCTCTACTGCAGATTGACTAGGCAATAAGAAAGTCAGAGTCAGATTTATCTGTAACTGAAATTTCAAACTGATCCACTTCGATGCTGTGTGCCAACACAATCTAAAGCAGTGGTAAAATTCATTGATTTATTCCGTTCTTCATAGCCATGAAAGCCATTTGTATCTGATTGCAAATACTGCAGACATTTTCATTGGACAATAACAGTTGCGACAATCTACAGATTCCGTTCAAATGAACTTTTGTCATTCTGCAAAGTTACTTAACACTGGGTCTGTGTGGTGTCTTTGCGATCGGCAACGCTCCACGCGAAGCCTCGATCTTTTCGCGTTAATTTCAATAGTCTTTGGATCCATTCGCTATGATGTTTTCCATTTAATGTTCAACTAAAGTCGTTGCATTTACCTTCAGCATTGAAGCACGGCAGTGGTAATACAGTCACTTTGATTATTTATCGATCGAAGTGGCAGCCTGACACACTTCGGTGACTTTAATGGAATATCTACAAGACATACCAACTATGTGGCTGGAAACTTGTTTGACTAGCCTTGAATTTCACATGGAAAAATATTTTTTTTCGCGCCACACCACGATGCATAAATAACGTGAAGTTTCTTAGAATACGCACGTCACTGTTCAAGCCATGCATGAAACTCATGTGGAATGTTGTTCAGATGACTATTAAAAATATGCTTTATGTAAAATTAGTTGGATTTTATTGAAAATTTCTCTATACGCTAAATTTGAATTTTCTCTAAAAAAAACTTTTGTTGAGGTGACATTCGTTTCTATCAAAGTTTGAATGTTTCATTGAATCAAAAAGCGTAACTATCACACCATGAATATTTACTTAGCTATTGTTGTCCAATCTACACTTTGCGAAGGTATTTTCGATGAATAAACGAATAGCTAATAAAGAAGAAATGCTTACATTACCACAAACGAAAGAACGGATTACGTCTAGCTTAGTAGTTTTTACGCGAAAATCTACAAACTCATGTATTTTCAAGGTAATTTCAGACGTTAATCAACGAAAAATTAAAATATTATTAGCATACTTTAATCTTGACGAGAAGATCTTCAAAATTGATCGCAATTAATCAAATTCTTTTGTCTTTATCCACAGAATGCTTGCGGGGCGAAAATCGGGATTCGTCGAGCTCTTCTCAACCGTCCGGATGTAGTATCCATTGGAATAGTATGGGACTCGGAGCGGCCTGCAGCCGAACAAGTTCATGCCGTCCTCAAAGCCGTAGGGACATCGCTAAGACTATGCGATGTCTTCCATCAAATCTCCGATCAAAGATGGGCTCAAAACGTTGATCACGAGCTGGTTGGAGTTGTCTCCTACTACGGCAAGCATTACACCACCTTCTTTTTCCACACCAAATTGAAAGTTTGGGTTTATTTCGATGATGCCAACGTTAAAGAGGTATTATCGCAACTGTTAAGATCACATCGAACAACTTTGACTAACATTACTATTCACTTCAGGTTGGCCCGAATTGGGAAGGAGTGGTCGAGAAATGTAGCCGAGGTCGATATCAACCCTTGTTGCTGTTGTATGCAGTTCCACAACCGCCAGCTGGATCAGTACAACCGCACAATGTTCAAGAAGTTGTAGCCGAAGTGGTGTCGCCCGTGAGACGTGCTGTGACTCCAAGTCCCGAGAAACCACCAATGGGAACAACCCGCAGAGCCATCACTCCAACACCTGCTCGTAGTGCTGCTGACTATCAAAATCTTAGTGTTATTCAGAGTAAAATATTTCCACCGAACGGTGATCAGGCTAACTATATTCGACGGAAAACTGTCGAAAATATTTTAAGTGCTCAATATCAAAATCTTAGTACGATTCAAGACAAAATATTCTACAATTCTGAAGGTTCTGACGAAAAAGATTCCACGTTGCTAAGGAAGTCTGCAGAGGCAAATGGAAATAACCCACAATTGTTGCGCAAACAGCCGATGAATTTGCATAGGAGTCTAAGTGCCGAATCTGGAGCTATTGGCCCAGCAAATGCATCGCCCCCGAGCAGTGACGGCATCTCAATCCCTGACCATTTGAATCAACCCAGAAGAAGAGATTCTGGGAACTGGAGTGGCGATCGGAATAGTGCAAGCTCAGCGTCTTCCACTACGCTTGACAACCCCTATTTATATCTGGTTGGTAAAAGAAATGGCGTTCCGCAAAGTCCTACCCGAAATGGTCACCCGTACGATCCGGGCTACGATTCATTTTCATTGTCGTCCACGGACTCTTATCCGCCCAAGCAGCATAATCCGCAACTTGCCAAGATTCCCGAATCGGTAGTTCTAACCGGCGATTGTGAACGGTTATGCCAGGAGGCTGATCAACTTCTTGAGAAATCAAGAATAACGGAAGAAGTGCATGACCTGGAAACGGCTTTGGTTTTGTGCAATGCTGCTGCAGGCAAAGCTCGTGCTGCCATGGATGCTCCCTACAGCAACCCCCACACTATGACATTCGCACGAATGAAGCACAACACGTGCATAATGCGCGCCAGAAGTCTCCATCGTAGAATTCTCGTGGAGAAAGGAACTGACGTCGATCCAGGATACATTTCGGAAATACGCAATTTGCGCGAAGGTACCACTAATATTATCAAACATGTGCGACAAAACAGCAAAGACAAAACGCTGGATAAACCTGTTCCAAAAAATATTGAAATATATGCAACACTTCCTAAAAAGAAGGGTGTTCTGTTGAAGCCCATGGAGGACGATAATATTATCGAATATGAAACTAAACCAGAGCGAGAAAGCCGAAGTATTTTCAATAGAGGCAAACGGGACGACAAAGATAAGAGGAGCAGAAGCGAAGACCGTAATAAAATATCAAGAGAACTTACTGTAGCTGAACCGCTTCTTGCTAACGCTAAGGACACACTTAAGAAGCACAAAGAAGATAAGGATGAGAAGAAGGAAAAGGAGAAGCCTGGCAAGAAGCAGCACAAAATTCGTAGGAAGCTGTTAATGGGAGGCCTAATTCGGCGGAAAAATCGCTCCATGCCAGATTTAACCGAAGGAAACACTGCTGAGAAGCCGAAAGAGCAGCCAGCGCCCGCTGTGTCTGTTGACGATAGTGCCGTGGGTGTGAACGATATGAAAAACAGTATGAGTGGCTATTTGTCCGAAGGACATTTAGAGTACAGAGATTCAAATGCGAATCCCAACTTGGAACGCAGTCGCTTGATGCGAAAGAGCTTCCACGGTAGTGGAAAGCAACTGGCTGTGTTGACAAAAGTGCCGCCACCTCCTCCGTTGCGCACAAGCTCTGCTCTAACTCAACAGCATCTACAGCAGCAACAGGAAGCCCTGTTTCCACAAAAACCTTTCCATCAAGCGAACTTATCCAACTTATCCACGATGAGTTCGAATACAAGCATAAGTGAGGACTCGTGCCAGACAATCATCACGACTTGCGCTCAAGTGCACCAAGAGCAAAGTCCTGCAAAGCCTGAGAACTACACAAACAACTCTTCAGCGAACTATAAAGACGAGGGAGTCGATGAAGTGGATTGTAGTAGATATGATTCAAACTTGGAGCTGCCTCCCTATCCAAGTCCGCCTTCTTCGTCGTGCCATTCGCGTCAAGCTAGTGAAGATTTTCCACCGCCGCCACCCTCAATTGATATGCAGCCTCTTAATGAACAAATCAATCAAATTCAGGCATTAGAGGCCAATCGGCTGAAAATGGCGTGCGCTGAAGGAACTACCAGTATTCTTCAACAGTTGCAACAGCGGCAACAATTTGCCAAAATGCAACAGCAGCTGCCTGGAAACAACGATGCTTGGCTAAGGGAACTGCAACAGAATCAATGCGATCTCAGAAACAGAAAACTTGACGAGATAAACAAAAATGCAGGACTTGCAGGAAACGTAAGAGATATAGCTAGCAGATTTGAAGGAGGCAAACAGGTTATCACTTCCATCCAACAAGCTTATCTTGCGCAGGAAGCCATGCTCAAACCGCAGATTCGAACAACGATGAATGGCCTTCCGGCGCCATCTTTGCAAAAGCCACATCAGCAGGATGTCGACGAAGTAGACTGTGCCATTCGCAAAGTGCCGCAGCAAACGCAATCGCCTTTGCATCAGCTACAAACCCAGTCGCTTATGAAGCCTAGGTATGATATAGCTGAAAGCCAGATTGCTGAGGAGCTGCGGGAAGTTGAGATGCTCAACGCGGTTGTGCAGCAGACTTTGAATAATTCCAACAAACAACGTACAAAGAAGAAGAGTGTGTCATTCTGCGATCAAGTGATCCTGGTGGCAACTGCAGACGAGGAGGAAGACGATGGATTCATACCCAATCCAATACTAGAACGGGTCCTGCGCACAGCAGCCGTTGGCGACGGAGAAAGGAAGCTGTCGGCGCCACAATTTTCGCAGCAGCAACAACAAAATGTTCTCCGACTTCAGAGCGAAGCGATTCCTCGTAACGTCACGCCTCAAAATCCTCTGGCGCAGACCCAGGCGCCACAGAATCCGCTGGCGCAGCCTCTAACTCAAAACTCAATTCCACAGAATCCTCTTGCGCAGAAGCAGCCTCTTGCTGCTGAAATGCAAAGATATCTTCAGTTCAGACAACAGCAACAACAACAAGCTAACTTCCCGCAATATCCACAACAATCGGCTGTTCCGCCGCATCAGCAAGCATTCAATGACTTCGGGCCTCAGTATCCAAACCAAATTCGTTCACAAATCTACACCCCCGTGCAGGACATTTTCAAAGTACAAAATGTGCCAGGAGCATCGATGAGTGCAGTGACTAGCAGTGGCGGCGGAATGGTCGTGGGCAGCAGTCCAGGTACTCCGCCGGCCAACGCCCACCAGCAGCAATATCTGCCGCCACGAACAAGCATGAATGGCCTCGTAGGTGTTGCGAACAGCCAACACCTGCCGATGAGTCTTCAGCATCAACAAGAGAATAATGGATTGGTTGGACAACAACTCCAGCAACAGGTCCCGATGCAGGCGCAGAACTTCTACACCGCGAACCGCGTCCAGTTGCCCATGGCGAACCAGACCTACCTGGTGTCCAGGCAATTGGTGCAGAAGCACCAGCAGATGCAGGCCCAGCAGCACCAAGCGCAACTCCAGCAGCAAAGTGCGCAACAGAACTTGTACCCCATGCCGAATGGGTACAGCCCTCAGAACGGATTCGCGTATCAGAACGGCGACGACAAGGTTGCCCCGGCACCAACTCCATCGCCATACCAACGGGTTCCGATGCCCCACGGCTACCCCAACGGGCTAGATCAACAGGTGAAACCGCATCAGATGCAATACACTTCTTCGCCGTACTACCCTCCGCCCATGAAGGCTCCCGGGCAGAAAAAGGTGAGCTTCGAGCCTGGAACCAAGGGCGACAGTCAGTGCTCGACGCCGACCCCCCTGCAGCAATCGGGCGAGAAGCTGGAGCCAAACGGGACCATAAACGTGACGGCCATTCCCACCCGCGTGTACAACAACGCCATCGTGAAGGCTTCCGCGAAAGCGGTGGAATGCAACCTGTGCCGCAAACGGCACGTCATCGCGCCCGCCATATATTGCACAAATTGCGAATTCTATCTTTCAAGGTTGAACAATCGAAGATAGCTCACGTAGCCAAGGGTTAGTTTTACATATGGATCGATCATTTGCAAAAGGACGAGGGTTCCGGGTGGCCTCGTCGTTGTAGTCGACCAGGCATGAAATCTTAGGAACCACAATCCAGCGCCAGCGAATCCTGTTTGCGGCCACACAACGCTGGATTGGTTTTCTTTTGCAAATCCTCTGTTCGCCAAGGTGCCAAAATTTAATTTGCTCATCAGAACTATTGAAAGCCTCCCTCCCCCTCCGCCGACAGGACAATAAGAAAAACAACCACCAGACAATAACCTTCTCACAGCGAAGTGCAAATTAGATTTTATCTCGTTACGTCTAGATGTAGGCTAGGACTAAGGTAAGTATTTTCCCCCTGATTGCCACCTGCACTGTTACCCCCATTTCGACTTCCACTCTCTTGTTATCTTGTTCTTTAAAAAAATAAACAATCAAAAGATATTGTGATATTTACAATATTGAAAATAATACATTGCCGCTGGCATGGCAGCTATTTTTTAGGGACACTTTCCATTGCTTATAAGATTATTGTATTTTTGTATGTTTTCTTTTTTTTACTTAGACTAAGTTTATATGCTGTTTTTGATGGTTGTACGAAAATGATTATGGATTTCCGATATTTTCAGCGAATCGGATGTTATAATGATTTTGCAGAAAAGATTGATATAAATATATAAATAGAAAGAGAACGAAGAGAAAAAACGGTAAATTACAATATAAACAAGAGAAAGAAAATAAAGATTCTTATTTCAGATAAATACTTGTGTTTTGTTTTTGCGTTAAAAGTGTTTTTCACATTTGCAGAAAATTTCAGAGAAAAAGGTAGTGCAGCAATAGTAATTTTGAGTTTCGTCTATAAGTTTGCTGCTGTTTGTTTTCCCCCATCCGACGTATATGATCTGCTCATCTATTTTCGATATTTATCTGAAAAACGGTTGGAGTTTAATCGGCCAAAATCGACAAAAAGGTGTAGCGAGTCAGAAACAGACCAAGTCAAAAAATGTGATGCTCTGGAAATGCGATTTAAATATGGGTTTCTCTATTTTAGAAGTGGATGTTGAGTAACACAGGAAGTGGTGTGGGTGGTACATATCTTACTTCTATTCCTTAGAATTGGTTCTGAAAAGTCATAGAAGATATTTTTAGTTCAAAATCAAAATCGTTTAAATGGTGGAAATGTCCTTTACATACATTAAAAAGTGGTCACTCTGTTTGCTCCTGACATCAAAAAACTTTTTTGTTGTTGAAATAATCATTGGAAACCATGGAGTAAATGTGACCCGTTCCAAATTAAAATGTTTGTAGGATATTAACAAGTCGTGATTTTGCCAAAAAGAGCCAGAAATAATATCATACAAGAGAATGGTTCCTCCACGAAAACAATACCGAATTGTGGGCAAATTATTGAAATAAATCCTCAAAAGGGGATCAAATAATGAATTATATTTCAACTATGAAGAGAGCAGTCGGAGGAAAATATTTGGACTAAGATTGGGAAATAAACATATAAGATGTTTTTTAGAAGAGTAGAACTTTTTAAACAAATAAAATACAGATTAATTATTGCAATGGCCAATTTTTTGACTTTTTTACCATTTCATAGCAGTCAGTGTTTAAAAATAATTTTCGGCATATGATCACTGCGACTGCGTCTTAGTTTTTCCAGCATAGCGGTCTTATTTCGTCAACGACGCGTCGAATGTTGGCTTCCAAGTCATCAATAGTTGCTAGTTGTTTAGCATACACAAGCGATTTGACGGAGTCAAATAAATAATAAAAAGGACTCGAATGGTCAAAATCACATGATCTGGACGGCTAGTTCACATGTTTATTTATTGAGATGATTCGTTCGCCAAAGGTTCGGTCTAATAAGGTAATAGTTTTACGCGCTGGAACCGTTTGTCCCTCAGACGATGAACATTGATGTTGGGAATCAAAAAAAAAATATGAGCCAATTGTCGGTAGCGTTCGACATTAACGATAACGTTGGTCTCGTCTTCAGATTTGAAAAAAAGGACCAGTTATGCCACCGGCATGCAAACCGCATTTCAAAGTCTTTTGAGAATTATCATCACACCCAAATGGAAATTTTACTTATTGAGCTATGTACATTCTTGGACAAAATAATAGATGTGAACAATTTTTTTAAAAACAAGTTTGATTTTTTCATATTTCTTTATTGTCCCTTAAAAAATAAATTAATTTTTAACATAAATACCATTCATCGTCATAAAAAAAAACAAAAGGCTTCACAAACGCTTAAAAAAACTTAAAATTTAGTGATTTCGTAAAATGCGCCAATTTTCATGTGGCTAGAATAATAGGTGTGCCCAAAAAACTTAGTAATGAACATTGAAATTTCGATAGTTAGGACCCATTTTTATACTGAATTCGTTAGGACACATTTAATACGCTTATTATCCGTCATTATTCTTGACGACTTTTTCAATTCTACCGGGCATAGACGATCAACTTCCGAAAAGTGTCTACAGAAATATTGTACCAAACTTTTGAATATTTTCCCATAGCTTTTTCTTTTGGCGAACCGTCTTTGAAACTTCTTGTTTAAGTTCATCTCAAAGGTTTTCAATAGGATTGAGGTCTGAAGATTGACTTGGCCACTTAAGGACATCCAACATATACTCCTGGAACCATGCTTTGACCAATCGAGATGAGTGTTAAGGATCATTGTCTTGCTGAAATGTCCACAACAGCGGCATATTATCTTCGGCATATGGCAGCATTACCGTATCCAACAAATCATTGTACACGAATTTATTCATTATGTCATCAATTCGATGTATCCATTATGCTGCCACCATTACCATTATTCTGCCACCTCCGTGCTTCACCGTTTTTTTTGGTAAACCGAACATGAAAATGAAATTCTTTGCCTTCCGGTCGACGAACGTTTCTTGCCGCAAACAAATTCATTTCTATTTAATCGCTCCAGAGGATATTGCGCCATTTTTTCGCCTTGCGATCCGCACAAGGTTTTATAAATCACCGCAAAGTTTTTCCTAGTCTTCAAATTTGCAGTTCTAAGCAGCGGAATTTCCCGGGCAACCTTACCGGGTAGTTTTGCACTTACTAATCGTCGTCGAAAAGTTCGTGATGATACCAAATTACCAATTTCGCTGGCAATTGTCCTGGATGATTTGAACGGATCGTGTTTAGCTAACATAACTATACGATTGTCGGTCACTGATGAAGTTTTTTTTAGGTGTTCCTAGGGTTTCAATGAATTTTTCCTGTTTCAGAACATTCGCAACAAAATTTCCAGACCGTCCAATAGATGTAGCAATGAATTTGTAGGCTTTCCCCTCGTCTCGGAGCTGACGAACAAGTAGTCTTCTCTCCTCTGCACTGCAGTGAGGTGTACGGCTCATCTAATATTATTACAATGTTATAATTGTACCTTCATTTAGTTTAATATTCTCGAAATCTCACCTTCTGCAACTATATAACTATTTAAATTTATTTACTTTAAATTTTTATCATAACCTATTATATTGTCCAACTCAATTTTGAAGACCGAACAAAGAAACAACCTGCAATATTTTCCAAGAAGTAGTTTTATTGCGGGGATTGCCCCATTTCATTCAAAAAAGAGCTATTCATTTGCCGTTGTGGTTTTTCGATTACAAAACATATTGTCTAATTTTTTCTCTTCATTTTACAAATTTTTGGGGATCCATACCTATTATTTTGTCCGGGTGTGTATATTAAAGTATTTACACAGTAGCACTCAGAATCCAAACGAAGATTTAAGCAACGTTTTTTGGTCGAAAATACCAACGACAACATTTGCTACACTTCCCTCATTGAAATTCGGATCGTACGATGCGTTGGCAACATTCAATGAAGGAAATATTATACTATGCCGAACATTGAAGAACTTGTGGATTGAGCCGGGTATCCTGTCGATGAAAAAAATTACAAGGAAAGATTCCGGCAATCTGAACAAATCTCATCACAAATTTTTCAGCAAATCAGGAAAAATTGACGAAGAGCGACGAAACGACTTCAATCGATAGTTGAAGAAAAAGGAAAAAGATGATCCAGCCTATGGTGCAGGATAACATTCGAAGAGTATGTTTATTGTTTCAATTTGATTATTAAATTAATAACGACTGAAATTATTTTATCGGAGTTTTTTCCCTAATTTTTGACGCTTGAATTTTAATTTATTGATGATATTTAAGGCATTTCTAGCGGTAACAATTACATGAAATAAGTACCACATTATTCAGAAAAGTTAAAAATTTCTCCTTCGGGTTTCTTTGATGAAAAAACAAGTTTGTAGATATTAAATTATTACATCTTAATGGAAATTTTGCAAAATCTCATATAAGCTCCATACGAAAGTTACGGTCTGTTCAAATTCATTAAATGCTGATAAAAAGCTTAGTAATTTTTTTGCAGCAATTAAGCTTTCTACCTCTATTTTCGTCATTGTGAATTGTCGTTGGTTACGGTGTGGCTACGCGGGAATTTATAAAACTTATACAATTGCAGATCAATTGGCGTAGCGTTGGAAACGAATATGACTACCTGAAAAATATAGTTTAATGTCTGAAGCTATGCAAGACAAAGTTAAGAATTTCTACAAATTGTTTTGCTTTATTTAATTGGCATCAACTTATGTACATACACCTGCCGACATATAATCAGAGGAAAAACCGAATCTTTCGATGCAACTCATTCGCCTTAGGTTAGTTTCTTTACCTAAATCAATGAAAATTGAGGGAGGCAAAGAGTTGGCCGATGCTACCCCTAAGAACGGCAGGACCATAAATTCCTGGAAAACACATGACTTCGACTGGACACATAATTAGAAACACTGTATTTTAGTATAAATAAGATGTCATCCAAATTTATTTTGATCAGTTTGAAAAAGCCAGTTGCATTCGTTGTAACTTAAACGTGATTTCAACGTTTTGAAATTATTTTTATTTAAAAAAACGATGAGAACGACTAGGAGTTGTGCTCCTCTAGTTAAACAAAAGATTGTAGACTTGAGAGAGTTAGGCTTGTCATAACCACAAATTGCCAGTCGCCAAGAGAGATCCATAAAATGGTTTACGGAGCACTATAACATGTAGAAAGCCGCAGCACTGTCCAGGAATTCCCCTAAAAGAGCTTGAACGTCAACAAGAAAGTCGTAGTATGGAAAGATAAATTGTCCGCACATCGAAACGAGGATATAGCGGCATTCCCGTGAAAACAGTCAGAAGACGTCTTATGAAGCCGGACTACATGGCTAGATAGTCAGGAAAAAGCCCCTGGTAACGATAACTAATCGAAAAAATGGACTCCGCCCAGGAACACTTAACTTGGGAAAATGAGGCAAAATTCATCATTTGCTGTGTTGAAACAAAAGTAACTCACATTGGTCTTAACGGCAGGAGATATGTAAGACGACCAAGAAGTAAAAATTCGATCGTTGTATACACTTTAACTGTTGTTAAGCAGGGAGGTAACTCCATCTATGTTTGGGAATGTTTCTCGTGGCTTGGTGTGGGAAGGAATATTATCCAAGGTAAAGTACGTCGACATCTTAGAAAACATCATGTTGCCATGGGCTGAGAAAAATCTTCTATTATGTGGAAGTTTCAGCACGGAAACGACGCCAATACGGCACGACACACAAGAAAGTTTTTGCAGGACAACAGCGTCGTTGTTTTAGACTGGCCAAATTTATGTCAAATCGAGCACTTGTGGGGAGACATAAAACAAGCCATTACAGTAAGAAATCTCACAAACATGGACCAATTGTTCGAAGCGGTGAAAGAGGCGTGAGCATCCATACATGTGGAACTACATGAGACTTATAACGAAAATGCCGAAACGCCTACAAGAAATTATGAAGCAAAAGGATTTTCGACAGGTTACTGACATGTTTTTGTAATTTAAACGTTTGAAAGACATCGATATGTTCAAAAAGTAACTTCCGATTTCTATTCTAATGTTTATTATCACTGTTTAAATATAACAATATTAAATACTAACAAATATGTTACTTATGTTCATCTCTTAAATATAAAATTTTTCTTTGCGCGCACTGTCAATATTTACAATAAAATCGTTCCAAGGTACGTATAAACTTGTCAATAAAATTATGGAATGCTAGTTTACGTAAAATTAGTTGCTTGTGCTAAAAATTCACTTCTAGGGAAAAAAAATCACAATTGTATCTAGTCCCTCTCGTAGGCAGGATTAGCATGGCCATTGGATGCAGTAGAGTTTAAGTAGCGTTGCGCCTCCACCTTGTCTAGTTTATCCGTAGCCCTGGAGCTCTTGGAATTGCTGTTTTGAGACGTCACATCTGTGGTATCGAAATCATCTTGAGGCAGAGTGTATTTGTATCGCAGTGCCAAGAGAATGAAAATTGCCATGTCGACTATCATTAGAGCAGCAAATAGATAGAACTCGGTCGCCTGTTGAAAAGGAAGAATAAAAGTAAAAAGCGTGTCCTAGTGTGGTGTGATAATAACATTTTACCTGGGATTCGATCATGCGAAACTCTGCAATGGCAACCACAATCAAATTACCTATGGCAACAGTGAGGAGCCAACACGCCTGCAGCACCGACTTCATACTGGTTGGCGCTTGAGTAAATGAGAATTCAAGACCAGTTACAGAAAACATCACTTCTCCGGCAGTTATCACCACATACTGAGGAAGCTGCCAGAGCATGTGGATAGAATTTGGCTCCGTCATAATGTAGCGGGCAAATGTCTGTGAATTGAATCATTAAAGTTATCTTTCTTAGAATAAAAAGAGATCGGAGCTACTTACATATCCTTTCGCGTTATCACCTTCAACCATGAAGACGTATACGCCACCCAAATCAATAGTTGTCGTATGGATCATTTTTTCGTTAACATAAACCTCATATGTGTCTGCAGGCACTTCCATTGCATCTGTTGTGCTGGTATTCAGCGAAATTTCACTGAGTAATCCTTTGAGGCGCAAAGGCGCTACATCATCAATAGTCGCTAGAACTCTGACCATTGGGTAAATCTTCTTGGGTTTTTCGGGTGAATCCAGGTACTCAGTTACTCCTGCTTTGCCTTCTTCTTGGGTCATCATGTAGCTCATTGCTGCCACCGGCGAAAGTTTAAACTGTCCTCTAAGATCCGTACACTCTTCAGCATTATCAGAGACTGCCTCGTAGTGGAAATATTCAGTGGCATTCAAAATGAAATGTTTCTCTGTGAACGTATCCATTTTTGAGACGGTGAAATTTGTAAAGTCTGGCAAATTGGTAGTGAATGTGTACGAGCACGGCATGACGTTGAATATCCTCAACTGAGCCTCATTTGCTCTTGGTAGCAAAGGATACGTCTTCTCCAAGCTCGTTTCAACTATTCCGGAAAGTACAAAAGCTACAGCAGCCAAAATACCTCCTAAAGTTAACTTTTGCAATGGTCGCTTGATGCCAACTTTTTCCAGTAACGGATAGACCCCATAGTCGAATATAGGAATGAAAGCTAAAATTAGTAAAGGATTCACAACCTGCATCTGATCAGGCTTGATTTGATAGCCGCCAATGTCTCCTACCATACGAGTAGCCTGAAACGTCCATCTCGATCCTTGCTGATCAAAGAGTGCCCAGAAAACGGGTAGTGGCAAATAAAGGACTAGAATCTTCAGCAAGTCCTTTGTGTCATCGACAAGTTTTCTCCCGAATTTCGGTTCAGCATAGTCCAACCAATGATCACGTGGCGCAATCCCTTTTTCTTGGGCTCGCTTGCTCAACGCTTCGGTGATACATTGCCAAACTGACACGATCATATTTCCAGCTGGCTTTTTGATCACATACATTGATTTGCCCATGAGAAAGATGACAATGGACAACACCATCAGGATGGCTGGAATGCCGAATGCCAACGAGAAGCAATCGTTTTCTCCGAAACAGTGGACATCTTCGCGAAGAATAGGCGTGATAGACGTGGAAATCAGCGATCCAGCGTTGATGGCAAAGTAGAATAGGGAGAAAAAGGTTGCCAACTGCTTAACTTGCTCTGGAATTTTGAATTGATCCCCGCCAAACGCAGACACGCAGGGTTTTATGCCACCCGTTCCCACTGCAATAAGGACGAGCCCTACAACTGTTACTATGCTGTAATAAATAAAGATTTTATTGGAGAAACCAGCAATCTGTTTGCGGTCTACATACTTTACTGGTAAATTCAAAATTGGAATGGCTCCCAGAGCTATCACCACAGTCCCTATACAATAGACAACGGATAGGTAGAAAATCGTCCTGAACCGTCCCAGCCAACTGTCCGCCACAATCGCTCCGATTAATGGGAAGAAATAAACTAGACTAGTAAACACGTGGTAAAGGACGGTAGCTGTGTCGTCATCGTAGCTTAGTTTTCGCGTCAGGTAAAGTACAAGGATTGCTATAAAAATAAACGGAAAATCATGTGAAAAAGGAGTTTGACGAAATTTTAGAAAAGTAAATTTATGATACTCACTTCGCATGCCATAATAGTTGAACCTCTCACAGAATTCATTGCTTATTATGAACCCTACTGCCTTGGGATATTTAATAGTTGCCTGAAAGAAGAAAATAATGATGTTAAAATGAAGCAAAGTAGTTGAGAGCCTTAAAATAAACATAAGCGAAGTTCGATCGAAAGAATTACATGCATTTTTAGATCAACTATTTTTTTTTATTTTTCAAATATTACTTCGAATTTTTTTATCCCACAGAATCCTCAAAAAATCTAATCTTGGGTATATCGGTTTTAATTCTATGATATATGAGATGTTGCCACGTTTAAGTGGTATGATTTTTGGCATCCTGTTTTCTTACGAAATAAAAACAAATGTTGTATGATAGATTACAGCCAATCATACAAATAGTATGAGAGAATTACCATTTGATGGACTTTTTGTGAATACGATGTTTTTCTTGCAAAGATTTGAACAGGCTTTCCATTCTGTGTCGTACCGATGTGTTGGATTCATGAATCCTTTAGAAGATCTTTCATACTCTTTCTACAGCATTTTCCAATTGGTTTAGACCTTTCCTTAAATGATTTTGGATTTTTTCCCAATTGATTTAGAGTCTGAACCTTTTGCTGAATGTTTTGTGCATTTCTCAAAATTTATAAACTTTTTCCTAAAAATGTGTGTTGGACTAAGCCGATTGGGGAATGCTTTGTTTAGTGACTGAAAATGTTCTACTGTGTCTAAAGTATTATCTACATAGTTTCAACATTTTGTGCTAGGTCAATATTTCGTAGTTGTATTTCTGGTCTCTGTTTCAAACCAATTACAACACTTATATTCAAAAAGGTATTATATTATGAATTTCAGATTTTACTTCATGAGTCTGACTCCGCTTTTCTTGTCGAGGCTTGGAGTTGTAGCCTTTTGATCCGAACCCGGTGGGTGCTGATTGGAAGAAGGGTAGCAAATGACTGAGAACACAAGACAAGCCTTCTTCAATTTTCTGCTTCAAGTATCATAGAGTATTTTAAGTGTTACAGCTTCTTCTAAGAGGTAAAACAACAAGCAAAGTCTAATTTAAAATTGCAACTTGGTTTTAATTTTGAATAGTTAAAACTGGTGAAAATCTAAAATTCAGCTTAAGAAAAGTTGAAGCCGGTAGCTTCTTAAAATTACTTTTAGATAAGACAATTCCAAAAAAACAGTTTATTTTGCACTTGATGCATTAGTTTTATGCATTATTTAGTTTCTGCGCGGGAATTAAGCAAGTTGGTTAGTTCAGAATATATGATCAGAATGCTTGTTTACAACGAAAAATTAATTTGTCCCTATTTCCTGTTCTTAGTATAGAAGCTCACGAGGAATACAAAATAAATTGTATGATGTGTACTTTTCCTGTTAAGTATCTAAAACGCTGATTTTTTAAGATTCATTATTTCATTAAATGCATTTATTTAATATATATACGAATTTCACAAAAATCTCCATTAATATAGAATTTATACCTGAAAACTTGTTCGATCAATATCTTCAGCAGATTTATATCCGCATAGCAATTTGAAGTGTACTTTAATACATTTGCAGCTCTCAAAAAAGCAACACTTGGCAATACAAAAAAGTGGTTTACGCTTGGCTATCCTTGGCTATTCTTTGAAATTATTTTCAACTTTAATGCAATTTTTTATGCCCGTCATATTTGATGAGTTCATGGAAGGTTATAAATAAATATTGTTGTGGGTCTTATTTGATTGTTTGATTATTTTGGAGGTTCATGATTTGGCTTCGAGGAATCATTTATTTCAGAGGTTTTTTAAAATATGATTTAGTTAAAATGTTTCAAGTGTAAATATTCCAACAAGTCCGAAAAGGTAGTCACAGTATTTTAGAAGTTGATGAATTTTAAAATAAGTAGGAATGAGAAACAAGTTTGTCTTGAAGTTTTAAATGGTAGATTCCAATTGAGACATGCACATATATTTAGTCAGTCCTGGCATTGATTTTGTCACATAAGAAAGGCGAGTAAGTAAAACAAAAAAAGGGAACTATCTTACAAACAATTTGTTCCTTACCAATGATACATATAAAAATACTTACACTATTCAAAACTGTCATACTTTGTACGAATGTGCATCATAATACGCTTTAGCCACTCATCAACCGTTGCACCCAATACTATCTTCAACGAAGACGATGCTAAAATCTTTGCCAATTTGTTTAAGAGGAGCGCTTCAACTTATAGAGAATTGAGTTCTGTTTCTTCTTTACAAGAGTTTATAATCGATATTCTAACAGGTTCATAAGAAAACTTTCCTACAGCTCAATTTTACGCATTATTGAATTCCTAATAATTTGTTTTAAAGTACTTGTTGAGTGGTTGAAACCGTACAAGTAGGCCCAACATTTTGTTAAAATACTCCCAACAATCATACACACGAAATGGCTTAAATACCTTTTACATAATTTCGATTTGCATCTTTCTAACATTTTGTTAAACCATTTTTACGGAAATGAAACTCAGTGCCTATTTTAAATTGAACTCCCCAGCACCATATTGAATAAAATAGATGGTGATTTCTTACTAATTTGGGAATATTTTCAGTTGTTTAATTAGAACTCTAGACGTATTTACGATAATTTGGTTTGTTAACTTTTAATTCCATAGTAAAGCTTTTTGATCACATACTAATTTGGAAATATCCCACTACCGTCTTTGTTTCATTAACGACCTGTTTGCTCGTATTCTCTGTCAGTATACCTCACTGGCTGGAAATTTTTGTTAATTAGCATCAGACGGATCTATTGTTAAAAATTAACAACGTTTTGACGACCAGAAAATTTTTATTTGTGTGTTAATCGACGAACCTTGTCTCAAAGACTTAAATCTTTCCCAATTATTTTGTAAATTGATTAAAACTTTCTTTTAAACAGATTTGATATTTCGTGTCGATAATTTTTAACTTTGTACTGCTAAGACTGCGAGAACAGTCATGGGTACCAGAAAAAAATATTAAAGCAATTTATATTTCTCGTTTTAATTTATTTCATCGAGCGAATGTATTGATTTTTTGTACTATTGCAGTTAAGGAAACATACATCACATTACTACATATGAATTATTTTGAGGGATACTGTCGTCATTGGTTGTAATGATTTCGAAATGTTAAATATGTTTTATTGCAAGAAAGTTACATTTCCAACGAGCTATGAAATAATATTGACATAAATAGCATAGCAAAATTTCATTCCCATTGATTTTTAGGATAAATAAAAAAATCAACAACTTCTCATCTCGGCATCGAATAGAACGTATGTAACGAATACTGTACTTTATATTGCGATAATTGAGATTACATTTAATGGCAATGTTTACGAAATAAATGTGAAAAAATCAACTTGTGTTATGTTAAATTTTTTACAAGAAGTTGACAACTTTTGCAATTTGGTAGAAATACCTTAACTATAAAAACTTCAAAAAATGATTAAAAGAATTTTAAAATAAAATTCAGATGGATCCTTTATATTTTAAAATTAATAATTAGTTCGACGCGGCGCGGGTTATTTGAAAAATCATAGAAAAGCACACTATTTGAAGTAATCACGGTGGCAATCATAGCTTCTAAGCGTTGCTAGGTAAATTAGTTGTTCCACGTTTGTTTAGAGCAAGTGATTCACTAAAGCAATAGCAATAAATTTTTGGCATATTTTACTATTCTGGCAACGTCAGCGATAAACGGTTGAAAAATGGTGGCCCAAAACTCCAAAATTTAAAAAAAGTTTTGCACTACAAATTCATTGATTTGGGCATCTCATATTAGCACTGGCATAGTCCAGTCTCAAATCAACATGTAAAACAATTTCTGTGTTCACTTTTAAAATATAAAATGTGTTTCTTAAACGTTTTCCTGGATAAGTCACTAAAACGGAATTTTGTACATGATTTTTTTTCATTTCACTGATGATATGCGCTTATCTCAACAATGGACTAAATGCTCACAATAAATACAAAAGATTTTAAAAAAATATGTTTTTAGTTTGAAAAAACATTTGAAAACCTGATTCTTCTGAAGATTTTCGAGGTACTGTAAAGTTTACTGGCCTTTCAAGTCACCTTCTATCTACCAGGAAATTCAGGCTTCCCCTATAAGTACTACATTCCAAATAAAAATTTCAATGAAAGAATTGGATACAGGGATCGAAAAATAGCTCAAGGTGAAAGATCTACTAGAACCGTTAAAAATAACAACGAAATTCTTAATTGTGTTGTTTTCAATAATTAATTCGGGGGAAATCTCAACAAACTTCAATTGAAATAATAGTCTGCAACGATCAAAAAAGTGCTATTTCTTCAAGATCAATGTTTTCCACGAGTATCGATTGCTTCGAATTGAACACTGAATGGCTGATATCGTGAAATCCTTCAACTCATTCAAAAAGCTAGTTTGTTCTTGTAAAATTTTTATCTTCAAATAACTTTCGGAATATTGGGTGTTCTACATGAATATTGTCAGAGTAAACTCTTTCAATAATTACTACGTTAATAAAAATTCACACCAACGACAACTAAGAACTTGTGGGTCCCCTCACAACCAAGATTTCCCATATAAGAAAATTCCAAACTTCTTGAGCCGATTACTCTGAAACCGTTTGAGCAATTTTAATAAAACTTGGCATGCCTTTTTTAATCTCCAACAACAAACTAAGTAGTTTTTATTAAGAATAGCACATTAGAAAAAAATTAACAATTCTTTTAAAAAATATTTAAGATTTTGCTTCAAATTTATTTTCTCTTCAAATCTAATCAAATGGTTTTGAAGTTTAAGGTAATTAAATCAAAGCTTTTTAATACTATGTAAATATCACGATTCGCTTCAGTAGTTTAGGAGAAAATGGGTCAAATATAGTAAGACTTTAAAAAAAGGTAGGTTTGAATACAGCTTGTATTCGGACACATCTTTTTTCATACTATCCAAATGGCCATCAAACTAATTCATTACGCCTTCGACAAATGATTCACGTTGAAACTTATGAAGACATCACGTGACTAAGAATGCAAATATTGTCATGCCTTGTTGCCTCTTTCGATCGTCTTTAGTGAATAAATTGATTGTAAGATGTTTGTGGGTGGTAATTGATTGTTGATATAAACCGTTTTAAGACAAATTGTAAGCGTGATTTAACAATATAACGATTAATACACGAAAGAATGTCGTTGTATATGTGTATAAATATTCAGTGTTTTATAAGCATTTATTAAAAATAATTTCACTTTTCCAGCCCTATATAAAAGTCAGTGAGGAGGCAGAGCATAGGCAAAATAAAGCATTGAAAAAATTAAATCTTTAAGAAAAACCAAAATTTTAAATGACTTTCGCTGATAAAAGGATTTCTGTTGTAAGTATTAAAGATAACTTATAAATATTAGTCTTTCAATGGAGCACTAGCCAAGCACTAAATGTACATCACCTTTGTTGTAAAGATAAAAGACAAGTTTATACTTACTTGCCAATATAAAACTTTTTGAACACAAAATTAGAAAACTAAGATAATTTTCAGTTGGTTACTTCACAGGATATTTTCAGTTGTTGGCATACATGCAAAATTTGCACGATTAAATTGGAAAAATGGGTTGAATTATTCATGAAACAAATATTTTTTTACCGGGTCATGGAGGATTTATTAATTAATCTATTCGTTGTTGCGACTGATTCTAGATTGACGTCACTTATTTAATTTTCGCAGGCTTTTCATCCTCAATAGGTATACTACACATCAAAAGTAAAATTCATTTTAAATGATCAGACCAGGACAAATCTCATGGAAAACTCTTTAGAATAAGTCAACAAAAGGTTAGCAATTAGTTTCATAAATGTCTTTTTGAGTTTCTACTACGCTTATTGCGATCAATGGAAGTAATTACATTTTGTTATTAATTTACTGCCGCATCTTTCTTTTCAACTATATTAGCCAGTGAATTAGAAAACACTAATGTTTACACCCTTCCGACTGAATCTTTTAACCGAAATAAAATGTTTACATCCTGAAACTTCATAGAAGACTTTCTAAATTATTACTGGGAGCTGTATTCTTTTTCTCATTGGAAAAATCAATTGATTGTCCCGTTATGTTTGTTGTAAATTATGTGCAATGGAGTAAATTGTTAAGCAAGTGCAATTTTTCCACAAAATTAAAATTTTCCATTCACTTCTTTGTAAGTTGATTTTTCTTAGTGCTCTTTAAGAAAAGAAATACATTTTTACCGGAAGTATCGAATTCAAACAGATTCTACGTTAACATCAATCAAAAATTAAACAAGCCGCGAGGTTCGACCCTTGAGGTCCACACGGTCAACTTCCCAGTAATATTTACATAAATATCAAAAAACATTAAACACAATAATAATTTTGAAATTAGTACTACTTTAAATAATAATAATGAGAGGTATTCTTGGCAGTAACAGGAATGAGTTAATATTAATCATATCATCTACGGAAGGGTCCATTGATTACGTAAGTTTTTTGGTCGATGGGGACAGATTAATTTGATTGAATATTCACGCGGATCAATCGGTGGTGGGGGGGCCTTTTCTACGTTATTTGTTATTTTCATATCGATGTTTGAAGGACAAAAGAGCACTAGCAAAAATGGATGGAGTTTTTGTTATAACGCCCATTGAAGAGATTTTGTCGCGTGATGGCCATTTTGAATAGTTGCATTTAAAATTGCCATCACTTCGGCATAATCACTAAAATTTGTATTTTTTCACGATTTTACATCAATGAGATTAATAATTAATTTTGAATTTCTGTTGGTTCTGAAAAATATTGAATATGCAGTAAAATGATGATGGAGGAAGTAATTGAAATCTTACGATTACTAAAGAATAAATCTACTAAAGACAACAATCTTTTATTTGATGAAAGCTTTTTAAAGCATAT
Organism: Oxycera nigricornis; assembly: GCA_963942545.1. Taxonomy (NCBI): domain Eukaryota; kingdom Metazoa; phylum Arthropoda; class Insecta; order Diptera; family Stratiomyidae; genus Oxycera; species Oxycera nigricornis. Next base: position 27,376,220 of record OZ012660.1, read on the forward strand.
GATCTTGCAAAGTATTGACTATAAAACATTTTACCATTCAAAGCGTTGACTACCACAAATGCAAATTTGATTGAAATTTTGTTGGTTTTCAAAATTTAAGCAGTTTTTTTTATTAAAACTAAAACAATGTAAAAACTATTAACAATCTGCTCATATTATGCAAATATTGTAAAACTTGGATTGAATTTACAACAATTTCCGTAGAATAAAAGATATAAAGTAATATCATTCGTATGAACTCTCTATACATGACAACTTTAAATGATTTTTTATTTTTAATTTAGTTTTTTCATAATCATGGAGAATAGTGTTGCTGGATTCTCTCCAAAAACTGATAAGAATGCATAAATTTTTCAAACATTTATTACTGAGCTGTGCAAATCAAGTAAAAAAATTTTTTTTTATGAAAAAACCCCTAATTTTTCGCAGTTTCTTTTATTAAATTAAAAAGCGGCTGAAAGAAACAACTTAATGTTAAAAACATCAGAAAATGTTAAAACACGTCTATTGACACCTTAATGATGCAAATATTATATCTGGTTCGTGAGATATAGTGAATGACAGAAATGACCTTGAAGGTCATGATGACTGTTAATGATTTTTTATTTTTTATTTTTTTTTAAATCCCCCCGACCGAAATTTTCCAAAACTAATCAGCTATTAAGATTGCAAAGACGCTTCGATTGACACTTCAACGAAGTCGATACGACTTTGTTTACGTGAGTTATGCTCATAGAAAAAAATGTCCACGAACGTATGTACGTACGTACGTACACACACACACACACACGAATACATACATACTTCTTTCTAAAAACACTTAAAATATACTCTATAGACCTCAAAACGTAAAGAAATGTTGAAAATTTCAATTTCGATTTTCGAGGCGATTACAAGAATTTCCCATATACTGGGAAGTTAAAATAGGGTAGATAGCTAAAAAAACGCCTTCTTCTGGGTTATATCAAAAAAGGAAACTAATCAGTTGTTGCTGACGAAAGATATTTTTCTGAAAAAAATTTATAGCTTTAAACTAGATTAAAATGCAACTTTTGAATACGGTTTTTTCATCAGTAGAATATCATTTTCTTCAAATTTGTTAAGAGATTAAAACGACTTGTTTACTCAGATGTTAACTGAAATAAGAATGTCAGTAACGTTTGAAATAGATTGTTGCCTAGCTAGTTTACAATATCAATTCTAAATTTCGTTTCCGTATTTGTTTGAGTTGACATTCTGTTTTTTCATCAAACTTATTGGTTCAATTTAAACTAGAATTATAAATGAAATTTCCACCATTTGTTTTGCTCATGAAAAACATGAAGTAAAATACGGTCTCATTTCATCAAATGGTGCTATGGAAGACGTTTTATTCACATCATTTTTTGGGATTATAAACAATCAATACATTAGTTTATTCGTGATAATTTATTGGGCAATTATGAGCTTCCCTGGTACGCAGTTCGTTTTCCTTCATTCAATATTTTCGTATAAGTAAAATACAACTGTATATCTGATCATAGACACTAATCTAACTTCAAATTCGATAGATGCTTTATTGATGTTCCATCCAGATCTAAACCACATTTCTATGTTTTGTTAAAATCGTCACTGTTCAGACTATGCATGGGTTTTGTGTATTTCCCCGTTTACGCTACACTTCACGATAGATCTTCCATTGACGCTACATTTTTGAATATATTAAACCTAATTAGTAGGTAGAACCGGTGACAGATAGACCAACTAGTTTTAGTCAAGCCAACTTAGTTTGCTAAGCATCGCTTTGAGAACGATGTCAAATTGAAAAATTCGACAGCGTGCCAAATTTGTTTAACCTCCATCGAACCTGTTCCTGATTATTAACGATAAACCAATCATAACTGAAAAAATTGCCATTCAATGATCAAACAAAAGTTGAGTGCAATTTCGGCGTTCCATTCAAGTGGATATACTCACCGAGAAAAAAAAACATTCAACTTGTTTACTAACAAAACAAAAGTTTAACGAACTAAAATTGCAAAATCATTTCATCGTACGAACGATTTTAAGCTCCGCAAAAAGTATATAAAATCTTTCACAAGAAACCCCCACATCGATCGATAGGTACATGTATTCAGGTTACGGGTCTGTTCATATTCGGGCATCTCAAAATGAAAAATCTGCAATTATAATGAAAATGAAACTCAAAACGATGTTGTTTTCACGACTGGTGATTGTTCGGGTAGCGCAATCGAAGGAATTCATGCTATCCGATTTTTCGTAATTGCAAACCTATTAAGATACTTTCCAAAAAAAGTATCTTGAAAGATTTTTTTCCTGTTTCCATTTCCGTTATACTGACATCATGGGGATATCGCCTGATGCAGTTAACATGGCTGGATTGCATCATATTCAGGGTTTGAATGTTGTATGTGTTTCATGCGATCTTTTTGCGGACAACGAGTGTTCGGTATCCAACATTTTATTTTAAGTAGATATTTTATTTTATTAAGAAGCTTTTGAATAATTTAGGCAGTCTCTTCATTTTGAGTAAAAGGTTTTCATATTTGCTAAATCATTTAAGGATTGGGTTAATACGAAAAATTTAATTTTCAATGAATTTGCCATAAATATGACTTTATCACAACAAATACCGAAATTTTCTGCGAAAACTGAAGACTTTCACCTCAAAATGAAAAGGTGCAACTTCATAAATGTCTGCATCGTCGTGTGACAAATGATTTTTTTTAAAAATATGCAGTAACTGAGCTTCAATTACAATAAATCAATGTGTAATTATTGTAATTGCGCAGGTGGCACCTACTTGCCGAGAACACATGTTCAACGTAACAATTCCAAGCAAACGCGTGGAGCGGCAATCAGAATAATTAAAAATATATTTCTAACATTGCGATGCTCGTACAGAATGTTGATTTACTAAGGATTAGCACATCTTCGAATGCGGCATGTTCGCCTACTAACGACCCTTAATTATTTTCATCAAAAATCCAACAAAAAAACGCGAAAATTGCTGGCATAGAGCAAGGATTTTAATACAAAAATTTAAAAGTTGTAATGCGGAATTGCATCCGTCAAAATTGTCAAGCTATACACAGGTGATTGGGATAACTAAAGGTTTTATCACTTTTACTGGGAAATCCATTTTACTAGCTTAAATGCTAGTAATTATGCAGATTCTTCATGTCTATATAATATCTATTTTCTTTTACCTAAAATAATCATATATTGGTCTTTGTTTGTGTCTACATAATCGTCACGAAAATTATACGAAATATTTTTTAAAAACGTCATTGTTATTTGATATCTTCTGACGAAATCTTGGTACTACATATATTTGACTTGATTCTGTGACCTTTAGGTTTGTTAATTTTACTCCTATGTTAAATAGGTTTAAATTTAAGAGAGACGATATAGTTAAGATAAAATTATAATAAACCTAAGAGACAGATTCATTAGCAAATGCACACGTAAATGGCGAATACCGAGAAATATTATTCGTGTAAAAGCTTTGAAAAAGACGAAAAAACGTGACTGAAATACATAAATATTTGTACAAATTTAGCATTCAAATAACCATTCCTTAATTCCAAAAGTAAACAGTGCAAATAAACTTCCTTTTAACCTAAAACTTCTTCCAGAAGAAGACAAGAACGATATTTGATTATGGAGTAGTAGCAGTATTTTAACATTAATGGTAACAAAAAGCCATCTATTTCCATAGCATATGCAGTAAAATCGAATGAATCTAATGCGATAATGTGAACCTAGATTAAATTTGTGAAATATGTAATATTATAATTAAAAATTGTGCGGAGATCAAAAATTAGTAGGAAAAATTCGCGGTTTAAATGCCGGTTCTACCAAATACTGATTTTTTTTGTGTTTTCGGGATATGAGGGCAAGGAGAGGCCATTGCATTGAAAAATTAAATTCTCATTGAAAAAACGTTAATCAAAAATCACTTACTGATCCCAAGATTCTAATCTAGCCACTGCTTCATATAAAATTGGCATTAATTCAATTTTTGAAAAAAGTGCTTTATAAAAATGAATCAGCTTTTGAAACACAAACATTTTCCAAAACTTTTCTAACGAAAAACTGATTGAAGAAAACTTTTTGAGTCCTCAAATGAGACAGATATTGAACGATGAGTTCTTTGTGTGATTTTAAGCTTTGAAAAAGATGCTTGGTATCATTTAAATACGAAAGTACAAGATATAATAAAAAACGAAAAAAAGTGAATAAGGATTGGGTTAATACGAAAAATTCAATTTTCAATGAATCAAGATATCATAAATATGACCTTACCACAAGAGATACCGATATTTTCTGCGAAAACTGAAGACTTGCACTTTAAAATGAAAAGGTTCAACTTCATAATAAAAAACGAAAAAAAGTGAATATAATAAAAAAATTGTTTGATTTATTGAAGGAATATCACAAAATGATGCCAATATGTTTCTAAAAATACGATTTCTTCATTCGTACTTAAATTTTTTTTCTCAAAATTTTAAAAAGCACGATAAGCGACGATTAAGGTAAACAATTTCATCAGAATGGTAATGGCAAAAAATTGATGCAGTAGTTTATTCTAATAAATACTTATACAAATCTAAAATATAAAAGCGGATAAACCAAGTCATCTTCAAGTTGTTGTTAACAATTTCTTGTAAAACATGTTGAAAATTACGTTACTATATATTTGGTAAACGTGATATTCTGGACTTTTTCCACCTCAGAAACGAGTTTAGGTCGAAAATCATACACAAAACACTATTTTCAGCTGTGGTTGCAATAGTGATCAATATAAATCAATAGCTAATGGTTTAGACAAAGAGCTTTATTGTCATTAAAGAGAATATTTTGGCAATGACACTAAAAATTATTAAAAAATCCGGATAAATAATAATATGTATTTAATTAAATATTCTTTTCTTTTTTGCATAGCAACCATAAAACGATTTGTCGCTGGTATTTTTTACGGATTCTTCTTTCACAATATTGACGAATCAATTATTAATTCTGATTTTTTGGAGAATTATTCCCAAACAAAAACAAAGATGGAATAAAATTAGGTTGCACAACTTTTTAGCAAAAATCTTTATATTTCTAGTCAGTTTTTTGGGGGTTTGGAAGGCAATTTTTGGAGAAGCGAAAATATTTGAGTTGTGAGAAATCGATAAGGAGGTACTGTTTTTAGGTTATGTAAATGAATTCATAGCAAATCATTTTTGAAAGTATTTGAATCATACTTCACTAAAGAATCATGTTTTAATATTTTTTAAAAAGACATTTGAGTGTTAAATTTGTTAAATAAAATAATTTACCCAGACAAAACTTCTACTAACCAACGTAGCTTTGATTTAAACTAAATCTTTACGATATACTATAGTTTTGGGTTAAGTCAGATGATTTACAATTCTAATTGAGATCAAAACTATTTTAAATTTATAAAAACATGAATATATTGAATACACGAAATGTCTTCCTTAAAACTGTGAACTGCGGTAGTTCAAAATTTTCAAGAAAAATCACTTGCGACAAGTATAAAATAGTTTAATCACACAAAATGCGTCATCGATACGCAATCGAAATAATTGTTTCAGGAAATTGATAGATACATCCAACGCTCAATATTGTACAAACAAATGTCCGTTAAGGAGCAACAAATCTAGAGAATATACTAAAGAAGAAATTGTAGAATATATGATGTAATATAACGCCACCTTGATTTTTCCCAAATCCCGCAGCTTTAATTCAAACAAAATTTGCAACATGTGGCAAAAGAATCGTTTAATTGTGATCCTGATAGGAAGTAATGTAGCTGGGCTATTAATTTTCTGTCTCTTTTTTACGCAATCTTGATGTAATCGATAAAATATCAAATTGACCGCAAGTACGTACATATCGAGCACAAAGCTTGGAACACTGTGAATGAACACAGCTAGTGACTGATGCTTCTTATGTATCTTACATACCTATCTAAATTCGCAATTCTATTTAGCTACTAAAGTAGCCAATGATTCAATTAAAAATCCCCAAATACGAGTACATTTGACCCTTGTTGAGTTTAAAACGAAAAACCTGTTGCGGATTTGAAATGCAGGACACGTACCCATGATATCCGAAACTTCAATTTATGTAGTTATCCACCGAAAAAGTAGTTCCCAATAATTACACTTTTTACGCGTTATTAAAGGCAATAAGATTTTCTTTGGCGTTGGAAGGTTGCGGTGGACAGTTTCCCATTGAAATGCCAATAACCGCCACTACTCTGTAATTTATACGGCGAAGATAATTTACTTGGCGATGAAGGCGCAAAAAATAATCCGAAAAAAGTATCTGCACAACGCAGATACGAATTCGAGTAGCTTCGGGCCCCCTGGCGAATAACTATGCCAGTTATCTTTTTTCGAACAGGTGGCCTAGTTATATCTGGTTTGGCGGGCCTTGGCTACCATTTCAGCTTGGAATTTATAACGATTGCGTTCACATTGAATACTTAATTTTAATGATCGCGGCGTACAACAAACACAATAACAGTAAAAATTGTACGCTGAAAGGAGAATACGTAAGTGGGTTTTGGATAAGATGCTTTTTCGGGTAAATGTGAAAGATACAATGATCTGGGATTGCCCAAATGTGGGCCCGAATTGCATTTGCAAATTTGGGTTATTCCTTTCGACAATATGAGTGGGTGATTTTATGGCAAGGTCTTTTATTTGGCATTTGATGACATTCAGTCTCAATTTAAATTATGTGCATGTATGTTAAGATAAGATGCATCCACATATTTTTAACTTTCATATTTGTTCACTATGAATATTTGCAGGAAAGTAGCCACTGTGAAAAATGAAGGATATTTCAAGCCATTTAAAGGAATCAAATCGAATACAGTGAGTTTTTAAGTTATAACATTTAAATAAATACATACATACATTCAATAATAAATGTAACTCATTTTGCACTTTTAAATGGCTTTTGCTACGACAATTTCAAAATATTAAACATAGCATTGTGGTGATATAATAATAGCGATTAAAAAAAGGGGTTGAAGCATCAAAATTTCCATTTGTTATCTGGCAATGATCTTTTTGAAAATATGCTATTTTCTTAAAATGTGATAAAATGTTTATTGTGTATTGTATGGCACGCCATTAAACAATAAATTGTTATGAAATATTTTGAAATCTTTATTAGTTATGAAATTTCTTAGATCTGTCTATTCGCATATGTGTATAGCTCTAAAAATTTATATTTTTAACTCCTTACATTGAAAATCAAAGCTGAATCATTTTTCTAATATAAAATTATCAATTAAAGCACCACTCTGAAAAACTTAATGTTTTTATATTTGGAGTTCAGCACAGTATGCGTAGCAAAAAATTCTTTTATTACCGGGAAAACATAATTGTGCTCTGCAATACGTGGATATAGCTCAAACTATATTTTGGTTGAAACCCGTGAACGTTATAAAATTATTTTAATAGATTTAACTACGAAATATGGTTCCGTGCTGAACTATTTTTAAGATGTTCAATAAAATTAAAGACAATTATTTAGTGTACAGTCCGTGAAGTTCAATGTTAGCTTTTCATCTAGCAATCACAGTGAAATCTAAAGCTGTACAGCGTCAAGGCTAAAAAATTGTTTCGGGTGCACTTAGTGTGTGTTTAACTAACTATGATAACTAGTGAACAACCCTATTAAATTGATTAAATCGCTTCGGTAACGTGCATTTACAGGATAAAGCAAAAAGTTGTTGTGTTACGAATGCCGGTTAACAATCCATGAAGAGTTATTTAATAAACTATTTTCACTTGCTGTTTTCAAATTATGTGATCGTAGTTTTTGTTTGCACATATTATGATGTTTGACTGATGTGATATTGATCATTTGTTCAAATTTTGTTCGAAAATATTGCTTTGTCGTGAATGCAATACGTTATTCATAATAACTGAGGTTTTTCAATTCGTTTAATTTTATTTGTAAAACATTTCATCATAAGTTGGATTCATCTTCTTTATCGTTTTCACAAAACCTCAAACCACAAACCTGCATTATCTTTTTCTCTAATTAATACGAATCTTATTGCGAAGTACGAAGAACGATTCGAGATAATTTCTAAAGAACATATTTCTAATTTTTTTACTATGGCATATGATTCTCGTAACGTATACGTTCATTATATTTAGATAAATTTACTGCCGGTTCGGTCACGTTTTTCAAATATGAATATCGTTATCAAGAAAGAATGATGTGGATAAGTGGCTCGTTTGCATGACTTCTGAAATAAACAGCTGCCAATATTTGAAGTGAATGTTTTATCGGTTGGGAATGGCTTTGTTTAAAAAACTCTTTGCAAATATTCAATATTGACACTAATATCTTAGTTGTTCAACTGTTTCTAATTCTAAAGAATATTTCAAACCAGTAAAAGAAGTTCTTAAGTATTGTAGTTTGCAGCGTCAAAATGGAAATAATGGTTATTTGTATGAAAAGCAAATATATAGACGTGTGCTAAATGTTCGGAAGTTATTGTGAACTCCTTAAGAAATTCTAAGAATCTGTACATTTTAAACTTTTTGTTTTGGCTAGCTCATAAAGATGTACTTTTTTACATGTGAAATTACAGATTTTTCTGCTAAAATTTAAAAAAAATGTTTGCACTTGAATAATATTAACATTTTCCAAGGTTGCTACCATTTATTAATACCAATTATGGTTATATCTCGATGAATTAGTAAAAAATGGTTATAAAGATCATAGTAAGTATTGACATGCAGGATTATTGACCAAAGAAATTATGCGGTCTCTAGAAAATTGCCGGAAAAATATGTATGCTACATAAAAATTTCTTGACATTCAAGAGCAGAGGAAAATATAGAAACTGCATTTATTTCATTAGAAATCTTTTAAATTTATTAACATAAAAAATAAAATCCAGACATTTCGTGGCAATGCTTTCATCATAGTTGAAAAACTAAACACAGAAGGACTGACTTTCATCAAGAGAATATACGAGTATACATAAAAATTCACATCACAATGATCAATCAGTGTAACTATGTAGAATTTTGGGGTGAAGTGTGGAGTATGATAAATAGTATAGTTATCCATTTGCTAAAACTGGGTGACTTAACTAAGATCATATTACCAAGAAGCTGGCTTTTGCAGCATGTTACAAACAAAATAAAAGAAATAACCATTCCGAATACATTGAAAACCATACGAAAACAATACCTTCTGCTGGTTCAGTGCTTGAAGTGATAACATCAGCTCCACATAAATCACAATTTTAACTAATTGGATTCTAAACCGTATTAATTATTAGTATTCAATATTCGAATTTAAATCATTCTTAAAATACTTAGGTACTATTGATATCGACTTTTGGATTTATGAAAATTGATGGAGAGAGATTGATTTTGAAGAGATGGAAGTCCTTTTAGTCGGAAACAATCCAACATACCGAGTGATAGTGGCTGATTGGTATATTTTGAAGATCTATTTCCCCAAAGTTGGAAAATATATATATTAAAGTGCTACCCAAGAAGGACTTTTTGAATAAACTGGAACGAATGCTAATCTAAAAGAGCGAAAGGCAGGTGGACAAGGCGGATTCGGTAAAATTTCTCGGACTAGTGGATTGAATCCATTTTGAATCCCTTAAACCATACTTCACTTGGTTTTCGGGAAGAAGCGTGTTCATTATAGATTTTCGATTGAAAATAGCAGGTTTGTGTTGCACTTTTTATCATTGAAAATTATTTCAAGTCCGCGGAGCATAGTTTTGTGCTAGGTTACACCTTCCAATCATTGTAGCCTCGGTTTGAATCTTCGCACTCTTTTATATGCAATAAATATTGCATTGGAACTGTTTGTCTATATTCATTTTTGGGATGAGTAAATACTTCACATATTCCAATGCCGAACTTTGTTACCTGCATCGGTATACTGTAATTAGATTTGAGTCTGAAATATTCTGGGAAATGGCTCAACACCTAACTTATAACTCCTGGAACTATTCTAATCGCACTTCAAATTCAAAGTGCAAGAATTGTGACTTGAAAATGAAAGCATGACTCGTTAATAAGACAAACTTCCTTGGAGGCAAGGAAATTAATTTTAAAGCATCATTTCAATAGAAATTCAGTGCGGGTAATATAAAAATTGGTTAGAAGAAGACATTCTGCTGTCCAGAATATTATTTATCGCTACGATTTAACTGGAAACGTAGAAAATAAACGACAAGACATCTTTGGAGTACATATATCGAATGTGGCAGGCGCTATATGATCAATAATATCAAGAAAGACCCTAAGAGAATTGCTGCCTAACTCGTTTCGGCTGTTGGACAAAATTCAAGAAAGGAACTTCACTTAATAACAATTGGAGATATTCTATGAAAAGTTAAGTTTCGTGACAGAGTAGCTGCCAGAAATCGTTACATTTAGAAAGTGAACCACAATAAATAGCTCGCATTTGCAAAAACCTTTCGGAATAAGTTTCGTGGACGTAAGCAAGTATGTATTTTGGGAATGGAAGAAACCTTTCGATATGGAAGCAGTCATATACGGAGCTGATGCAAAAGAATCCATCACCAATGGTAAGGCATGATGATGAAGGTAATATAGCGTTGACAAATTTACCCATCATCAGGACGAAAAGCATCATCAGCACAAAAAACCCCATCATAATGACAGTGAGATAAGCACGAAAAAGGACCATACTTATCTCGATAAGTACGAAAAACTGCCATCTATGTTTGGGTAGAATAATGAGAAACCATCTGCTGTGGAAAGAATTTGACATTATTTATATCAGCTGTTTAATATTTTCGAACCAAATCTGACGTGCCATCGCGGACAGTTGACGTTTGTCATCGAAACGACACCAACGACCGGATGATAATGACAGCACCAATGACGAAAACATGTGTGTCACCCCGTCATTTGAAGTTTCGTGCTGATGACGCTTTTCGTACTGATGATGGGTCAATGTGTCAACGCTATTATGGTTTGAAAGTGTATGACTGCTTTAGAAGTGGTTAGATTATATTTTATTGTGAATATTACAAATTATTATGTTCACTCAAGCATATTGACGAATCATTCAATTTAATGCGCCGATTAAATGGGAAATAACGATATATGTTTTTATTACCAAGATGATGATCGAAAACATATGACCTATAATGTTCACTTGGCTTGGCTGTTGTAACACTCTCCGAAAGTCCTAGGAATAACGTCGAAATCACCATTAATTCCATTGAAAATTTGTTGGATTGTTTGTTCAAAATGACGGAATTACATGCCTAACAAGAAACAGTTGACGAAAACTTTAGATGAGGATGGAAGCGAATTTCAATAAATTATCGCGAATATCTTGGACAATTTTCATCAAACCACCTTAAAGATGTTATTCGTTATCGAGGTTTACCTACTTAGCATTAGGTTTGAGCTCATACTCCCTTAGATTAATATTATTTGCATGAATGATCCAGTTTGTTCTTCTATAACTCATTAATGAAATAAACATACGATAATTGTGTTTATTTCGGAAATATTTGGATTTGGTTTTGAACTTAAAAAAATGCAAATGCGCAAATCCATCATTCACAACAGATTTCGGATAAATTATGCTTCGCGATGTTTAGATGCTTTATGCATTGATATGACGACTTATTGCGAAGCGGGAATTATTAAATGTTTTTAAGCACCTCTAATTGTTTTTTTTTGTTTTGAAAGAATATTTTTTGGGATACCCAGAAATTTACTCTTGCGTAAATTAGATTTGTCATATAAAAAATTATGGATTACGTGTACCATGCTGCATGATAAGTTGTAATGTTTCTGGTCTTATGTGATTCACAATCACATAAACGAAATACTTAATAAGCCTGGAGTTCCCCGGGTTCAGTTTTCTTAGTAATCATTTGAATGACTTCGATCGTTTCAAGCAAGATTATCAGCATTTTAAACATTTAAGCTATTTATAAAATATAAGGGGATTGTATGATAAATAGTGTGGTTCAGTTCAATCTATTTGAGCTAGGCTGCTACAAAAACAGGTGAAACACATTTCCATTTGTTTTACTGTCTTTTAAAATAAGGGTGCTATTAATAACTTTAATATTTCTTGGCATCGCCACTCTGTGATTGAAAAGACATTGTTACATAAAGATTCAAAATTGAAACGTCGTTGTCCTGGCTTTTGCAAACCGATTTTTCTATTCTTGCAGTGTAGTACTACTTGTCTGCACAAAATTGCAATGGTAGCTCCAGCACAATCTCAAAGGTGTAAATTTGGTTCATTATTCTCAGATGAAGCTGCAAATGTTCTATAAATGCCCCATAAACAAATGGGGTCGCAAAAATTGGCTTTTGTATCAAGTTTTGGGACGATTTGGTATTGATTTACCAATCCAAAGGTATCTTAATTTTTCGACTTATTATTTTAACAGATACATGAATATGTACCATCAAAGCTAAATTTATTTTCAAGTGAGATTCCGCGTTATTTGACTGACTCTGGACTTTGACTTTATTGTAGTTGAATATAAGATCGAGTCGATACGAGTCAAATTTTAAGGAAGATATGAAACTACAATTGCGATGAGCTCATTTGGAGTTTGTCATTGGGTAAAAATTAGAAGTCTTCAGAGAACAGTAAGTTATACTGATATTGCCAAGATCGGAGAAGCTTAAACCACACATTGATAACATGCAATCTGATTTAATTGCAAAAACCGCCGAAAATTTGGAATTTTTCTATTTCGCGTCATAGGTAGAAGTTCTACTGCATGTAAGTGTACACATTTGTATAGGCGTGGTCATTTTGCGAAATGAATTGATGCAAAAACGATGTCGAACTATAAAATAAATGTGAAATATTCAGCGATTCAAATTACAAATGCTGTACAACTGATAATATGTCCTGTGAAACTGGTAACAACACTTATTAAGTAGAATAAATAGCAGCTATACTTTGATTGAAATCGATTTTGAGCATATTTTATTGACACTTTCTAAACTCAGTCGATTTCATTAATATCTGTACTTTCGATTTTAAAGAAAGACGCAACATTTCACCTACATTTCACAGGTTTGCATAAGTAGCTTCGAATACTTTTACCTACAATGCTAGCCAGTAATCATTACAATAAATTGCATCAGCATCATACCATGGTACCTTTTAGGATGAAAAAACATGGAAAGGTCCATCCGCATGAGATACCTTTCCGTGTTGGTTCTTTTATAATCAATGTTACTGCTATTATTAAGTATTACCGTTCGATAGCCAAAAAAAAAATTACATAATGGTAAATCACGCATACATTAATGGGAAACAGATCGTGAAAAAAGAGAAGTGGTAAATTAATGGGTACCTATCTGGAAATGAAATCGAGTTTCAGATATCTACGATTGCATAGTTTACGATATTTGAAGGTCTACACTCAACAGGAAATAAATTTTTTACACATGCTAACACTGTTCACGGTAACTATGCAAATATCACAATCCTCAATAGTATGACCAATAATTGTAGGTATGTGATTAGCCTATTGTGAGTGAATCACGTACTGAAAACAATAGTGTGAGGTCGCAGCGATGGATTGGAACAAGGTGTTCGTTTTGAGATTTGTCAGTCTGCTAAATAGGTGTCGTAAGTTTTATTTGCACAGCTACTTTATTGCATTCTAGCAACACTGCATATATTAGAAATCTTTCATTCAATTACTTTTGCACAGTGAAGATTGGATTGATTTAATAGATGAACAATTCCCCCGGAAAAAAGAAGGCGTATTAAAATTTGAAGTAGTTGTGGGTGTTTAATTTTTACTGAATGTACTTCCAATTTCGAATTTGGTAAAAAATTCTGTAAGAAGCCATAATCGACTTGATTTTGGAGTTCTTACAATCAATAAATTCCCATAGACATCAATTTGGGATCGTTTATGGACCATGTTTGAACATTTTGAATTTCCAGTTGTAATTTAGTAACCTTCCTCAGTAATTTATTTCCTTACTACCCATGACCTGACATTCATTCTTATTGAAGATGAACTCTGCCATAATCTTCTGCAGACAAATTGTGACCCAAATAAAAGGCACAATTTATATTGGCAATATATATTTGAGAAAATAAAAAAATGCAAATGTAAAAAGGAGTGCTGTCTGTTCCTTTCTCATACAATACGGTTTATTGAACCTCGTCAAGACCTTATTGATATTGCAATATTCACATGAAATTGTACACTTTTTGCATAATATTACGAGTAACGATAATGACGATCGAAGTCCGGAATATAAGAAAACTTTTTTTAACTTCCCAGTATATGGGAAGTTCTTGTAATCGCCTCGAAAATCGAAATTCAAATTTTCAACTTTTCTTTACGTTTTGGGGTCTAAAGAGTATATATAAAGTGTTTTTAGAAAGGGAGATGTATGTGTGTGCGTGTATGTACGTACATACGTACACGTGAACAAAGTCCGATCGACTTCGTTGAGGTGTCAATCGAGGCGTCTTTGCAATTTTAAGAGCTGATTAGTTTTTGGGATACTTCGGTCGGGGGGTTTGCTGTTTTGCCCGTTTGAAGGTCATTTCTGTCATGCGTTATATCTCGCGAACCAAACATACGATTTCCTTGAACAAGCTGTTAATCGACGCGTATTAACATTTATGTAATTGTATAAAGTTTTTAAAAAAATCTTCGAGCCGTTTTTTAATTTTTTTAAAAAAAAGTGCAAAAAATTGTGGTTTTTTTCAAAAACAATAAATTTTTAACCTTATTGTCAAGTCCAAGTAATCAATGTTTATATAATTTATATACTCCAAACAATTTCTATAAAAAAGCTATCAAAATTTTTTCTCATGATTACAAAAAAAATCAAATAAAAAATAAAAAATCGTTAACAGGCATCATGATCTTCAAGGTCATTTCTGTCATGCGTTATATCTTGCGAACCAAACATAGAATTTGCATCATTTAGGTGTTAATGTACGCGTACTAATATTTTTGTAAATCTGCCGCATTTTTAAAAATATCGTTGGAGCCATTTTTTAATTTAAGAAGAAGAAAAATGGAAAAAAATATGTTTTTTCCATAAACAATAAATTTTTAACCTGATTTGCGAGATGTAGTAATCAATGTTTATAAAATTTATATACTCCAAACAGTGTTTGTAAAAACAACATCAAAACATTTTCACATGATTACGTTAAAAATTAAATAAAAAATAAAAAAATCATGAAAAGTCATCCTGATTTTCAAGGTCATTTTTATCATTCACTATATCTCACGAACCAGATATAATATTTGCATCATTATGGTGTCAGTTGACGTGTATTAGCATCTTTGTGAAGTTTTTAACATTATAAAAATTCGTTTCAGCCAGTTTTTTCATTTAATAGAAGAAAATGCAAAAAAATTATAGTTTTTTTCATAAAAACTATTTTTTAACCTGATTTGCACAGCACAGTGATACCAGTTTATAAAATTTATACATTCTTATAAGTTTTTGAAGAGAAACCGGCAAAATTTTTTTCCTAATTATGAAAAAAACTAAATTAAAAATAAAAAAATCATTCAAAGTTACCATGTAAAGAGGATTCATACGAATGCTTTTACTTCATATCTTTTATTCTAAAAAATTGTTGTAAATTCAATCAAAGTTTTAAAATATTTGCATAATTTGAGCAGATTTTTAATATTTTTTTAAGTCTTTTAATTAAAAAAACTCCTTAAATTTTGAAAACCAACAAAATTTTTCAAGACCAAAAAGGCCCCCACCGATTGATCCGCGTGAATATTCAATCTGTCCTCATCGACCATAAACCTTACGTAATCAATGGACCCTCCCGTAGGTGATATGATTCATATTAACTCATTCCTGTTACTGCTATGAATACCTCTCATTGTTGCAATGTTGTTGATGTTTATGTAGATATTACTGGGAAGTTGACCGTGTGAACCTCAAGGGTCGCAATTCGCTGCTTGTTTTAAAGAAAGTCAGTATCGGCAAATTTTTTGAAGATTTTGGAAGACAAATAAATATAGCAAATAAATCATATCGTGATTGAATCGAGGCCAAAAATCCGAGAAAAACTCAAAATAAAATTTTTGATTGTCGTGGAGCACGGCTTAATTGGTGGAAATTTAAGAAAAATCCTTTTTAAGTGCTCCAAATTCCTTCGCGGTGATCAAGTAACACATGGAAAACGTGACAGTGTCGATAAAGTGAAAACAATCTTTCATATATCCAAAAACTCAAACAAAAACAAACAATACACATATGTAAAAAAATGTTAGCCAATCGCACAAGAATATTTGAATGACGATTTTGGGTTCGAGCAAATGTAATTTTCACTACAAAAAAAGTAAGTTTAATGTTTTTATGTCAGAGGTTGCGTTCTAGTGAGAGTCTAATTCTATTCATTAAACAATTTTCTACGCCCAACAATAAAACACGAAGCTACATCAGTGATAGTTCGGGGGTATGATGTATCTGCATTTGAAATTTGCAAGTTAAGAATTTATAGACACCAAAATCGTTCAATGAGTTTATCCTAACATTTCAAAAAAAGAATTGAAAACGCTGAAAAATTGTGAATTCCGCAGGATTTTAAGTCAAATGCTGATAGTGGCCCACAGCAAACCACCCATGCTAATAAAGAAAGGTTACCATAAAACTATATAAAAGTAATCTGAACTACCCCTCATCAAAATTAAATCAAAAAAAGCATTTATGGAATTTACTCGTTAACAAGACGAATGAGATAAAATTGACCAAACATATCAGAAAACCGCGGATATCCATCAAAATATTGGATGTTGGTATGTAAACAAAAATATTATATTTACTAGTATTTTCATGATTTTAGCTATACGGTTGCTTTCTATGTTCAAAAGAAACCTTTTCATTTTCGTATTGAAATATGGTTGTGATGAAATATTTTATGAACATCTGATGAAATAAGATATGTACGATTTCGGCAGAGATTCACTGTATATGTATATGATTTGGTAGGCAATCAGTATACAAATTTTCTGTGAGATCTAAGAAATAAGACATAATTGAGGAGCTACCGTAAAAAAAATATTTAAGTCAAAAAACTCATTTATTTCTTATTTCTCGGACCTGCAAGCAAGAAGTAACGCCAAGGGCTTAAAAAGCTGATTATGCTCTATAATGTTTAGATACGTGTTTATGAAAGCCGCTGGACGACATTAGTTATTAAAACTAACATCTTGGCATAAATAAGTAACTATATTCAGTGAACCACCGTAGCTTTTTCAAAAATTCAGTAATATACATATCGCTCATTTGCTGCAACAACGTCATAACACCAAAATCGTTATTTTTGAGTTAATACCATAGGGATGACGATATCATATGTATTTTCAACTGGTTCTTTCTGTTCTTTCAATTTACTAGATGTCACTTGGCTAAACTGTTCGAGTTTGGTATTTTGATATGCAAAATCCCTAAAATTACAACAATATGTAAGCTTCTAATGCACCTCCTGAAAAAACATGATTTTTGAGTTATGACGTTGTTGCAGCAAATGAGCGATATGTACATACATTCATGAGTGCTTACAATAGCATCTGAAGCAATTCATAGAATATCATAGACCGTAACATGTTAGCATAGTTTAGCTACAAATCATTGTGCTAAACGACACTAAACAAAAATTTTCCACGAAGAATGAGCTACTGCAAGCATCAAATTCTTTAACTGCCGTGAACTAGGACCAACTAAATGATATTGGGCCGAAATTAATATAAAGCTGAAGACAACGAAACAAAATCACTGCACAAAGTGCGAAGAAGTCGATGAAAAGATTGCTAAAAAAAGAAAGAGAGATCTCAGCATCGTACCATACAATTTGTTCCTACAAATAAATTCGACACAGTGTAAGCAAGTTCTTGAAATTGTGCCAAATTCCTCAAAGCTTAATTGAAAATTTGTTGTAACAAAAATGGCATTTTTTTGCAAACTGGCTTAGCTATTCTCCAAAAGTTAAACAAAGATTCTCCTGTGTTTGGATCAGTCTATGATGGTGTATAATAAATTTCAGGCGATCTCTTGACAATACAGTGTTGAAGCTGATGAAAAGTCAATAATAATTTATTTACTTTTTCAGTAAATTGTCTACATTAAATCTTAGCTGTAAAATAAATGCAATAGAAATCATTTCAGTTGTAATTGGAGCTTTATCTAATTGGAAGTATTATAAAATTTATGTTGATGGTGGATTATACATATATACCCAAATGTATTTCAGATCCCCAATTCAAGGATATCAATCGTTTCATGTATATTTTTGAATAATATATGAAATTTGCACGTAAAAATATAAGTTTTTGTTTGAAGAATCCGCAAAATGGCTATCAAATACAGAATTAAATGAAAAAGTCACTCTTCTGGATGTAGATAGGTGGCTGGTTACATCAGAAATACAGAAGTCAAATAGATACAAATGCTCTTCAAATAGAATGTTACTGTCGCATTGTACATAATAGTAAATTTTTTTTCACTAAATATTTTAAAAATTAAAAAAAGTTAATAAATATACAAACTCTTAACAGAAAATAAATTACATTTAAGGGTGATATGATGAGTGGAAACGTTCAAAAAACAATAAAAGAATATGTTGTACACAAGTCTGGAGATTATGATTTTAAGTTGATGGTGAAAAAATGTTAAATTGGGAATAAGCCACGAATCAAATATTCGTTCGAACGTTTTGATGACCATTCAAAAAACTAAAAATCCTCTTCTGATTGGCAATTTGTTTGTTTACGATGAATTGATGATCTTCCATAAGGTCATACATTTCGTTGAAGTATTTTTTTATCAACTCTTTCAATCGTTCAATTAAACATTGAGTTTTATTGATTGAGGAAGTATTGAAATCCATTGAAAAATGTTTTTTAGGACATTGGAACTGGTATTTCTGGCACGTTATCCACAAGCGTTATAAAAATGAAATAAGCTGTGGAAGTGGTTTTTCTGTCTGACCTCACTCGAAATAATAGGTCGTAAGTACAAGTTGTAAAAAAACATAAAATTTATTTTACTAGGTGTTGGAATTAATTCGTAGCGTTTTACAAAAGATGGCGTTAGCCAACTATCCATAGTCACACATACAAAAGAAAATATGCTCCGGGAAGCTACTGACATATCGCATCTTTACCATTATACGACATTACGTTATTGTGTCCGTAGCATTTGTTGTGCAGTATCAAACATGTCAAAGTTCCTGTCTAAAAAATCGTTTTTGCGGGGAGTGTTACTTCATTACTTCAACATGAAGAAAAGTGCCGCGGAAAGTCATCGTATTTTAGTAGATGTTTACGGTGAACATGCTCTGGCTGAACAAACTTGCAGAAAGTGGTTTGCGTGGTTCAAAAATTGAAATTTTGACTTGGAAGACAAGGAACGTCCCGGACAGCCGAAAAAGTTTGAAGATGAAGATTTGATGACTTTGCTAAATGAAGACCCGTGCCAAACACTTCTGGAGTTGTCCACATCGCTTGGAGTCGACTTTTCAACGGTCGGAAAACGCCTCAAAGCCATAGGAATGGTACAAAAACAAGGAAAGTGGGTTCCACATGAGTTGAAGCCAAGGGACGTCGAACGGCGTTTAGTCACCTGTGAGCTGCTTCTCCAACGGCAGGTAAGGAAGGGATTTTTGCATCGAATAGTCACTGGCGACGAAAAGTGGGTATTCTACGACAATCCCAAACGCAGAAAATCGTGGGGCTTTCCCGGTCATGCATCGACATCATCTCCCAAGCAGAAAATTCATGGGAAGAAGATCATACTGTGCATATGGTGGGACCAGCTGGGCGTTATCTATTATGAGTTGCTCCAACCGGGTGAAACCATCACTGGGGACGTCTACAGACGACAATTGATGCTTTTGAACGGAGCATTACAGGAAAAGCGGCCGCAATATAAAGATCGACACGACAAAGTAATTTTGCTCCATGACAATGCAAGACCCCATGTTTCGAAAGTCGTGAAAACTTATTTGGAAACGCTAAAATGGGAAGTTCTACCTCACCCGCCGTATTCACTGGACATTGCTCCATCTGATTATTTTTTATTCCGATCCATGGCGCATGGCTTGTCAGAGCAGCATTTCGACAACTACGAAATGACCAAAAATTGGATCGATTCTTTCATCGAATCTAAAGACGAAGGATGTTCGCTTGATTTTTTCAGCTCCGTAGATTTCTTGACAAATGATGTTAACAGTTCTATTATGAATAATATAAATATTTGGTTAAAGAACAACTGTGTTGAATAAGAAAATTGCAAATCTGTAAAGCTTCACGAGAAAATTGCATATAATGAAAAAAATTAGACTGGTTTACGTTTATCCACATTGTGGTAAAGAAGAATCTATATTTCATCGATGTCTGGAAAACAAAATTGTATCGTTATTAAATTTTTACAATAATGAATTTACATATATATTGGACATAAGCTTCCATTAAATTTTTTAAAGGGCTTAAACAGTTCAAAGTCCATCATGTAAGACGTCATTCAACGCGAATCGATCGATTAGATTATGTTTATTCATACAACCAACCCAGCTTAGCTTATATTACGAAAAACACGGAGAATCCTCAATTGAATCTGGTCAACGTATCAGTTTGTTAGCTACATCTTTAGATAAATTTTCAGCAACGAGTGTAAGTTGTCATTTTCTCGCTTCGTTTTCGAATCTAAATACCTAACGAGCTAGTTAGTTCGACTAGGCATAACTCGATCAGATAAGAAGTTTCCATATTCCTCGCAACTAAACAATGGAAATCTAACATTTCCAATTAAAATTCAATTTGTTTGACCTCGAGCTTGAAGCCCCACTTCAATCGGTTTCACTTAATTGCCACAATATACATAGGTGCAGGTACATTGAGGTGTTGCAAACCAGCATTAGATGCATAACATACATATTTTAACTAGTTTTCGCGGTTAGCCTAGACTGAGGCTAGACAACACCAAGTAATTTATCGACAGCGATATTTTCATAAAGACACTAAACGATCTTGTACCTCTATGTAAATAAATACTTACATAGATACCCGTGCGTAAAGTGTCTTTAATTAAAGATTCCGCGCAAATTTTACAGGAAAATGCGATAGAAGAAAGTAGAAGCTTCAATCGTTACACGTTTGTCCTCGAAACAGTGAATTTGAGAAGCTGAGCGGTTTAGTTTTTTCGCAAATAACTTGCATTTTCAATTTGCAACTGATGAGACGTTTTTCAGGAACCAGTTACATGTACATAATAAGATATCATAGACTTCCATATTTTCAGTTATTATTTTGAATGTGAGGAACTTTGAAATAATGTAATGAAAATTTTGAAATTTTTGTAAAATGGGCTGCCAAAAAATATTATCTTGTGAAAATCAATTTATGAAAATAGCTCAATTATTGGGCAAAACTCCCTGCAAAAATGTAATACATTTTGCTACATCCTTATATAAAATTTTAATTGTCCTAAAGAAACTAATTAGCAATTAAGTGACTTAAATCATAGGATAGACTAATTAACGAAATTTCCTTTTACTTTTGTTGGCGATGTCCGTGAAATTCACATTATAAACTATGAATCTTTAGACTATAAGCGAGTTGTATTTATCTAACTCAGGCAAGTTTTTTTTAAACAAATCTGTTAATTTGCTGATATTTCTTGCACATATATTTGCGGAAGCCAAAATGTTTCACATTTACCTCCAATTAGCGATTTTTAAAACCTGAGTGAAAGGCTTCATTAGAGAGGCTTCATTAAAAAGTTCATAAGTTGATGATAGTGCATCAATAGCAAATAATGTATGAGACAAAGAAAAAATTCAAACATGTATCCTCATAACAAAGGAAATTGAATTTTTATTCAATTCCTAATGAAAGGCAGACAATACTGAACCATCAACTCATGTGAATAAGTGGGTCATCTTATCCCAGTATAATAGCAAAGAGATAGTATTCGTTCTTAGTATTACCAAAATACTGCAAATCATGTATTATGGCCAGGAAGCTAATGTCTGATTAGGGATAATAAAATGGAAACTACCGATAATTTCCTCAATTTCATGCTTAAATACAGGTTTTGAGGTGATTGTATCGCAGACTGAACTGAAGTATTTTGATACATAACTTCCAGAGCAATAAGCTACATGTGTGGATGGGAATTTGAAACGATTCTGAAATATAAGAATGCTTTGAAGATGATTACTTTTGAAGAAACATTTCAGTACCCTTTTATGATTTTTCAGTTTCAAACGCTTCTTAGATGCAAAAACTTCTAATTGTGAGGCAAATATAACTTTTTCGGTTGACAAAAATACTCAGGAATAGGTACAAATAGCTATAAGTGCGAAACTGGCGAGGCCCTCAATAATAATATTTGACCCAATTGAAGAAGAAATCGCTTAAGTTGCTGCTACATATTTTTGAAATCAAAAAACGTTATATAATAGTATGGTTTTTGAGAAAGCTTTCTTTGTCTTTTTTGGGATTGTGAGAAAACTGTTCTTATATTTTTAGGTTTGTTCATACCAAATGGAATCTAATTAAAGTGGATGGAAACACAATTCGGATGGTGATATATACGAGTATATCGCATAAAAAATTGCGAGTATGATTGTTGTTTTGCTATTTTTCAATAATATATCAATCTTCATTACATCAAGCAACAACTTAACTAAGGGGTTTTCACAAAATAAAAACGAATCAAGTAAGAAATGAAAAAGATTTTAGTCTAAAGCTCGAAATTTTGAGAAGGTGGAATCTAATTAAGTTTCGAGCATATTTAATCCTTTCGTTTTACACCTCAAACTACATATAAGTTACTGTTAAAAATAAAACTTGTAGAATTTTTTTCGGGCTAGAAAGCCTCCTGCAAAAAATGCTGAATAAACTGTGATGTTAGAGAAAATGGATCAACACATAATATATCAGAAAGAGAGCGAACTGAACTTTGAAAAAAATATTGAATTTGATGAAAAGAAAATCATACTAAGAAGCATGTAATACAAAAAAAGGTTTCAAGAGAAATGATTATTTAAAAATAAGTTTGAAACTTGAATATATTTTTAGGGGAAGATTTTTTTCTAACTAAATAGATCACCCTTGAAGCTTTCAATGAATTAATATGTAAGCAAAAAATAGGGTTTATTTATATTTTTTTCATCAAAAGAATTCAATGTACAAATTTCGATGCGTCGTCGGTTGTGTATAATAATTTATATTTCATGGACTATTTGGATCCGATGAAAACACCAAATAACATTTTTAGAATATTTTTTTGTCTGACTGACCTACAAAAGTCAAACATTGAATCTTCAAATTTGAATTTTGCCTGTAAATCTTTCTTGCAATAAAGTTACTAGTGAAGTCAGCTATTGTTGAGTGGCATGAGGTGCAATTTTCTAGGCTTAAGTAGCTAGGGATTTGTAAGAAGACAGACTGAAGTTAGAACGATTTGGGACACAAATGCGCAAATCGGTCTGCTGGTGGATATTTAAGGATTTTTATGGGGCGAGGGGGTTGGGTTATTGAAATCAATCTAAAGTTTTAAGCGCATAAACCATCGGAAAATACAGATAATGTGGGCGCAATGTGTTTTTAAAAGTGAATAAATGTTCTGAGCGAAAAAAGAATCGAATGCACGCATGACTCATATTTCAAGCAAAGCGGTATAGACAGCAACGGATATATTTCAAGGTTGATGATGGCTTACCAGCAGAAATTTTTGCAGCTTTTTTTCAAAAATAATAAAACGAATTTTAGTGCAAACTATCTACTGCTTGCAACCTCAATTATGAATCATTTTAATACAGAATAACCGCAACTAAAGTTTATTTGCACACAAATTGATGACATCTTCTTAGCATAAAAGGCAAAAAATCTTTAATTATTCATAAAAGCTAACATTGCGTGAAAAGTTCTTATCAACTTTTTTCGCTTCTAGTAAAAATAAGAGGGTGTATATGAAACATGCTGTTCAGTCATATTTTCCTAAGAAATGCATTTTAGCCGTTGAGAAGTACATATGGACGATCGACTAATCGACAGATCTTCTTTTGAATAGTGTAAAATGTGTCATTGAATTAAAATTACATCTACTGATGCAATCGTTTTACACATAAGATGTTGAAAAATGCTTAACGCCGAGATTTTTTCGGAAATATGAGTTCAAGGATTTTTTTGAATTAATATGTTATTATTTAATTTAATGTAGCCAATTTTCTAATCGTTTTTGAAAATATCGCAGACTGTTTTCAACTAAAAATGTTCATTAAATGATAAATGCCATGAGAAACAGCAAATGGTAAAGTTTTACAAATAACAATGTAACTATGACCAAATATTTTTCGTGAATTGTTCCTTTTTTGTCACATATCATTAAAATAAGGAAGGGAATGAAATAATATTTGGTTATTTTTTATTGCTTGGCGCACTAGTTACTTTGGGTTTAGTTTCATTTTTGAAGAAGATGTCACTCATATCTTTGCCAAGCATGTGCGAGAAAGAGGAGTAATTTAAGTATTATTTGTTTAATTCAACTGTTTTCTGTCTCTGTTTCCTCGATTTAAATAAGGGTGCAAAGAGTCTGAACAGATACGCGCCACACAATTCTCAGCAATGAACTTTTCATTTTGCAAATTTTGAATTTAGTTTTGAATGATTGCAAAAATTTGAAGCAAAATAAAAATAATGAAAGATTTCGGGCACAAATACACACCTACATTTTTTAGTTTTGATTTTAACTGCATTATTCACACTCGACTTTACGCAATAATTATCTTTGAAGTAAGTTTAAAAATTTTCTTCTAAGATAATTTTTCATCAAAAATCATAAAACGATCCCAGCTGCATAAGTTAATATGTAACATCAGTTACTTTGGTTCACTTGGATTCACTTTGTCTGAGAAACTACATATTTTTTTCCAACATATTGAGTGGTAATAAGTTTTATGATAATTTACAAAACTTTAAGAATTGAGGGCAGGCTAGATACTGTATCAGTAAAGAATAATCAAATAATATGAAACATATGTAAGTCTCAAAGTGCAAATTAATTAATGCATTACTTCTTTCAGGCATTGCAGATTTAGACATTAATTTTCCATAAGTTTATTTTAAATTTAGCTTGTTTTTAAGATGAAAATTTTTAGTTGGTAGGTAAAAACGAATGCTGAAAATACTGAATGAGACTGATTTTTTCAAGCTAAATAAAGCCATCCGATAGTTTCTTTAAAATTTTTCATTTTTTAATTCAAACTAATTTTGAGTATTCCAAAACCTTGAATGTTTCCTATTTTGGCTAAAGGGTTCAAAAGTTCATGCTTTTGCATTGAAGTTGAAAAATAAATGCACTTTTGAATAGACGCTGGCAAAAAGAATTGGCAAGGGAGACCGACAGATAGTTTCGACAAAGCTTCCAGTAAAAATCCGATTAAAAGTTGATTTGAAAATAATTGAAATTTCAACACATCGGCACCTCATCTGAAACTAAATGCCACATTACTGTGCAATCTAACAATCATGAATGGCTGATGTAATCATTCATTTCTCAACCGAGAAAGCTTGTAATGTGGACTGCGTTTTGCGCTAATTACTAAAATGAGGGTAGTGTATAGTTTGATTCAGATTCATCTGTGATCTTTGTACTTTATGCAGGGGTTGATATCATTAATCTCAATTCTTAAATATAATCAAAGCTATTCTGCATTGTTTGCCTAATTTCGCTCGCGGTAATTTTTCAGTGTATCTTGCGTGAATATCTATTCTTACCATTTTCTCAGAGATTTTCAGATTGTTGTTGACCATGTTCGTTCGATGATGATATCAGTGTCACTGAAAACTCCAGGTGAAAGTAAATTTGGCCCACACTATCACTATCTATCAAGGCTTTGACCGCGCTACGAAACTACACAAGCAAACGTAAATATCAACAAATCAACATTCAACAAAACCGTTTTGGCAAAATATTAGCACAAACTAGAAGGTCTTGGCCAAGCACAAGAGTGAAGCACAATCGGGGATTCGCACGCATTTATCACAATCGCGACAATTAAATTAGCAACAATTGTGGATGACTTTTTCTTGCACTTCGCGAGCAAAGGCATCAAGGAGTTGAGGACTCAATCAATTCGTTAGGCACGCGAGTATTGCGGGACAGGACACCGGGTATCTAAAGTCGTGTTGGGCTGGAAAAGTGCGTAAGGTAAGATTCGCACCTGGAAATGCGTGCGAAATTGCGAAGCAATCGCTGAGCGGAGTGCGCGCGCGATTTGAAAACAACGAGCGATTGCGGCGGCGGTGAACGGCGAATTGACTGATTGCGAGCTGAAAATCGGAAATTGAAAGATGAAAAGTTCGCGGTTGGCGCAAGTTCACCTCGTCATCGCGGCCCACCGTTCAATCCGAGTTGGTCAATAGCTCGGAAGACGCGGTCCGTGGCTCAAGTCGGGCTTTAGTTGAATTCGCACTGCACTTCGCCAGATAGTCCGCGAATAGTTGAAGCCAACTAATAGTAGTGTGGAAGTAATCCAATGGAAGTTAGCTTTTGCTGGGCAGCTCATATGGCGCCCAACCGACTCCAAGACGGTTTCGCAATAAGCGTAGCTTTCAACGACACGTTCGAACAGAGCTTAACCCTGGGGTTTCATTGCAAAGAAACAATGAACAAAACCCTCAAGGTGGTTCCGTTAAAAATCAATGAATAATTAATGGTGGATGTTACTTCAAATTCTTCATTATGATCGACTTCCGCAAACCGAAATAACCGTAATCACTGAAATGTTAGCCATGCAAGACGAATTAACATCCGACAACTGGCAACTCTTACGAAAGATGAAAGTAGATTTTTGGCGGTGAAAGGCAGAACAGAACTTTTGAAGCGCCTTATGAATCTATCTTTCGAATGGGAAGTACATACTTCATAGATACTTTGCTTGAAACTTTGTTCTACTTTCGCATAAAGCTTGCATAAAATCAATTTGTAGATATAAATTTATTTCACAAAACATGCTGTCGAAACGAGGCCAACCACATACCTTAGGAAGGTAGGCAGAATTTTTGGCGATGCGCAGAGAATTTGGTTGTGTTGAAATCCAAGCATCTCGATGCCATCTTCTACAGCAAGAAAGTTCATCATGGAAATAAGTTTCAAACCTACTTTCGAATAAATGAAGCTCAGAAACAATACGACTGGCATATAGAATTCTAAATTCTACAGTTCTATTTCACAATTTTTGACCGCAACTATGATAGGGTGCAGATACTGATAGCATGCTTAATTTATTCACTAAATCTATACAGTCTTCTTTGAGTATTCGTCCTTCTATAATTTTCAATACAATCTAACCTTCAAGTGTTTTTCGTCCATGCGGCAAAATGGCTTATACTCTATCTGGCTTCAAACCTATTGATCTTTCGCCCGTGATAAATTTTTGTCTCATATATCGGGACTTATATTTTTCTCAAATTTTTGATCGTATTGTTGACTCATGTCTCCCCGCATCCCTAAGACATGTTATTGTGCCGGAGTAGCACAGAATCCATCGTTGTTGTTTCACTACCTCGAATCAACTTGTTATGCCAAACACAGTCGCCGAACGCCTTGATAGTCTTCAGGTCGATTATATTTATACCGATTCTTCCAAGGCTTTTGATCACTTCATACCATGCTGTTACCTAGGGCTCATCGAGATTTTCGGTTCCTTCTTTTTAATTGAATTCCTACGTATCCTCAAGGTATTGTTTTTTGTTTGTGGTAACTATTCTGCTTAATTCGTTTCACAATCAGGTGTCTCTCATAAGGCCATCCTCGATTCTCTTCTATTCATTCTCTTCAGGAATGATCTTCCTTCTAAGGTTGATTCTTCTTGTCTCCTTTGTGCTGATGACCTCATGCTATTCAAAGTGATTTAATCTCTTTAAAGGTGGTAGTACCAGTTATAATTTTGAAAAATCAATTTTTCAGTTTATCATACCTTCAGAAATCACGTCTCAAAATTTTATTAAGATATTTCCAAAAATAAAGAAGTTACGGCAGTTTGAAGGCGCATGCCTTTTTCGCTTTGTGAGTGATATTTTCGGTAATCGAAACTTTAAACGCGTTTTTCTCGAAATGACGTTTTTCCAACTGCTGAAACTTATTCTCCGGGTTGGCCGAACCGATTTAAGTCAAATTTCGCGTGCTAATTTATTCAAGTATCTTGTGTGGTAGGCCACCACCATATAGGCCAAAAATCAATCCCATGAAATTTGGCAAGTGAAACAAAATGAAAAAATCGATTTTTGGGGAAAAAATTCAAACAACCGTTATTTTTTTCACCATTTTTCAAAATATTATGGTAGATTACCACTTAAGAAACATTCCTTCTTATAATACGATTTGGTTTTTTTACCAAATTATTTTTTGAGACATCAACTTTGGCGCCCTCTATAAATAAGTAGAAAAATGAAAAAAAAAATACAAAATATTTTTTTTGGTAGCCTTCAAAAAACCCATGCAAATATTGAAAATTAAGCTGTTTTTTAGCATTCTAACCGGTACTACCCTCCTAATCTATATGCACCGAAGTTCTCAAGAGCAACTTACCTTACTAAATATAATTTTTGAGTGTATGTATGTGTATTACTTTTCAATAAATTATTCATTATTTGAAATTCGGTTCATATTTCTTCGCGAACTTAGAATAATGTGGAAGAATGCCAGTGAAAGTCTTCACAAAACTTCGTGATTTGCTTCAAAGATTTTGAATTAGGAATAACACTGGACAACACGACTTTTTGCCGTTACTTTAATTATATATTTTCGGTAGCTTTAATGCATAAATATTAACAAAAAAAATAATTTAAAAAATCTATTACATCGAAATATCTAAATAAAAAATAAACCATAAATTTGACATAATTTATGACGGTATATCGAAAAAAGTATCATAAATTGGTCTTAGTAACAAAAATAAGACTGATACTTGTGTTACATGGCTATGAATATTCACCAGATAAATGGAGACTATTCATTGACTCTTCAAAATTAAGTTTAAAAGCAGTCTTACTGCATAATGGCAATGTTCTTTTATCTGTACCTTTAGCACATGGCATTCACATAAAAAAAACTTAAAACCTACTCGAGAAAATTCAGTACCAACGTCATTCTTGGAAAATATGTGCAGATCTCAAAGTTGTTGGAATATTACTCGGGATACATGGAGGTTACACAAAATATTGCTGTTTTTTATGCGAATGGGACAGTAGAGCTAGAAGTCAACACTTCATAAAAAAGGATTGGCCAATGAGAACTAATTTAATTCCAGTACAAAGGAATGTGACTGAAAACCCCTTAGTTGAAGCAAACAATATTATTTTGCCACCTTTGCACATCAAGTCTCATAATTTTTTTTGTTAAAGTCATGAATAGAAATGGGGAAGGCTTTCTGTATTTAAAAACATTATTTTTAGACTGAGTGAAGCTAAATTAAAAAAAGGAATTTTTGTCGGGCCAGATATAAGGAAGAAAATGAAGGATTCTAATTTTATTGCAAAATTAACCACAGAAGAAAAAAATGCATGGCTTTCTTTTGTTGAAGTGGCGACAAATTTTTTGGGAAATAGAAAGTCTGCAAGCTATGATAGATATGGTTTCTCAGCAACTACAGGATTATAAAGCTTTAGGATGTAATATGTCCTTAAAGATTCATTTCCTTCATTCCCAACTCGACTTTTTTCCCGAAAACTTAGGTGCAGTGAGCGACGAACACGGAGAAAGATTCCATCAAGACATCATGACAATGGAAAAACGATATCAAGGAAAATGGTCATCGAGAATGCTTGCAGATTTTTGTTGGACACTAAAACGAAATCATCCATCGTATAGCTATAAGAGACGAGCAACACGAACAAAAAAACCTTCAGAATAATTTTTTAAAACTTGATTCCCTTATTATTATTAACTTATTTTATGTTTCTTTTTCTTTTTAAATAAATGTAAATTTCCGCAGAAATGAGTGTTTCAATTTTTTTCACACACATATTTTAAGTTATCACTGGCCAAGATATAAAAAATAACCAGTAGCGAACCACGGCAAAAAATAAATAAATTTTTTGTTGTCCAGTGTAATTAGGTATTTGCTAGAAGTTACAATTGGACTGAACGGACACAAACATTTTAACGTCTTGGAAAAATTAACGTGGGCTTGAGTAATCCATCTCAAAGCAACGCAAAATTTCAAATAGAATCTTCACTAAGCGCTCATGAATAGAAACCATTTTTCAATTGTATTATTTTATCTATGTAACTCAGAGCTTGAAAATCAATTTCCCAAAACATTATTATAATTATTTCATTGCTAGCATTAATAACTTGAAATCTTTTCATTTATCAAAAAACATGTATCTTTTCAGTAACGATTCCGCAGCAACATGTGGATTACACCAATGAAGTTGAATAAATCAAAAATTTGTCAGTTTAGTTAACTTGATTTTTGGCCTATTATTTCAGTATTAAATCAAATGCAAAACTATTTTGATCCAAATATTTTCAGATGCGTTTAAATTTTTCTTGAGATTATTTACATAAATTATGCAAATTCTCAATGAGAAATTTAGGTGAACCTGTCAAACTTCAAATAACTTCGTTGCATACTAAATAAATTAAGTGGAAATTTGAATTTTACTTTTCGCCTATTTTTTGCGAGCGAATGATGGCATGTTTAAAGTTCGATTCATAACAGGCAGAGTGTTTTCTGATTAGATGTTAGTGTTGAATGGTGGTTTCTACTATTGCTTAATAGGTTGCATCGCTATTATTTATAGATTATTCTTGATGAAGTATAGTGTTCGATTGTTTACTTATTTAATAAGAGATAAGCTAAAGAGATTTATAGCATCTCTGTAAGTGATAGTGTCATAATTTTATCAATTGGCACAGATCGAAACTTACTCTGTCCTTGAAGTATTTTCTTCGATTAGGCTTGCATATTTGCTGGAGAACATATTTTAAGCGTCACACTAAAAACTAAAATATAGTTGAGAAACGCAATGTATAAGCAAATATGTATGTATATTAGCAGTGAAAGTTGAAGATTTTATTTTTCTATTTTCAGAATATATGCAGATTTTTCCACCTGCTTAGGAAAAAAATGAAAATTAGATATTCTCCGAACATTTTTCTAAAAGAATCCGCTTTCAGACATGTGAAATAAACGATTGTTGAAAATGCGGTACAACTGTTGAACCAAAAAGAAGCGAAACATATCCTATTGGAGACTGGAAGTTTTCAGCAGTTTAATCGGTTGTTGCTTCGTAGCACATATCTTAAATATTATCATAATCATCAAATTGTTACAACAAAGCGTAAGAAACAAAACAAAATTACTATTTGAAATTTAACCGAATACTATGCAATCCTTACTCAAGGGGTATGAATGGACCTTGAAATGCAAATTCACTTTACACGGAAAGGCTCAGTGTTTCAAAATACGCAAGCTTCATTTGGAGTTAAGAATTAAATAAATGAGCATTATGAATGGCATAACAGTCTGAATCACTCTTTGGGCCGAAGGAAATTTGAATTTTATTAACTTAATAATCTTGGCATGCTAAGTAGCTTACTGATTAGAGAGTTTGATTCGTATGCACCGCGTACCAGGTTCGAGGCTGCTTAGCGATAATTAGTTTTTTAAAAACAGAAGTCAGTGCTAGACTATCAGTTTACTCAGCTGTAAATGAATTCGTGTTTCAGGTCAGGATAAAAATTACGGATAAGCTAACGATTCCACCTCGCTGTGTTTCGTTGGTCAAGTAAATGAGAGAACTCTTTCATCTGCTTTCTGCACTGTCTTCTAATACTAATGAAACACCATATAAGAGAGGGTTCAACAAGTGAACTGATAATGTGGTCCCGAATCAATATTTTTATGTGAAATTCTCGTGATCACTACCTAACATGTAGTGCAAGAACATGTTGTCATACATGAAAAAATAAAAACCCAATCAAAAGTTCAAACATACCATCGAAGTCTTTTTTAACACCATTGACCCAATAATACCTCTATTTTTGATTTTAATTTCATAAAATTTTGTGCTTTTGGGTTAACTGTGTTTAATTTATTGGTGAAAATCTTTCTTAGATAGTTATTCAATCCGCAGTTAAAAATGAGGTAAAGAAGTCTAAAACCTAACCAATTGAATTAATCTCAGAAGTAACCAGAGCACATTTAAGATCCTGATCGGGTATCGTTAAAGATATACGTTCTCAGGACAAGTCAGTTAAAGACATATTAGGCTTTCTTGATTGGTAAAACGTCTCCAGGACCAGAGGACTATATACATGATATAGGGAAGAGATAGGTTTCGCCGCAGGTGGTGACATTTAGCGTGCTGCAAATTGTGAACTATCAATCCTAGAATAAAACACCTTAAATATGTTTGATAGACAATAAAAAATGCATTATGGAAAAAAATAGAAAATTAAATTTGCTTAGCATTTTTTCGTAGTATTGACTGTTTCAAAGGTAATATCAAAAAAATTCAATCCTACATGGTGCCTAACGTGAACCTTCTACAAGGATAACTTTTGTAATTTACACTTAGAATGCTACTTATCTCGTATGCAAAATCATGGCTTAGAATTGCACTAAGGAAACCAGGTCATCATTAATTTGACTGGATTATAGGAGTCAATCGAACTTCTGAACTTCAACTCTCTCAACAGATGGATAGGTTTATTTTGCGATTGCACTCAATTTCACTCTCAATTTCAGCATTTGAGTGTTTGGTTCAATCTCCGATGATGACGACCTCATTCAAAATAGCGATTCCAACTGGAGTAAAGATGCTTTTTCGAAGTGAAAAAAATCAGGTTTTTCTTATCAGGTTCCAAGAATCCATATTATATGCCCGTCATTTCATTCATCCAGCATATCAGACCGGGTCTAGGTTAAATTTAATTACAAGGATACAAGATTATTTATCATTGATAACAATTCCATAGCTTTTATTCATGTAAACATAGTTAAAAATCATACGAAATGCTGCTACAAACATCAATCAAGTTCCATTTATATATTGGAAACTGCACTTTAATCTAGTTTTACTTCGATTGGAAGATATATAATTCTATATTGATAGTTTAAAACTTATGATTCGTCACAATGAACTAAAAAGGGTTAAAACAAGTTGGCTTGCTATTTAGCTCATACAAGTCAAAGAACCTTCAAGGTACCGATTAAAAAAAAATTAACGTCAGATTTTTTAAAACAGGTCATTTTAAGTCTTGAGACATTCTTTCGATTTAGGGCTACGATGTAAGCCAGCTGAAAATCAGCAGAATCGCGCTCATGGCTTAACTAATCAGACGGTGTAACTAAATAGAACAGGTATCTAAGCTTCTGAATATGTAAACAAAGCAACGCTGGTCAGACAACAATCTCTACACGATTAGATAATATCAATTGTGCTTGGCCAGTATACATCCGCTTCAAAAAAAATAGATAGATACATGTACCTTCCTATGTGTGATTTCAACTATAAAATGTGAATCCATCAGAGAAACGTGCAATTTTGATAAGTTTCTTACGTATTCAGTAAAGTCGCATCCACTGTGTTGAAAGAATCGTTTATCTTCCAGCGGTTTTACACTCGTAAGCTGAAGCTTTTGGTGAAAGTGAAAAAGATACAAAACATGTGTAAAAGGAAGCTACGCTTAGATTTAAGACGTTCCGAATCGATTGCGAATTGTGTACGATTACATCAGCCACATCCAGTTCAATCTGCTTCTGCAAATCAGACATTTAGTTGGTATCGTACTGAATTGGGGCTAAATATCAATGAAAACTATATGACTTGATTAAGTCAATGGCATTTTGCATTTTTGTTCGTTGCAAAATCAAACTCCAAAAGAGAAATAATATAGATATGAACTTCATCGAAATGACTAGGTGGGTGGTGTCGGTTAGACTGCAATCCTCATTTCTACATATATATGCCTTGAAGGCTGGACGCAAAACTTTGAATTGAAATTACAATAAGGTTAGATTTCAGCTCTGGATAAGATATATGGATTATATTTCAATAGCACGTTGAAAGTTCGCGTGTGTGATCACATGCAGATGGTTGTTTTCTGTGTAAAGCTAATGGCTCGCAAGTACATCTTCATTAAATATAAGCCAGTAAGAGTAATATTTAACCGGAGTGTATTTTAAAATTATTCCACTTCGCTAAATTCTTTTGAATCTTAATGCCTTTCTAGATACATTGAAAATTGATATATTCCGTATGAACCATTGAGTTTCTTTAGAAAACCTAGTAAAGAATTTTATTCGTCAGCATCATAGGAATATTAAACAAGTTATTGATTTTTATAGACCATTATTAAGTTCATATCTCATTTCTTTGGCAGCAATCTTAGGTATATTTTAGAAATTTTCGTAATTTTTTAAATTATTCGTTCCATTTTTTATCAGAATGCCTTACATACAATAACCTATAAAGTCATCGAAGATGCAACAGCTAAAGATAACCTATTCAATAGAATGGAAAATAGTCTCGATATTTGAATTTTCATCATTATTATTTTTTTAACTTAAATTAGGTACCTATCATAGCTTCAAAAATTTAAACAATTTATATTTGAAAGTAGTTATCACTCAAATAAATATGCAAGGTCATTCTTTATGGAGTCTTTCAAGAAATTTGAAGAGACAATTTAAGAACTTGAAAATGCTAAGAAAACAACTAAACGAATGTCTTGGATTGAAGTAGTACCGAGAAGTGAATAACTAGCAGGGTATCATTACTTCAGGTTTAGCTGGTAATAGGATCGTGTCGATATGTTTGTAACGGATGAATGGTTTAATCATACATAACGCAAGCTTAGCTTCTTACATAATGTAAATACATGTGTGCTGCTGGATAGAGGTCAACTTTAAATGTGGGTACAAGCAAAATATTCGCGAAACTATACAACAGCTAGATTGGTAATTAGAAGAACGATTAATTATTTTTGTGTCACGTATTAGTTGCAATATTGTTTAAAAGATGCATTAATTTATAAATTGATTGATCGATTATTTCTGGAGTTAATAAATAGAATTAAAACATTTTACCAAATGCTGAGAAAAATCGTGCGGAAAGCAAAAATATTAATCCATGAAACATATCATTTTATAAGGATCCATCAACATTTGAAAATAGCCCTATCAAAGGATTAGACAGTAGTGAGCTATGGCTTTGAAGTAATCTAAGCTCATCGAGGACAAAAGGCTTTAAATGCATGTAATTAACCGTGCATAGCCATCGCATAGAATTGCCTGACACAATTTGCAATACACCTAAATGTGATACCTTGTTAAGAAGAAACATGCATCTGGACTCTATTTTTAACTTGGTAGGTATTTTTCATTTAGTAAAATAAGGAGATTGTATATCTACGCTGGATGGTATTAAAACTTATTTAAAGACTGTTTGTTTTATTGTAGAATAGCTTATGCATGCATCCGAAAAAAATCACTCGAAGAAAAGCAGTAACTCCTAAATCTTTGATGCAGCATGTATAGTTTCAAGTTAATCAAGTTAAACCTAAGTTTATGCTCAAGAATGGCCAGAAATATCTTCTAATTAATAGTACGTATTTTGGAAATAAGTATACATAATTTTACTAAATAAATCACCTAAATCTTTGCCCTGTCACATGACTAAATTTTGACATACTAAAATGATTTTATACCACGCCAAAAATCATAACTTATGATTCCAAAATGAGTTTAAAAGTCCAGTGCTAGTGTTTGCAGCAAAATTTTATTTTGAAGTGATAAATCTAATATGTATATAACTTGGAAGTGAAAACAATATCAACAAGCCGCGAGGTGCGACCCTTGAGGTCCACATGGTCAACTTCCCAGTGATATCTACATAAACATCAAAAACATTAAACACAATAATAATTTTGAAAATAGTACTACTTTAAATATTAATAATGAGAAGTATTCATAGCAGTAAGTTAACATTAATCATATTATCTACGGAAGGGTCCATTGGTTACGTAAGTTTTTTGGTCGATGAGGACAGATTGATTTGATTGAATATTCACGCGGATCAATGGGTGGGGGCCTTTTCTACGTTATTTGTCATTTTCATATCGATACTGGAAGGACAAAAGAGCGCTAGCAAAAATGAAAGCAGTTTTTGTTATAACGCCCACTGAAGAGATTTTGTCGCGTGATGGCTATTTTGAATAGTTACGTTCAAAATTGCCATGACTTCGGCATAATCATTGAATTTACATTTTTTCACGATTTTGCGTAAATGAGATTGATGATTATTTCTTATTTTCTGTTGGTCTTGAAAAATATATAATATGCAGTCAAAAATAGATTCAATTGCATGTATAAAGTGAAAAGGAAGTAATTGAAATCTTGCGATTACTAAAGAATAAATCTACTCAAAACTTCAACATTTTATTTGATGAAAGCTTTTTAAAGCATATGATCTTGCAAAGTATTGACAACACAACATTTTACCATTCAAAGCGTTGACTACCAGAAATGCAAATTTGATTGAAATTTTGTTGGTTTTCAAAATTGAAGCAGTTTTTTTATTAAAATTAAAACACTCTTAAAACTATGAAAAATCTGCTCAAATTATGCGAATATTAAAACACTTCGATTGAATTTACAACAACGTTTCTAGAATAAAAGATATTGAGTAATATCATTCGTATGAACCCTCTTTAACTGGTAGCTTTGAATGATTTTTTATTTTTAATTTAGTTTTTTTCATAAGCATGGATTTTGTTGTTGTTGTTTTCTCTTCAAAAAATGATAAGAATGTATAAATTTTTTAAGCTGGTATCACTGTGCTGTGCAAATCAGGTTAAAAAATTATTTTTTATGAGAAAAGTCCTAATTTTTCGCATTTTCTTTTATTAAATTAAAAAACGGCTGGAACAATTTTTTTATAATGTTAAACACATCACAAAAATGTTAATACACGTCTATTGACACCTTAATTATGGAAATATTACATCTGGTTCGTGAGATATAGTGAATGACCTTGAAGGTCATAATGGCTGTTAATGATTTTTTATTTTTTATTTAATAGTTTTTGTCATCATGAGAAAAAGTTTTGACGGCGATTTTACAAACATAGTTTGGAGTATACAAATTTTATAAATATTGATTACTGGGTTTCGCAGATCAGGTTAAAAATCTCTTGTTTATAAAAAAAAACCCAAATTTTTTGCACTTTAGTTCTTAAATTAAAATTATTATTAAAATTAGATTCACACAAATGTTGATACGCGTCGATTGACACCAAAACGATACAAATTGTATGTTTGATTCGCGAGATATAACGCATGACAGAAATGACCTTCAAAGGGGCAAAACAACAAACCCCCCCGACCAAAGTGTCCCAAAAACTAATCAGCTCTTAAAATTGGAAAGACGCTTCGATTGACACCTTAACGAAGTCGACAGGTCTTTGTTTACGTGAGTTATGCTCGTAGAAACTGTCCACGAACGTAAATACGTACGTACGTACGTATACATCTCCCTTTCTACAAACACTTTATATATAAAATATAGACCTCAAAACGTAACGAAATGTTGAAAACGTAACGAAATGTTGATTTTCGAGGCGATTACAAGAACTTCCCATATACTGGGAAGTTAAAAATGACGATTATATAGATTTATTTAAATCATAAAATAATAAATTGTTGTTGAAAATTTATTCCTTTTGTTAACATATTGCGTTGATGTTTGGTATTTTTTCGGTTTTTTGTTTACGGGCTCAGGATTAGCAGATTCTTACTTGTAATAAACTTAATCGTGAAGTCAAATCAACAAATAATTTTGCAAAAGGTCCACACTCGAATTTTGCGTGAGGGATTACTACAAGGGTGTATATTGAGGGTAAAATCAAAAAAGAGAATATTATTAAGAACCTCACCGTTCGGTGTACAAACGCTCACATTTTCAAAAGGGTTTTTGTGATGATGAATTTTTGGATTGGAACGATTTAGTTATCAGTACGCCATAGTTAGTGTCCTCAAAATCTTGTCTTTAGAATATTTTTTTGTGGTATCAAATCAATCGAGATTTTCTATATGGATTCTGCCATTGGCGTCAAAAAAATTTATCTCAACCACCCATTAAAAATTTATTGCACCTTCGTAGCAATTTTGAAAAGCAATTTTAGGCGATTTTCCTCTGAATTTTGGGTTTGAATTTTATTTTCACTTAGATCTTGGGAACAACTATCCTAAATTTCTATTGGATGTAACTGAAACTTTCGCAAACACTTTTGTGGAATTGAATAATAATTGAAAAAGGTCGTTGACTGGAAAATCAGTCAAAAGTTTATATCCTTGTCCACTGTTTTAATTTGCATAGAATTTTTCAGTTTTCTCCATAAAATACTATTCAACATAATTTTGACTCAACGTCTGTTCAGGGATAAGTTCGATAAAATTCTGCGACGACGTTTTGTTATAAAAAATTTCAGGAAATATCTCTTTATAAGATTTGTATTTGTTTTCATGACCAATTTTCGGAACTATAGTGATACTTTTCTAGCAATGGTATTCAAAATGATTACTTCATAAATATTTTTTTTCAACATGAAGTTTCATTGATGATTTCAGTCATCAATTTTTCACAACAGAAAAAAGTGTGTAAGTTTTAAAAAAATTGCAAACAATGATTTTCAAGAATCTCACGATTTCATACGTGAACAAGCCGTGAGGTGCGACCCATGAGGTCCACACGGTCAACTTCCCAGTAATATCTACATAGATATTAAAAATATTAAACACAATAATAGTTATGGAAATAATACTACTTCAAATAATAAAAATGTACCTCATAAAAGTTATTGGAATGACTTAATATTAATCATAACATCTACGCGAGCGTCAATTGATTACGTAAGAATTTCGGTGCATTGGTTTGACTGATGATTCACGCGGATCAATCGAAGGGGGGACAGGTTTCAAAGCAGTTTTTTCATTAAAGTTAAAACATGGTGCTGTGAAGACTGTAAAAAATCTGCTCAAATTTTGAAAATATTAATAAACTTTGATTGGCTTTACAACAATGTCGATAGAATCAGAGATTTAAGGTATAATGATTCGAATGAACCCTTTTTACATGGTGACTGAATGATTTTTTTTATTTTTTTTTGTAATCATGAGAAAAGTTTTTGCTGGTTTCTCTACAAAAATTGATAAAAGTTTATAAATTCTATAAACATTCACTATTACGATGTGCAAATCAGGTTAAAATGATTTTTTTTTTGAAAAAAACACTACTTTTCCAAAAAAAAATTTAATAAATCCAAAAAATCGCTTTGACGATTTTTTTAAAATATAAAAACATCATCAAGATGTTGATACGCGTTGATTGACACCTTAATGATGGAAAGATTATATTTGGTTCTCGAGATATAATGAATGACGTAAATGACCTTGAACGTTTAATGATTTTTTATTTTTTATTTAATTTTTTTTTGTAATCATGAAAAAAACTTTTGCTGATTTTTTTCACAAAAACTATGTGGAGTATATAAATAATATAAATATGATTACTTAGGTTTGAAAATCAGGTGAAAAATTTTGTGTTTTTGAAAAAAACCCTAATTTTTTGCACTTTTTTTTAAAAAATTAAAAAACGGCTCCAAGAATATTTTTAAAAACTTGATAGAATCACATAAATGTTAATACCCGTCGTTTGACACCTTAAACATGAAAATCGCATGTTTGGTTCGTGAGATATAGCGCATAACATGGTTGACCTTCAAGGGGTGAAAACAGCAAACCCCCCCGACCGAAGTTTCCCAAAAACTAATCAGCTCTTAAGATTACAAAGACGCTTCGATTGACACCTCAACGTAGTCGATACGACTTTGTTTACATGAGTTATGCTCGTAGAAAAACTGCCTGCGAACGCACATACGTACGTACGTACGTACATACACACACACACACATACATACTTCTTTCTAAAAACACTTTATATATACTCTATAGACCTCAAAACGTAAAGAAAAGTTGAAAATTTCAATTTCGATTTTCGAGGCGATTACAAGAACTTCCCATATACTGGGAAGTTAAAAATTTAAGCGAAAATATTTGATGAAAAACTTGAGCAGAAACATGAATTTCGGTCAATGTTTGTATATAAGCAAAGATTCAACCGTATAAATATTCATAAGTTTAAGCTAACTTTAATTACGAAATAAAAAAGTAATTTCGACATTGGTTCCTTTAAAATAAATAGGTTAATGCAAATAGTGGTAATAGTTTTATGAACATGCCAGAAGGAAACTTAAAAACAATTACTATACCTATAATATGGGACGAACACAATAAGCCAGAACGCTCAGTATAACCAACTGAAACTAAATAATTTTAGCAGAACAATCAATGCGGGACTAGTGTTCTGGTCTGCTCCTAGTATATTCCTTCTAATTAACAAATTGCAGAATTAATTTTCAACGGTGTCTTAGCTCATGTAAAGCAATTTAAGTTCGGAGAATTTGTTTGCTAGTTTCCGTAATAGATACTGAAAATTTAACTAATTTGATATCAAATTGAAAGTGAAATTACCATTTATTCAATTGCGCAATCACAAATAGAATGGCTCTTCATTCAACTAAATCGCCAGTAAATTTTATTATCTTGTTGTTACTTTCCGAACATTTAATCTTGAATGATTTATTGTTGTCGTAGCCAATTGATCTTAAGAAATCAGATTCTTAAAATAATCTTTCAATTGAGCAATCATTGAGAGATCTGCACTGAGAACTTCAATTATGAAATAAAATAGCCATTGAGTACTTATCCCGGTGCGGCGTTGCTATGCAGACGGAGCAGTGCACTGTAGACCTCAAATCACTTCGAATTCTATGGGAATTCAGAAAATGTGATAATAAATGTGTAAAGGGATTTTAACCAAGATTCCTTATTTGAATATTCAAGCAGACATGTAATTGCTTAATCCAATATATGAAAAACTGCCATATCTGAATCGGTCCCCTAAGCCAACGGTTTCTTAAGCATAGGTTGTAGGCCACTGAAATAAACGTATGACATAAATTGACCAGACATAAGATACCTAGAAATAATACGTACACGCACCAGTTCATTGAAAA
The DNA here is from genome assembly GCA_963942545.1 of Oxycera nigricornis. Lineage (NCBI taxonomy): Eukaryota > Metazoa > Arthropoda > Insecta > Diptera > Stratiomyidae > Oxycera > Oxycera nigricornis. The sequence goes on from OZ012660.1 coordinate 27,417,417, forward strand.
TAGTATCTTTAACATTTCGCGTGTTGCAAGAAGAGCGACGCGACGGTCTAACGCAGAAAATTGTTGACATTGAACTTGGAAGAATGCATTTACCGACAGCGACGGCACGTGATGGCGGCCATAGTTTCATCGTTTCAGTGGCCATTATGTGGGTCATACTTTCAATTGCTATTTAATTTCATAAAGTTGAACGGTGTTTGCTTATCTCAATGCTATTGTGTTCGTAAACGGTCAATTTTGTATTGTATTGAAGATGATTTCGTAAAAATAAGCAATTTATTTTATTTTCGGATACTAACATACAACAACTACTAAGAATACTGTGTTTTCTACTAAGTATACTCGTATGTTTCAAATTTACATTAATGATACTACAAAAACAAGTACATAGAATATGGGAATCACGTTTTGATATCTTCTACACTTATTGCTTTATGATTTAGATCTGAGAAGACTATTCCATGATTTTTTCGACAAATTCACATCGCTTTTCATTACTCTCTGGTTTTCTGCTAAAGTATAAAAAATTGGCCTTGATTAGATAAGAAAAGATATCAAAGCAGAGGATCAGGTCTCAGTTTTAATATTTTAAGCAACATTACCTTCGGAGAAATTCATTTCCCTCAAATAAAAAAATACCGAATTTTTTCCCCAAAATTTTCCCGAAATTTTCACCAAAATACGTGTACGGAGATTGGTCGTTAATATTCAGCTATTTTTTTTCAAATATAGAATCTTAGCTTAAAAAATCAATTACTTCGTTTGGTTGAATTATACTGGAAATGCAAGTAGGCCGTGATATGATTTTTCTCCTACGGATGAATTTAATTTAGTGATAAAGATTTTACAATGTTTAAAAATTCCATAACGTTTGAACACTGAAATTTTGTCCATTTTTTTTGCTTACAATGTTTTTTGACAAAACCCAAATGTTGACATTTGTCTGAATCTAAACGTCATTAGTTGCCTTTTGTGTTGGCGTGATCTTGACAAGATTTAACAATAATCCGGAGAAAAATCATGAATTCGAAAATACAAAATTTTGAAACTTATCACGGAAAATCTGAATAGAACAGTAAAGTCAATTGCGACAGCAGTAAAAATATCGGGAAAGACTGCAAAACCGGCAATTGTAGAATTCAAAATGGAGGGTTCCATTACAGGCAAACAGAGAAGTGGAAGTCCTAACGGATCCAGTGACAAGAAATTGCAATACAGTGTGTTGCAGGCAATCCATGCGAATCGGTCAGCATCAACTCGTAATTTCGCAGAACAATGTAAAACATCGCAATTAACAGTGCAAAAAATCAGAACAAGGAAAGGCGTAAAAACATACAAGAAACGAAAAATGCCAAAAAGAAGTGCAGAACAATTGAGAGAGAGAAAAAGTTTTACAAAGAAAAACTGAAGAACAAATTCTGCCTTGTTTTGGATGATGAAACATACTTCAAATTCGATTTCAATATTTTTCCGGGGCCTTAATTTTGAAACTATATGAGTTTAGTCGGTGTTGACGCCTTGCGAAAGTTACTATAAACTCATCAGACTGAGTTAGTTCATCCTCTATGTACGGTACGCGTTCAGTTATAGAAAGTCTTGTTTTGTTGGTTTTACTTACTATTTTTGATCTTCAATAATTTAGAGGTAAGTGGAAAGCTTTTACGTATAAATTGGTGGCTTTTAAACTATAAAAATCGACATTTCTCAAGATAAGTTTGACATTACAACGAAAACCTGTTGACAACAAAGTTGGAAGGTTTTGTTGTAAATTTACTACGAGCTCAGGTTGGGGCAACGTCGTACAAAAGTGTACGGCATTGCCCCAAATGGTTTTTTTATGACATTTTACTTCTGAATTGTTTTGCTTTCGTAAGGACTAGACGACAGTGATTCTTTATTTCAGATGGTCGGTTTCGGTGTTCTTCGTGCTCTGTATGGATGCGCGAGGCGTGTAGCGCTGCTGAGTCTGCAGAACACTTTATCTGCGATTTTTGTACAAATAATTATGAATAATTACTTCTGTAAATGACTTTCTTGCTTAAAATAATAAAGTGACTTTTCTGTATAGCCTGATGGTTTATTTCTTGTAATAATTCCCTGCTTTTACAATATGTGTGGTTGTACGGTATTACCCCATCTGTTGTACGGAGTTGCCTCGACACTCGATGTAATCTCGTAAAATGTAGTTTTTTCTTAAAAATTTATTTGAAAAAATCTGAAGTAAAAAAATTAAGTATTTGTAAAGAAAGTTGTAGAAAAATAACTAAATTAAGTATCAGTATTAAAAATATTATTCTTATCGCCATTTTAAGGGAGAAATAAACCAACTGGCTTAAGTGTACGCCATTACCCCGCTTTCCCCTATTTAAATCGGAAAGGTTGACGCGAAAGCACTTGTTTGGCAGGTCATTTGCGAATGCGGCAAAAATAGCACCCCATTTTTCACAACAGGTAAAATCAGCTCGGAAATTTACATCATGGAATGTCTTCTGAAAAGTTTACCACCGTTTGTAAAAAAGCATAATACAGGTACCTATATTTTGGCCTGGTTTAGCTCCTATCCATTTCACAAAAAATACGCTACAATGATTTCAAAACCATCGTATAAATTTTGTGAAAAAGATTTAAGTCCACAAAATGTCCCAGAGCTTATTTCGAGCTACAGTCTACTAGCAAAAATGATATTTTTGAAAATTATTGAAAAAGTCGTGTTGTTGCTTTCCACCAAAAATATTATGTATTTCTTCAAATACGTATTTCGGTTACTACTTGCAACCTTCTTCAGTGTTTTGTACACGACGAAGTCGTGTCGTGTCGTAGTCGAAGAAAAGAAAGAAGAAATACATAATATTCTTGGTGAAAAAACAACAACACGACTTTTTCAATAATCTTTAAACACCACCAAAAGCCGCTCAAAACACCCAAATAAATGATATTTTTGTATACTTTCAATGAAGTTTTTTTTGTTAAATTTGCAGTAAATTAGCTTCGTCTCAATTTGTTCATGCTATGGATCGCTAAAAAAATTTCAAACAATTTTTTAATTACAGCTCGATTAGTTATGTTTGAAGTTTTGAAAGATGAAAACTGAAAAACAATTCTTGAAACGTTTTTATTTCAACTATTTTTTCTAAGATGTTCGGCTGGCATTTATTGGATGCAGTTTCACGAGAAGATTAAGTTGATCATTTGCCTTATGGAGAATTTAATATTTAAAAATACAGGCACAGTGTGATTATTTAAAATATAATTGTGTAAAAATAGAAAACATATCCCAGAAACGAATAAATTTCAGTTCTTCCTACCTTTTGACTTCTCTTGTTACTTTCCTCTTGGCCACCGCCTTTTCGTGGTAATGTTCCTCTTTCTAGATTCACTTTTGTTCTGCTCAGCAGCTTTGTATCTAAAAAACGGGAAACTTTCTACAATAAAAATATGTAGATTCTTTGAATACTCACATTCATTTAGTTCCGCTAAAGAAGCGAAACTTCTTAGCATTGACATAAACACATTTAAGTATCAAAACTTTTTGACAAAGAAGCTCAAAATCGTGCCTGTCGTTTTTGACTCAAGTTGAAGTTGGGTTACTTTGTTATGATGCATTTATGTAAGCGATTTTGAACGCAATTTCTACTGGATGTTGACTTTTTTGAAGTCAGTTAGAATCTTGATCACTTCGTTGGTATTTGCTAGTAAAAGTTATTTGTAGTCCTCTGGTGCACTCTATCAGGTAACGCCATCGTAAGTTTCCTTTTAAAAGATTGTTATAAAATGGGTTAATGCTTAAGAATGAGCATATTCCCGCGTGAAATTGGCTCGTATTAGGAGATGTTTGTGTTTGTTCGTGGGTTGATGTAAGTTGTCTTCAGCTACTCATTTTGAATATGTAGGTTCTACAAAATTTCCAATGATATCTGCAGTACAGGATTCATTTTTCAAATGATGCTTAATGTTTTGATCAACTTGTCTCACAATTACTACAAGAATTTGCGAGCTGGGAAACCAAATGTGTGTTTTGTAAATTTGCGTTAATTAAATGAAAGATTTACAGAAAACCTAAAACATGTCGAAGCCTAAACCGTAAATTTTGATAAAGATGGTTTCTTAATATAAGTGTTGCTTGATTAAATATTCTATGGTGCCTCTAACATACTTTATCTTTAAAAAGAGGCGATAGTTTCACTTTCCACTTTCTGATAAAATATTCACTTTCTGAAGACATTTTGTTTTGTTGTGATGATGAAGGTGTAGTAGTCTACATTCGTTTAAAACATATAAAATATGTATACATGAATGTTATAAATATTTGTTTAGCAATAATAAACTTATGAATTTGATGTAATATTCAATCACATCCCTTATATCAATACGAAATAATTAATTTAATTATTTTATTATGGTTTGCTACAGTTAGAAGCCGATTATAGCTCGATCGGGAATATCATAAATTATTTGATATATTTACGGACCATTAAAAATTATAAATAATTATGAAGTATACAAAGAATCCATTTAACATGTATACTGTTTATAAATTATAATAAAAATATTTGTTATCAAAAATTAAAAACGATTGTACTATACGACGCTTTTTTTGGGTGTTGTCAATCCACAATTAAGGTATTATTTTACATAAAAAGATGAGTTTTTACATACACTTTTATTTCAATGTGATCATTTTCGCTTTCTTATATTCTGAAGTTTCGGTTCCTGGGTAGTTTTATTAGCTTGATAAGAACTATTAACTTAAAATTAATATAATACTATGTAATATGTGATGCTTAGGTAGGTAGGTTGAAGGGTGCTAAGCCGCACGGCTTCCGCTTCACTTAGGCCCCGTTGGCCCATTGTGCCCTGAAGACATGGAAAAATTACCATATTACTCCATGAACCACCCCGATTCCTTGAGGAAATCCAAGAACTGGTCCATTCTCATAACACTAAGCTCACTTAGCTCCACGAAAAAGAAAGCGCCTAAGTGTTTTTTCCTATGATTCGCTAGAGCCGGACAACTGCAGAGAAGATGCTCTACAGATTCCGTCTCCTCTTCATCACCGCAGCTTCGACACAGGTCGTTCGCTGGGAGCCCGATTCTTCTTGCATGTTCACCGAAAGCCACATGACCCGTCAGTATACCCACAAGGTTTCTTATTGCACCTCTGTCTAGGGATAACAAGCCCAGAGTGCGCTTTTTGTTATAATTTGGCCACATCTGTCTAGCGGTACAGCATGTGCCTAAATTTCTCCAGCGCTTCAATGCTAGCTCGTAGGCTGATACCTTTATATCCTGCCTAAGAACTTTCATTGAGACCCCTACCCCCACTTTCTCATGCAGGTGCGCCTCAGGGGATCCCTCCCTAGCGAGCTGATCCGCTTTTACATTTCCGTGCACTTCGCTGTTCCCAGGAACCCAACACAGTTTTAAACTGTTCTTTTGAAAGATCCTCCCCAGTTCCGACCTGCAGGTTTCAACTAATTTGGAGGACACTAAGACTGATTCTAGCATCCTTATGGCTGCTTTGCTGTCCACAAAGAAAGTGATGTCTTTATCGACCTCCCCTCTATTGTTAACTTCTTTCGCAGCTCTCAAGATTGCCATTATTTCCGACTGCACAACTGTGCAGTGCACGGGGAGCTCCAACGATATACTAAGGCCCCAGTACTCAGAAAAGATTCCTGCTCCCGTGCCCGTGCTCGTTTTCGAGCCATCCGTGTACACTGACACAATTCCTTTGCCGGCTAGCCCCCCGCTCTCCCACTCTTCTCTTGAGGGGACGACGGTCAAGAAATTTGTTCCAAAGTCCAGTGTTGGCACTCTTTAGTCCATGTTGACATAACATTGCTTCCCATAAAGACTTTTCAGTACTGTGGAGTGCCCATAGGGCCTTTCCCTCCAGAAGCCTCCACCCTTCAGACGCACAGCAATGGCGGCTGCCGCCTCCTTGCAGTGCAGATCTAATGGCAGAAGATCCAAGATGATCTCTAATGCAGCTGTGGGAGTAGTACGCAAAGCACCCGTTATCCCCAAGCACGCCACTCTTTGGATCTTAGTGAGTTGAGCCAGGTTACATTTCTTGCTCAGCGCCTCCCACCACACCATAGCCCCATAGGTCAGAATTGGCCTGACTATAGCTGTGTACATCCAGTGTACCACCCGTGGTTTGAGTCCCCACTTAGGCCCAAAGAGCGCCTTACACGTGAAAAAGGCTACTGTAGCCTTCCTCACTCTCTCTTCCAGATTTGCCCTCCAGGTAAGCTTATGATCTAGCACGACCCCTAAGTACCTCACCTGATTGGAAAGCGTGAGGCTTTCGCCATTAAGTGTGGGCGGCCTAAAGTCTGTGATGCTTAGTTTGCATGTGGTTTACTGTACTTCAATGTAAAGTTGACGGTGTATCAGGTACTACCTAGAATGTACTCAAATGCTTTTCGTAAACCCAGAAAGGACCAATTTGTATGTCTTTGGTGGTTGTTTTCTATGTACTTTTCCGTATCGTACAAACATTGGTTGGTTTTACATTTAGGATATATTGATACTACCACCAGAAAAACCTCATGCTCACTAATTCCCGGACTAAATCAAATAGAAAAATGTTCGAGTCAAATCAACCAATTTTCGATTCAAGTTCACTAATTTTCGAATCAAAGTAATACATTTTCAAAATATATTTATAAATGTATAGTTATTTATTTGAGTTTTTAAGGTTTCCTTTTTTGCCCTAAATTTACAACCAATCACAGCGTTTTATTAGCTTTTATTTGGTCTGATAAATGCTTCAACACTTTTGAATATAAGATAATTTGCTCTACGTTTGTTTGCTATTTTTTTGATTGCAGTATACAATGCAATGGATAGACATTGCAGAATAAAAGTTTTTAACAAACTTGAAGATTATTTATCCTTTTTAGTACGTTGTCAAGCATTATTTACCGCAATAAATACCTTTGCGGTTAACGATTTTTATAATGAAAAACCTTACTTGATTTAAGTAGCATATTTGTTTCGATTTCTTGATTTACCTTTTATTTTGATACTAGTACTTGTTAATGTTTACTTCCCAGTATATGGGAAGTTCTTGTTTTGATTAGTATTCACACCTTATCATCGACTCATTCAGATATTTTTTTAAAATATAATTGGGAATTTTATCTGCGCACAAACAAGCTTCGATCAAATTTTAAAATTACGTGCAGGATGTCTGACCTTGACACTCAGGAAAATCCAGCATGATTCTTACTGTCTTCAATTTTTAATACGCAACAACTCACTCGTCATTAAAAAAATGTTTCGTCATGTATCTTATTCGGTGTTTCTGTTTATAAACATACTAACCTCAAGTGAGGTCAACTTATCAACTTGACTAAGCATATACATTATTTATTTGGAGGCTAGCGAATAAGATTTGCATCTGACAGTATTTTCAATGCGAATTGGAATCAAAGTGCTTGTAAGATTGTTTTACGATCATTACGAATTTCGTTTGGAATAATCATGAATCAAATACATTTTACATCAGATACTGCAGATTTGAAAAGGTTACACCATAGTAACGTGCTGTTCGCATTTAATCAAATTTTGTCTAAATTTTAGTTGAGGAATAAATGTCGACACGCCAACACTCAACATAATGTATCTGAAAGTCAGCGGATTGATAGTTCCTTTTGTGAGCTTACAAGTACCTTCGGAATACTTTTCGTGTCTGGGGATCAATTGAAAACTTGCACGTAATAATCTGAATTCAATTTAAGCTTAATTTTTTTGTAAACCGCACTATAATCGTTTTCGATTACTAAGAATTGCTATGACGTAAAATTGAAGAACTAGCAAAATAAGTTCAAATAAAAGAATCAATAAATCCACTCACGATCTCAATAAACCGCATAGAACATAAAAATGTGTGACGTGTGTCGAATTGAATGACGATAATGAAATGAATGCTTTTATTCACGGTCGTATGCTGACATTGCTTTCAATGCATTATGCAGTGTCCGTCTCGTGTAAATGCAATAGTTTTGATGACATCAGAAGGAAAATCCCAGATACACTATAGCACATTTGAGGATGACAAAAACGCGAATATTCTAATTAAATTTTAACAATATTTTGTTTTATTTTTCACATGAATTTCAGTCTTGGAAGTTCCATCATTGTCAAAAATACTGATAATAATAAAATTAATGTTAATAATTAATGAATAAATAAATTATATTATTTCATTGCTTTGAACGGTTTAATACTAGGCTGCTGTCCTTTTTGCGCATTTTCATTTTTGACAATTTTTTTTGCATTTTCAACATAATGTTATTCTAATTACGTTTTATCAAGAATAGATGATGCAGGAAAATGTTGAATGTTTCGATTGATTTTTTCAACAGTCGGTAGGTACCTAACTTACCGACTGTTTTGTTGAAAAAAATACATACGGAGTATGAATCTAGCAACGTCTGTCCAAAAAAAGTGTGCGATAGCTGCATAGTTCCTGAGTAAGAAATTGTTCTTCAATCCTCGATTCAACGAGGTAGGTAGTTACGAAGATTTTGAAAACGAAGTATTATTTTCTTTGTTTTCATTTCTGCTGGGTCTAAATAACAAAAAAATGCCTACTGGAAAATGCTGATTTTAATTTTAAAGAAAAGAATACAAAACATCATATCTATATTTGAGTCACATATTTACAAACTCATTCTACTCATGACGATATGTTGAGTAGAGCATTGGATTCGAAGAACTAGTTCTTATGATTATTTTAAATGAATACCTTAATTTTAAGATTTTATGATCTGTTTTGTCAAAAAAATATTCTTCAAAACCTCAATTGTAAATATCATGATTTGACATCCAAAAGCAGATGGAGCCGTGCTTTTACATATATTTTATAAGCTACTTACGGAAGTTGCTAACATTCGTGTAGTCAACAAGCTATGGATGGATTCAAAATTTGAATTTTTGTTTCAAAGCGTATGATCTCAAGCATGTATGGAACGTAGAGAGCTTCAAATTATCTTCGATTTGTGTGCATTTTTCTATAAATTACTCTGTAGGCGTGGCCGACCCGAATGCCATCTAGTGTTGGAATAATGAATCATCACTCGGGAAGTGAAAAAGATAGCCCAAAATATTACAATAGCATAAATCTTTTATACATTTGTCTTTTCCACTGTTACATTTCAAACGGAAGACTATCCAGATGTTTATCTAAAACTAAACAACCTAATCCTTTTGAAAGATTTTATTTTTCGAAAAATAAATTTTATTACACTCCTTTCAATTTTTTAAAGGTGCCTTGTTGCTTTCTTGAGAGTTTTTCGGAAACATTTTTGAAAAATTTGAAGTTCTTAATGGATTCTCTGAACTTCTGGATGAAAATGATGCTCAACATGTAATTAGTGCCAAAGTTTAATCAAGGGTAAATTTTAATGCATTTAGTAATTGTGCGCTGTATATTTTGTTGATCTAATTAATGATGGATATAGGACTTCTTTTGGTCAAAAGGGCAATATTTTATTGTTCCAAAACAATATTTTTACCTCAAATATAATTGACTTTAGCTTATTGGCACGTGATTTACAGCTTTTTTGAGTAAATATCAAACTTGAATTTTTTGTAAACAAAATAATAAAATTGAAGTAAAGTCAACAAATTATATTAACTCTGACGAAAGGATTCATCCAACTTTCGAATTAAATTCACACAAAGACAGCAATCTGGATTTATTTTTAAAAAAAGTCAATTTTCCAAAAACATCATTTTTGTTATTATATGTATAAAGTAGGCGAAGCGTAGAAGTATAGATACACAGTCATAACCATAGAGCGTCTGTGAGCGCGTTCTGCAAGCGTTTCAGCTTTAAACGTATTTTTCTCACAACAACGTTTTTTAGCATGGTTGACACAAGTTTGAAAAATCTATTTGACCGATTGGAATTATTCAGTACATATACAGTTTCCGTCCGAACTAGAATCAGAATATTTTATAAATTTTTAACCCTTTTTCAAACAATTTTCGTTCCAAAAATTTAAAAATCCGCCATTTTGCTTTTTTTCACCCAAAATGTTCTTGTTCCGGCTATGCCATCCACTTATATTTCCAAATGCCGTTGGAATTTTTTTTTGTTTCAGACTTACCTGAATCGAAATATCATGTCAACCAGAGCTGCATTATGGCCGCCATTTCGTCATTATGGTTGGAAAAAAATTTAGGTGAAGTTCATGGTCCATATTTTATTACATGAAAGTATCAAAACATCCTAATAAATATTTCGATAAAAAAATTATTGAAATTTCATACAATAAACCCTGATTGCCTCCCTAAAATTCAACATTATGAGAAATAGAGAATAATGTGGTATAAATAATCTTCAATTTTATCATTATGGTAAATCACATATTCACAAAACCAAATCCGACTGTTATTCCATATATCTGAGGTCGTTTGAAATGACAAATTTAAATACATTAAAAACAATCAATCAATCAATGATTTGGCAATATTTTGTCAAAATATTAAACGCAATGTCATAAGCAAATTAGCCCTTCCAAAAATTGTGTGTTTAATTGAAGTTTTAACTATAGAAATTTATTTTTCAAGCTTTAAATAAATATTTCAGTTGAGAGAAAAATTGAGTAGGTTGTATAAAAAAATGAAATGGGTAATGAATTTCAACTTTCTCAAGCCTTGAATACGTTATTCACTAAATTATTTTGCAGGTGATGCTGAGGAACCGAAGTCACAGGTGAAGTTTTTAGTAAAATTTTGTTGCGTACAATTCAGCATAAAATTGGATCTTGCCTTACGTTTCAGAAATCGCCTTTTCCCAAGTCAGCATCTTTTCTCGTTGCAAATGAATTCTGCGAGCGGTTCAATTATTATGGGATGCGAAGTAATTTCTGTGATATAATATTCTTGAAAGTCAGCCTCAAATATATTTCTTTCAGCTGTTTTGATTATATATTTGAATAGGAATCTATTTTACAGTCAAAACACCTCTGCGATTATTTATCATCTGTTCAACATGCTAGTTTACATGACTTGTATGTTAGGGACATTGGTAGCTGATACCATCTTAGGAAAATACCGTACAATATTGATTGTGTCCTTAATTTATGCAACTGGCAGCATTATGTTGACGCTAGGAGCTATAGGATCAACTGGACTGCCTCCACGTGAAATGACCGCAATTGGACTGGTACTGATCGCACTTGGATCAGGTGGAATAAAACCTTGCACCGCATCTTTTGCGAGAGATCAATTCAATCTTCCTGAGCAGGCCAAGCAAATGTCTGTGTTCTTCTCAATTTCCTACTTTGCGATGAACGCAGGATCATTGTTGTCAACTGTGGTAACGCCTTTCCTACGTGAAGATGTCTATTGTTTCGGGAACCAGCATTGTTATCCTCTTGGATTTGGTGTTCCTGCAGTTTTTATGGTTTTGACCGTGGGTAAGTGAAAATACTGTTGCTGTTGTGGATTTTTGAAAAAGCTAAAGTTTCATATTTGCTTGAGAATTTGCTTAGACTGAAAGTTTAATAGAGTTGTAAGCAGTTTTCAGTAGTGTCGTATCTACAAAAGTATAGCCGTACCATTGGTTAAAAAATACCAACTAGAGAAAACCTGTTCGAAAAAATTTCACTGAATGAATTTTGAAAACACCCATAGTTCAATATCGAAATAGTGTCGAAGTCTCACCAGGATTATCATCTAAGCTACTTTACTCCTATTCATTTTAATAGAAACCAAAAAATTTCAGCTACAGTTAATTTTCCTGAACATGAAAAAAGGGTGTCGGATGCATCAAATAAACACATTACCCAGGACTACAGTTTTGACTAAATTTACATAGCATGCCGAGCCGTACTCTTTATAATATGTCCAGCATTTCCCACTTTACTTAAACTTTCTCTCAAGTCGCTAAAGAGATCACACCACTTTGGCGTAAAAATGATTAAAAAAAGAAGTTTTTTTAAGGATTAGTTGAATATACTTTATAACTTTAAATTTACGCAAATGCATTCTTCTCTTTAAAAAAAAATGTTGGGGTATCAGCCATCAAATAAAACACTTTGTGGAAATTTTTAATGGCTGTAGAACTTTTCCCCAGTCAGAAATCGTCTCAGAAAAAAAAATCTTAGGTAGAAATGTAATAGTTGAAGTGTAGTACATATAAGGATTTTTTCATTTTTAGTGCAAAAAGCCGTTTGAAAAAAAATTCAGTCTTTAACTGAAATTTTGAGCTTTTGTAACATAAAATAAAGCGTGGAATCCAATCAAAAAACATTGCTGGCATTTACCTATTATGTCACCCCGAAACCACACTTCCCATTTAATTAATTATGATGGTACCGGCCAGAAACCTGGAAACAAGAACCTCCATTAAATGTGCAAAAATAGTGTTAGCAAAGTTGCGAACCAAAAAGCACACTAGTGGGCGGGTTGTCGACTAGACACGGAGGTTCAAAAACCCAAAATAAATGATTATATAGAAATAAATAATTTTTCAGAAGATACCTCACTATGAAAAAGATTTACGCTCGTCAAAATTTGGGACCTATTTCACGACAAACATCTCCACTTTTTTGAATTTCTTTATTAGTTTTTCGTAATTGGTTGCTTTTGTTAATCATTGTTGTGGTTAGATGTAGTTGCTGAAATTTTTAGTACGCAATTTTTGTATTTCTCGCAATTTTGATTAAGAAATAAATAAAAGTTGCATTTGCGCTTGTAAGTATTTGTTTACGATTTTTTAAAGCTAAAATATAACGCATAAATAATAATAGTGTATAATAGTGTATATGTAAATAGTGTATATGTAAATGCACAACAAAACAATTATTCTTTGTATTAATATTTTCAGTAATTTTTACAATTGGAAGGCCATTCTATACCATGAAACCGCCAGAGGGTGACAACTGTGGACTGATTGCGGGTGTTATAAGCGTAAGCTCATCAAATATGTCGGAATGATTTTCCACATATTCCGTATTGTGTTCCAGCTTGCGTTCGTAATGCGCTACAAGGACAAAAGCTCCAACCGACCACCTCACTTCCTCGATTATGCCACTGGAAAGTATGGAACGCAGATTGTGGAGGACATGAAAGCAATTTTACGAATTCTGGTTTTATTCCTCCCCATGCCACTGTTCTGGGCGTTGTTCTATCAGCAGGGCTCTCGATGGATATTTCAGGCCACGATGATGGAAAACCAATTAGGCTGGATAGGGCTGAAGTCCGAGCACATGCAACTGGTCAACCCTCTTTTGATATTGATCTTCATACCACTATTTGAGTTCGTGCTGCACCCGCTGTTGGCATACGTTGGTATCAAACGACCGTTGCAGAAAATTGTGTTGGGCGGACTGTTGGCAGCTCTTGCTTTCGTGGCATCTGGCTTCCTGGAACTAGTGCTACTGGTAATTATCACTAAAAAAAATTCTTGTTATTTGAAGCAGAGTTCAATCACTGAAATATAACACTGAATGATTGCAGCCATCGTATGGAGAGCCATTGCGGTCGGGATTGAGTCAGCTAAGGATATTCAACGGAATGCCAAATTGTGATTACTCAGTGAAATCAGACCTTTCGTCGCAATCTTCTTTTGAACTGCGTGCAATGTCTCATTTTGAAAGTTTGATGGTTCCTGTTGATGGAAATTTTACCTATACTCTTACTTCAAGAAATCAGGGTGAAATACGCAACTATATGTGAGTTACATTCTCAATACTCAGAATTTGTTCTTACAATAGGATGTAGATCAACGACAGGAATGTTCCATCTGAGGGATGCTACAGCAATGAGCTACTTCATTACAGGTGAAAACAACGACCCAATCGTTCAGCAATATGTGGACGATCCTGAGAAGCCGAAGAGCGGGAAATCGCACATACGCGTACTTTGCAATACCAGGAAAACATCCAAAATACACCTTACCGATTCCAAAGGATTTGAGATGTCCGTAGACGACGGTGAACAACTAGTCCTGGAGAAGGCGGACTATACTCTCTCATTTGATGATAGAAAGCTTTTCACTTTGAAAGAGTTGGTCGGGGACGTTCTGACAATACTCATTGCAGGGGAAGGGCACATGTTTCAAATCATTCGGATAGTTCCGGCGAAGACTCTGAACATCCTGTGGCAACTCCCGCAATATGTGTTCATGACAATGGCAGAAGTCCTATATTCGGGAACAGGTCTACAATTCTTCAGTTCTCAAGCCCCAATGAGAATGAAGTCGGTGATCCAGGCTTGCTGGCTACTGACCATTGCATTTGGGAATCTGATTGTCGTGGTGATAGCAAGAGTCAAACTCTTTGAAAATATTGCGTATGAGTTTTTTTTGTTTGCGGCTCTGATGGTAGTAGATATGATGATTTTCGCAGTTTTGGCTATTTTGTATGTTCCCTACAATCCTACAAAAGTCGTTGAAGAGGAAAAGTAAATTTTATTAGTGTATTGAATTGTCATTTTTTCGAGTTAATTATCAAATTCAAACGTTTAAGAGGTTCAAACTGAATATTTCATTAAACATTTCATTGATCATTACATGTTGAACTATTAACATCTGTTTAAAGTATGTTCGTAATGGCAAAAGATACCACGTTTCTTCAAAAAATACTTGTATGATTTGTGTGTTTTGCGTTGAAGCTAGTTCTGAAGATATATAGTATTTTAGACAGAGGCACAACACAACGGATTTAAAATTGAGGCGTTTCGTATTGAAACCAACTCAATCCAGTTCGGTTGAGAAATTTTTTTTTCGTGGTTTTTAAAGATCAAGGTCCATTTCATAGCTCCAGAAGTCAGTTGCCACAAACAACCCCTAACTTCTTTACGTGAATTAATTGCTTATTATGAGGCTTTGATTTAATACTAAACGCTTCATTTATTTTAGCGATAAAATTCATTCCTCATATGAAACACTTACATAATCACTGAGTTATCGTTTGGACTAAATTCAGTAGGGGCAATGGCACGCACTACGGTATGAGCGTTTTTTTCCGCTCTAGGCGACTACAAACCGCCGCACAGTTGCCAGTAACAGTAATTGTTGGTGTGAAGTACCATTCTCGAAAGTTGTATCCGAACCGTTCTGATCCGATCCGATCCGAGCCGATCCGTTTCTATCTTTGACGTTTCGATCTGCAAATATTCTGGATGTCCAATCATTTTGGAAGGTAAAAGTGCATGCTCGAGTTTTCTGAGTGATTTATGATCAGTTCGGCTGGTACAATAGTGACTGTGTTTCTTGTCAATGGTGAATGTTGAATATGGAGAAACTGGTTGCGAGCAAAAAATCATAAACTTGATGTGTTGCCAATCACTTTATTTGAACATTACAATAAAAAATTAAAATATCTTAAGCTAAACTAACTGTATTCATGAACAAATCCTGAGTTTTCAAGTCCTTTTTTCTCCGAAACAACCCTTTCCGATTTTTCGTCAGCATTTGCATGAAGTACATTTGGATCATTCGGTTTGTACTGTCTCGCCAGCAACATGAAAACAAACATATCCACGAACATTAACGCTGCGAAAAGGAAATATTCGTAGGCTTGATTTTGAAATAGTGAGATTTCGGCAACGATGACCACAATCAAGTTCCCAATAGCCATCGTTAATTGCCAGCATGCTTGCAGCACGGCTTTCATGCTAAGCGGTGCCTGGGAATAGGAAAACTCCAACCCCGTCACAGAGAACATTACTTCTCCCAGTGTCAACACAAAGTACTGGGGCAGTTGACACAATAAGTTGACGGAGTTCTCAGGAGCTAACCTGTACGGAACAATGGTGTACTTCGATGCAGCCGTGCTGTTTTCCGCGACAATGACTGTGAAAACATCCCCTGATCTGGCATTGTAGCTCCAAATTGTTACACCACCGATCACTAAGTCATATTCACCCTGTTGTAGGTTGACCAAGGCAGTTGCATTAAAATCGACTCGTTTGTTCAGTTTAGGCTGGAAATGCATACTGACACCCGTGCCGTTATGTAGGAATGGAAGTATCCGTATCTTAGCGAAACCTTGTTCTGATTTAATAGTAGAATCAACGTATTTTTCAAAGAAGGGAGCACTTGGAGATCCTGTTAAATAGTAGGTAATGGCTTTACCACTTTCCAGTTCAAAAGTTGTGTTGGCGATTGGAGCGCATTCTAAAAAAACATTATATTATGGAAATTTTGTAATAAGTTTAAAAATTCCTTTTGCCATTTTATAAGCTAAAGAAATTTTATGCCTCGGTCGATATAGCACGGAAAATTCTACTCACCCGCTGAAGATGAAATAAAGTCAAAGGAGCTGTTCTTCGAAACATGTATATCAAGTCCTTCGAAGTTTCCAAGAGATTTCAATTCGAATATATTGTGCTTGTGAATATTTGTAGTGATCACATAATTGCAGTCAGGAATTGTGTTGAACACTCGTAGTTGGCTATATCCTTCTGATGGTTGAATACCGTGAGTAGGCTAAATGATCGAAGTGATTATGAACAATGCGAAATATTCTCACTAGACAAAGAACTACATACCACAATTGCCATTTCCAACAGAGCAGATAAAATGAAAGCCATCCCCGCGAAAATTCCGCCAAGAGTTAATTTTTGCAGAGGCCGACGAATACCAACTTTCGCCAACATAGGATAAAATATGTACTCATACACGGGAATCAATATTAAAATCATCAACGGGTTGGCCAGCTGCATTTGTTCTGGCTTGATCTCGAACGCACCCATGTTGCCGTTCATCATGGTTGCTTGGAAGGTCCATCGTGATCCTTGCTGCTCGTAAAGTGCCCAAAAAATTGGAAGGGGAAGATATAGCAGAAGAATACGGAGCAGAACTTTGACGTCGTTGACAAGCTGTTGACCAAATCGTGGCACGGAGTAATCTAGAAAATGGTCTTTCGGGTTGATTTTCGATTCCTTGAATTTAGTTGCTGTTCCATGCTGCAACGTTCAATAATATTCGTTAGGTGTGCTGTATTTCACTCAGAAATATATGAAGTTTATGATGAAGGCATTTATGTTTATTCCGAAAATTTAAAAGTTTATCCTTCTATGTAGTCTTGCTAATGATGCATACACCTATTTTATTCGAAGAGAATCTTACCTTAATCGCTTTAGCTACCAAAGCGAACGTGTTTCCTTCCGGTGGTTTACTAATGTACAACGGTCGACCCAACAAAAAAATTGCTGAAACAATACAAAGATGATAGCTTTCAAAGGAAAGAATAATTAAATCTGCATACTTACTAATAGAGATCACCATTAGAACAGCCGGCACACCGAATGCCAGTGGAAAGCAATGTTCATTGTCGAAACAGTGCACGTCCTGCCGAAGGATCGGCGTAATGGTTGTCGATAACAACGATCCGGAATTGATGGCGAAGTAAAATATCGAGAAAAACGTTGCCATCTGCTTCTTTTGATCGGGCAATTGGAATTGATCTCCCCCAAAAGCGGCCACACATGGTTTGATGCCACCCGATCCGATGGCAATCAACCCCAAACCCAGTAACGTCATGGCGACTGGCGCCAAATGAAGTGGTTCGATGGCGCCTAAAGAAATAACCACGCTACCTATTGCATACACTGTCGAAAGATACGCTATTGTCCTGAATTTTCCAAGCCAGCTGTCGGATATGAAAGCACCAAAAATGCAGAATAGATATACGAACATGGTGAATGCGTGATATATCACAGTCGACATGTTTTGGGAGTAGAGGAGTATCCTTGACAGATATATCACCAAAATTGCTGCGTATAGAAATTAAGGAAATGGATGTTATTGTATATCATAGCAAATTATAGTAAAAAAAATTTCAATCAGTTTTAGACTGATTCTTAGTTTCAGTTAATAGAGTCATCCTTAAATTTTGTGAAATTTATTTAAATCCCTTACTTCTCATCCCATAGTAGTTGAATCTTTCACAAAACTCGTTGCCGATAATGAAGGCGACAGCTTTTGGATAGTGCAGCTTCTACGGAAGAACAATTAAGAAAGTTCAAACAGAAAATGTCCTAATCACACCTTTTGTTGTTGTTCTGCTTCATTTCGGCCAATTTTGAGGTGTTCTTTGGAACCTTTTTTTGTAGGAGCCATTCCTGAAATGAAATTTCTTCAGCGCTTTTAAAAGTTGTATTACTATCTATAAAGCAGTATTTGCCATTCAGGCATTGTTTATTACTAAAATTTGGGTAAATTGTAGGGTTATTAGAGAGTTTTACACCCAGTCAAATGAAAATGTAAACATTAGTCAATTGTAATGTGCTTGATTCTTAATTAATATTATCGTTAAATATTGTTACACTAGTGAAAAGCCCTTTGGTATTGTTTTTTTTGTATTGTGTTGGTACTCAGGTCAAATTGCATCTGATTTCTTTATCTACTTAACAATAGATGTTTATCTATTGATATCACTTGAATGTTTGATAAGTAGACATAACAAAATCTTTGGTATCTAACACTTCAACTTATTGTTAATCTAAGGTTTGAAAATATAAAGAAAGAATAAATAAAATTTCAAGGTATCATAGCAATATGTTAAAAATACTTTGATGATATTTTTTTAACTTCCCAGTATATGGGAAGTTCTTGTAATCGCCTCGAAAATCGAAATTGAAATTTTCAACTTTTCTTTACGTTTTGAGGTCTATAGAGTATATATAAAGTGTTTTTAGAAAGAAGTATGTATGTGTGTGTGTGTGTATGTACGTACGTATGTACGTACGTGCGTTCGCGGGCAGTTTTTCTACGAGCATAACTCACGTAAACAAAGTCGTATCGACTACGTTGAGGTGTCAATCGAAGCGTCTTTGTAATCTTAAGAGCTGATTAGTTTTTGGGAAACTTCGGTCGGGGGTGTGTGCTGTTTTCACCCCTTGAAGGTCAACCATGTTATGCGCTATATCTCACGAACCAAACATGCGATTGTCATCACTAAGGTGTCAATCGACGCGTATTAACAATTTTATGAATCTATCGAATTTAAAACAAAATCTTTGAAGCCGTTTTTTAATTTTTTTAAAATAAGTGCAAAAAATTAGAGTTTTTTTTCAAAAACACAAAAGTTTTAACCTGATTTTCAATCCTAAGTAATCAATGTTTATATTATTTATATACTCCAAATAGCTTTTGTGAAAAAACCAGCAAAAGTTTTTTGCATTATTACAAAAAAAAATAAATAAAAAATAAAAAATCATTAAACGTTCAAGGTCATTTACGTCATTCATTATATCTCGAGAACTAAATATAATCTTTCCATCATTAAGGTGTCAATCAACGCGTATCAACATCTTTATGATGTTTTTATATTTTAAAAAAATCGTTAAATCGATTTTTTTGATTTATTAATTTTTTTTTGGAAAAGTAGTGTTTTTTTCCAAAAAAATTCATTTTTAACCTGATTTGCACATCGTAGTAGTAAATGTTTATAGAATTTATAAACTTTTATCAATTTTTGTAGAGAAACCAGCAAAAACTTTTCTCATGATTACAAAAAAAAAAGTTAATAAAAAAATCATTCAGTCACCATGTAAAAAAGGTTCATTCGGCTCATTATACCTTAAATCTCTTATTCTAAAGACATTGTTGTAAAGTCAATCAAAGTTTATTAATATTTTCAAAATTTGAGCAGATTTTCAATAGTCTTCACAGCACCATGTTTAACTTTAATGAAAAAACTGCTTTGAAACCTGTCCCCCCTCCGATTGATCCGCGTGAATAATCAATCAAACCAATGCACCGAAATCCTTACGTAATCAATTGACGCTCGCGTAGATGTTATGATTAATTTTAACTCATTCCAATAACTTTTATGAGGTACATTTTTATTATTTGAAGTTATATTATTTCCATAACTATTATTGTGTTTAATATTTTTAATATCTATGTAGATATTACTGGGAAGTTGACCGTGTGGACCTCATGGGTCGCACCTCACGGCTTGTTTAGTAAAAAATTTGTTTGGAATTTAAGTTTTGATAAAAACGCAAAATTTAGATTTAGTGCGATTCAAGACCTTTTAAAAATATGAATTCAAGGGTATACATCAAACAAGCGTGTTAAAAGCAAGAAGCCAAAAATTTGTTTCATGGGTTTATTCTGTATATTGTAAAGCATCTGCATCATTTTTTTTAATTAAAAGTCAAAACCACTTCATAGCAGCAGGTTTAATGCGGATGCTTTTTTCAAGGAAAAATTTTATTTTCTTTACTTACATAATTTTTCAGAGCAACACTTAAGATTATTGTATAATCATTTGCGTAAATTTAAGATTATTCATAGCTATCAATATTTTTATTTATTTCTTGAGCTTTAAGCAAAACTTCCGTCCACTTACATATCCTCAACAACCCAGATCTTACCTTAGCTTCTTTTTTGCGCTTGAATTGCTTTCGGTATTATTAGGTTCATTGAAAACATATCAATTCACACAAGGGGATAACGACTTGAACAAATACTTTCTTTCTCTACAATAAAGCTAATAGGTTGCTCTTAGTAGAGGTTTTGCTATTTTGGCATGTTTATAGATGGTTTCGTTCCCCATTCGGGTAAAGTTCGTGTAAACAGTATTTTGAAAGAGGATTACCATCAATAGATCAGGCTTCTTAATTATTTATTTTTGCAAAATAACACGTTAACACCCATTTGGAAAAGGCAACCTTCCAGTCAAAAATCTTTTTTAATTTGTTTATGAAAAAGTTATTGTTATTTGATTGCATGCTACAGTTAAAATTTGAAGCCAATCGAATGGAAATTGCTTGAGTTGTACTGTCTTCTTTATAATACATGAATGTGGATTTTTCACCCTATTTTGCTGTTTCAGGACAAAAAAGCCTCTTTTCTGAACGATTCAATGTTCTTACGATCCTCTTGTCAAGGTTTTTTCAGACTTTACCCTACTTTTGGCAAATATATTTTCGTTACCTTGTTTTAGGAAAAGCTCAATTAAGATTTCAATTACTGACGCAAAAAAAATCTATTAAAAATTTAAATGTGATATGTATTATGAGACAACTGCATGCAGACATTGCACTATACATTTGATTTGATTTTCTTATTTTGAAGACGGGTTCCCATTTATTTATTATAAAGGTCGGGAATAGGATTTCTCGCGAAATTTCACTCACTCACTCTCACTTTAAAATATTTACGTTTTCTCTTGTTGGAACGGAAAAACGTGTTAAGGAAATTACTAGTCAAATTTGAAACGCAAATAAAAACTGATCAGTCAGCAGACAAGATAGCTCATACTATCAAACAGGATAAAGCTAAATATAATGTTTGAATTCATTTGAATATTTTTCATGCAATCATAAAGTAAAATGGTTGGGTAATGAGTAATTAATATCTTATATTTATTTATCGAAAATAGAGGTTCCTTTACGTAACTATTATATTTTTTATACTTTGAGCAATTGGTGAATACTGTAGCTGGAAATATATATAATAATAATATTTTTTCTTTAAAAAATAATATACAAAGTAACTGTTATACAAAAATTTTAAAAATATTTTTTGGCTTTATTTTTTTATATTTTAATTAAGTTCCATTCAAGTTTCTAATACTTCAAATGAATTTCTTGATGATGTTTTTAAAAAGTTCAAATGTAGTGAGAATATCAAAAATATTGTCGTTATTCGAATCAAAGCTGATTTAGTTTTATTGCCGATACGTTTTTTACAAGCTGAAATTAGTATTAAAAAAATCAATTTGGTAGTCAACACTTTAGCTGATTAGCTTAAGTTAGTCCACACAAAGTTCTTTATATTTTGCATTTTACATTTTACATTTCACAGGAGATATTATTGAAGGCATTTAGTGTATTTCATTCACTATATTGGTTCTGTTTTCATTTATTACTATTTTGTTTTTTCACCATTAACGAATTGATTCGATTTATGTAAAACGCAGCAGTTTGAATTGATAGTCGTCACTCGTACATTGCAATGAAATTTTAATGAAGGTGATTTTTGAAGGCTTTTATTTGATGGGAATTTTATGTAGACTTGCATTCAATTCAATGAAACTGCATCATTCGATATTGAATAGCTCGGAAACATGTTACACCATATGGAGATTTTAACCGCTTAGAAAGATTTTGGACAATTATTTCAAAAGGTGTACTGAAATAAAACCACACTAAAAGTGGGTCAAAACTATTTATTTTAGCGTAAATTACTTCAGTTTGTGTTAGTCTTTTCAAAAGCTTGTTAATGCAAAGTTTCTTATAAACTTCAATTGAAGAACTTGGGGATAGAACTTGTTAAGTGATACTTTCAAGTTGTTGTGTAAAACAAAATTACATGAAAGCATGTAATTTTTTTACTGTACATATGGTTTGTATCACTAATAATATTTTAATCACCTTCACTCATTTTACTTCGAAATATCCTGTTATCACTTTTCTTTGCACTGCTATTTTACTGTCACACAAACTATCTTTAAACTAACATTGCAACTAATAATAAATTTATTAACTAATTGAGTTTCATTTGCGTCCACGACGTTCTAAATCCATTAACCTACTGATAGTTGCTATTACCTTTTACAATACGTCCGTTGACAATCTCACCTGGATCTCATCCTTGAAGTAAAAAAGTAGCATCACATTCATTATTATTAACTGTTCAATCGACTTTATCGAAGATTGTCAATCAATTTGTTAAGCTGAGCATATTTACTGGAACTAGTAGATAACCGACTATCGGTCACTCATTGAAGATACTGAAGGCTGGGAAGTCAAATATGCATTGTCTATTGATGAAATCGTGGAATATGGTCTAGTTATTAATTTTGTGATAAGCAATATTACAACCTGAAAGTGGCTTTAACACTTTCTATAGGTCAAGTGAAATTACATAACTTTTTTGTTGAAGGGGTCTGCTTACAGTGAGATATTTGAAAGCGTCATTTTGTAATATATTTGCTGTACTCTCAATGAAAGGAAAGGTAGCAATTAATTTTGCTTCCTTAATTTTTAATACAATTTGTATTTACAATCTTCTATATAGAACAGCATATTAATGCTGAGGCCACCTTAAAATTCCGAATTATTTCAAACATAAAAACTAACATAAGAACAAAATATTCGTTAAACAATTACTGTTGAATATGATTTTAAATTAAATTATAACATTAAAATTTAAATGTAATAATTCCAAGCTATTCAGAATTTTTAAAATCAGAAACATTTTTAAACAATCCAAATTTAGATTAGCATTCCTTTTTAATATTTTTTACACCAAAAATGGTGAAAAGGCATGGTCAGGTTTTTACACATTCTCTCCCTCTGAAAAGAAGAAGAAAAGAATCGATAATTGCGAAGACGATCCTCACGTAATTCGAGGCTCACTTTTTGCAAGGTTAGAAAAATGTTACGAGTAAATCGTGAAAAAAATTACAAAGTATATAAACTTTAAGACTATACAAAGTTTACGGGAGATATTATTTTCGTTGCCATGTTTATGGATCATTAGTCGGGGGCTTAAATTTGGTAAAACATAGTTCTGAAATATACGTATTCCCTCCGAAAGAAAAGAATTCGTTTGGACTAATTATAATGAACATGTTTCGTTGGGTTTAAAACTGAAATTTGTGAGTATTTTGGGGTTCGTTTGAGGTTTAATTAAGTATATTTACGTATGAAAATCAATGAAAAACCATTGCTGTCGGTTTCCAAAAAAAACATTTCGAGGATCTTCAAATGTGTCCGTTGTGACTTCAATAACTATCAAGGAAGAATATGTATGAGAGTATTTCTTGGTAATGGATA
This sequence comes from Oxycera nigricornis, assembly GCA_963942545.1. Lineage (NCBI taxonomy): Eukaryota > Metazoa > Arthropoda > Insecta > Diptera > Stratiomyidae > Oxycera > Oxycera nigricornis. The sequence continues at coordinate 27,441,184 of OZ012660.1, forward strand.
AATTGAATAACGCATAACGTAAGTAGATAAATTATAATGGTTTGAAAATGAGTTATCTTCTCTGAGAATTCAAAGACAACTACTCTTAAAACTTGTGTTCCAGATAACATGTTTGAGAATGGACTGATAACTATTGACCTCAAACATACAGCATTAGGAGAGAAACTGATCACTTATAAAAAGAATGTTAATTTACTCTTTGAAAATTGATATGGCCTATGTATTAAAAATTATACTCAATACAGTAAAATAACTTGCTATGGCTTTGAATTTTCGATTGCTTCTATTCTCAGAACACTCAATGATACGATAAATAAAAAAAAATAGTTTAGAAATAATGTGAAATCTCAGAGTCTTATAAAGAATGGAGAGACATTCACATAATAACAGATTACAGCCTGGTATCACAAAAAGGTCGCCAACAAAATTCAAATTCAAGAAAATCTTATTAAATATTGTTTTTCATAAAACCACATGTTTTTGCATTCGCCTCTAAACCCTCACCAAAAGATGGTTTTGATGAAACCATGTCCAAAAAATAAGAGATCAATGTTGTCAATTATACCTCTGTAAGTTTTACCGTTTTTTTTGTTCAAAATATTTCAATACGTTTTTCTGGTGAATTGAAACTAAAAACATCTAAAGTATTGTTAAAAAATTTCTTTTGTTTTTGTCCTGTAACACAAAATCACAGTGGTATCCACTTATCAAAATACTTTATTTGTGACTGATTTTTGGTGCTGGATTCCATTCTGAAACAAAAAACCAGGATCGCACATTCACAGAGTATATGTGAAGTTAGTTTTTAACATTTCTTACAAAAAGGTTTGAATAAAATTTTTCAAAATGTCTTAGTTTTACCTTTTTTATAACGATCAGTATCAGTACTTCTAGGAGAAGAAATATGCTTACATGTTTTCATCTCACAATCTGTGCCACACAGATTCAAGCCTAAATATCGTCAAAATTTGGTAAAAATGTTCACTATTTTCGTCACTATTACATGCCAAATTGTAGAAAAAGCGTAAATACCAACAAATAACTGCATTTTCAGAAGCATGTATGATATTTCTTCAACAAATCCCTTTCAAATATTTCATAACCTTGAGCATTATGTATTGCTATAATTTTGGCAGAATACCGAGCAGAATATCAACGCTTGATAACAGCCACTCTAAATTCTCATTTTATTGTCTTTCTTATTTATGGCTCCACGACGACTATTTGAGGTTTTTATTAAAAAAATTAGGAAAATAGTTTGAGTTAATTTTTTCAAGTAATTTAACAACAAATTTTATGCAGTTTAGTTTCATATGAGAAGGCGGTAAAGCTACATCCTTGTGATCAATCAGAGACTTCGGATTAATGATCAATTTACTGGGTATATGTTCGCTAAGAAAAGATCCATATTTTTTCAAATAGTGTCCTTTTCTACACAATATAGGTGGCCTTATCCCATAAACAGAATAAAAGAAAGTATTTAATATTCCGACCAGTTAAACGAGAATTGTTTGAAATACTTTTTGATTTTCGCACGCTTTTATTAACTTCCCAGTATATGGGAAGTTCTTGTAATCGCCTCGAAAATCGAAATTGAAATTTTCAGCATATCTTTACGTTTTGAGGTCTTACGAGTATATTTTAAGTGTTTATAGAAAGAAGTATGTATGTGTGTGTGTATGTACGTTCGTACGTGTGTTCGCGGACAGTTTTTCTACAAGCATAACTCTCGTAAACAATCGTCAATCGAAGCGTCTTTGCAATCTTAAGAGGTGATTAGTTTTTGGGACACTTAGGTCGGGGGGGTTTGCTGTTTTCACCCCTTGAAGGTCAACCCTGTCATGCAGTATATCTCGCGAACCAAACGTACGATTTGCTTCATTAGGGTGTCAATTGAGGCGTATTAACATTTTCGTGATTCTATCAAATTTTTAAAAAAATTGTTCAAGCGGTTTTTAATTTTTTGAAAAAAAGTGCAAAAAATGGAGTTTTTTTCAAAAACATCAAATTTTTAACTTTATTTTCAAGTTGCAGGAATAAATATTTATAAAATTTATATACTCCAAACAGTTGTTGTAAACAAATCACCAAAATTTTTTTTCATGATTACAAAAAAATTAAATTAAAAATAAAAACTCATTAAAAGTCATCATGTCCTTCATGGTCATTTATGTCAATCATTATATCTCGAGAACCAAATATAATCTTTGCATCATTAAGAAGTCAATCGAAGCGTATAAACATTTTAATGATGTTTTTAAATTTTAAAAAAAATCTTTAAAGCCATTTTTTTAATTTAATAAAAAAATATTGAAAATTAGTGGTTTTTTCATAAAAATAATAATTGATAATTAATAAAATTAACATCGTAATAATAATAAACTTTTGTTAATTTCTGTAGAGACTAGTAAAATATTTTCTCATGATTTCAAAACAAATTGAATTGAAAATAAAAAAAAACATTCAAAGTCACCATGTAAAAAGGGTTCATACGAATTTTGATACCTTAAATCTCTTATTCTAAAGACATTGTTGTAAAGTCAATCAAAGTTTATTATTATTTGCATAATTTGCGGAGATTTTTAATAGTCTTCACAGAACCGTGTTTTAACTTTAATAAAAAAAATGCTTAAATTTTGAAAACCAATACAAATCAAATCAAATTTGCAATTGTGATAATCAACGTTTTGAATGGTAAAATGTTTTCTAGTGAACACTTTGTGAGATCATATGCTTTGGAAAGCTTTCATCAAATAAAAAATTGTAGTTTTTAGGAGTTTTGTTCTTTAGAATTCGTAAGATTTCAATTACTTCCTTCATCATTTGTAATACATATATTTTACTATTTACATGCAATTGAACCTATTTTTGACTGCATAAGCAATGTTTCTCAAAATCAACAGAAAATAAGAAATAATTATTAGTTTCATTGATGTAAAATCGTGAATAAATACAAATTCAGTGATTATGCCGAAGTGCTAGTATGGCATGGCCATCACGCGACAAAATCTCTTCAGTTGTCGTAATAACAAAACTGCATTCATTTTTGCTAGCGCTGTTTTGTCCTTCAAGCATCGATATGAAAATAACAAATAACGTAGAAAAGGCTTTGTAACCTGTCCCCCCTCCGATTGATCCACGTGAATATTAAATCAAACCAATCCACGAAAATATTTACGTAATCAATTGACGCTCGCGTAGATGTTACGATTAATATTAAGTCATTCCAATAACTTTTATGAGAGGTACATTTTTATTATTAAAAGTAGTATTATTTCCATAATTATTATTGTGTTTAATATTTTTAATATTTATGTAAATATTACTGGGAAGTTGTACGTGTGGACCTCAAGGATCGCACCTCACGGCTTGTTTTTTTTATATTTCATTACTATAATTAATGCAGCTATTGGCTCCTAAGATTCCTTGATGTTAACTACATAGCCGATGGGAATGAACGGCTTGTTTCTTATCACTTTATAGCCATACTACTTGCACGGTTAATTTGAAGGAATCTATGATCAGACACCATTCTTCTGGAAGACATTTTATATTTGAATGCTAAATGTTTATACCTTTCTTCGTAGAAAAATACGTTACATTTCTCGGCTTTCATGTTTTTATATGTATTTTAGCTTATGAGTTTTCACATTATCCAAGTTTTATGCCAGTTTGATCTTAATTGTTTAGTCTCTCCTGAATTTAGCCTATTTAGTATTAGGGCATAATTAGGAAGCCAAGAGTTTACAGAAGCAAATGCGATATCGTAACATAATTTCTTCTGAGTATGTCAAAAAATGGACGACATCAAAAAAATATTAGATATGCCTTTGGGGGTGTAAAGAGAGAAACTAGACAAAAACACTATTTTATTTGTGTGTAGGTAAAAGAAAAACCTTTTTTGGAAGCTAGTGTAATGTTTTTTTCAAAATATATCTTAAATCCGGTTGTAAATTCTGTTAATAAATTTTCAACAAAATTGAAACAATGAGTAATATTAATGAGAAAAATGAAACTTTTCAATTTTGTTTCTTAAAATTGTCTATTGTAAAAAGAATCATTTGAAAGAAATTTTTAGGCATTTTTTACGTTGAACACAGGTGAATTTTTTTTCACAATTCTAAACTTTGAATTGTTTCTTTGCTTAATTTATTTTGTGATAATTTGTTTACAGGGTTCAAATAGTTTTGAATTTATTGGAAATTGGAAGTCTCTTTTTTATATAACTTTCATTATTTTTTGATAATGGACAGACAATCATTCTCACCCGTGATTTCTTTGTATAATTTTACGTTGGTTCTCTATTTATTTTGAACTAATCAGGATTAATATCGTTATGATGAACTCATATGGTATATAGAGAAGCATGATATGCTCTTCTAGGTGTTCAAATACATTCGTTCTGTGCATCTCTTGAATCAGGATGTCACTGAATTTTTACCTCTGCCCAAAGGTTTCGTGCGAGGAGAAAGGAATGGTGCATATGCAAAGGCATACTATGTTTTGTCCATAAACCTCGATGAACTCGTACACTGTTGAAAACAAGGGAACGCAATAAACACAGCTAACTGAGAAAATAATCACTAAAACAGAAGCAATGTATGAATAATTGAGTGAACACATTTGTCATCATGCTATTTTCACTAATGCCATGTTCTGTCTCATTAGACATTCAGACGATGATCTAAACCGAACTTTAGTCCTGGCTACTTTAGCATATAATATTCAAAGCAGAACTTTCATAAAACACACAACTGTTTTAGGGAACATTGATGTTCGACTTACTGGAACACGCATCTGTATTAGATTATCAAGTAGATGCACACTTTAAAAAAATACTTTATTAAAACTTAGCAACAACACGTACAAAATAGCTTACACTAAATAAATTATTAGTCTTCTTGGAAGGTAGGATTTAGGACTCCTTTTTTGGTGAATTCTTCAGGCGCTGGTTCATCCTCAATGCTTTCCCGTTTCTTATTTGGGTCGTTTGGCTTGTATTTCGTGGCCAAAAAGCTGAAGAGAACCATGTCGACGAACATCAATCCAGCAAAAAGGAAGTACTCGTAGGCGCGGTTGTGCCAAAGTGGAATTTCAGCAATAATCACCACAAGCAGGTTACCAATGGCAATAGTCAACTGCCAGCACGCCTGCAGCACAGCCTTCATACTAAGTGGAGCCTGCGCGTAGGAGAACTCCAGACCGGTGACAGAGAACATTACCTCGCCCAGCGTCAGGACGAAGTATTGAGGGATCTGCCAAAATATATTTACTGTGTTCTCGGGAGCCAAACGATGGAATACCGCTTCATAGTTGTTCGGAGTTGTTTCCACGACAATGACGGTGATCACATCCCCTGGCCTGGCATAATGGCTCCACACTGTTTTGTCGCCGACCATGAGGTCATAGTCGGCTTGCTGAAGCATTGCTATCTCCGTTTCGTTAACTTCAATTCGCTTGTTCGTCTGCGGCTGGAAGTATATTTCACGGTTTTGCGTCATCAATGCAAGGACTCGCATCTTAGCAAATCCTTGCTCGGATTTTTCAGTGTCGTCATGGTATTTCACCAGCCGAGGACTTGCTGAAGAGCCTGTTATGTAGTAACTGATGGCAGCGTTACTTTCCAATTCAAAGTTTCCAGCCGGAATAGGTGAGCATCCTATCGAGGAAATGTTTCATTGAAAACGGCATTTAATCTTATGGTTGAGAAATATGTCATTGATATAATGTAGGTTGCCAGTTTTTCACCGATAGACCATTTACAAATGACCTTAGTAATTACCTTGCGAAGTTGTGGAAAATGTAAACCGATCCGATCTTGAAACGTCGATTTCAAATTCTTCAAAGTATCCTAATGATTTCAGCTCGATCCTATCATGTCCAGGAATATTTGTTGTAAAAGTATAATCGCATCCTGGAATCGTATTGAACATTCTCAGTTGACTGAGACCCTCCGAAGGGAAAGTTCCATAAGTGGGCTAAATGGGAAGTATTATTTTGAACAGTGGATCATGATGGAAATCGGAAAAATTTACGTACATATATGGCCAATTCGACAAAGGCAGACAGTACGAAAGCAACACCAGCCAGAATACCTCCTATTGTCAGTTTCTGGAGTGGCCGATGAATGCCAATTTTTGCCAACAAGGGATATATGGCATATTCGTAGCAAGGAATCAATATCAAAATTAAAAGTGGGTTCGTCAGTTGCATTTGTTCGGGCTTGATTTCAAACGCACCCATATCTCCATCCATCATCATTGCTTGGAAGGTCCATCGTGATCCTTGCTGATCAAAAAGCGCCCAGAAGACTGGAATCGGTATGTACAGTACCAAGACGCGTAGAAGTACTTTAACATCATCGACTAATTGCTGGCCAAATTTCGGTACGGCATAATCTAGGAAATGTTCCTTGGGGTTTGTCTTCTTCTCCTTGTACTTTGTACTGACTCCATTCTGAAGAGAGAATAATTTTTTGTTGTTACTCGAAGTGCTGAATGTATGTTGGTTTATTTAGCAGTTCAGATTAAAGGCTTTCGAAAAGATGTTTTGCGTGAAAATTAGTTTGTATGTTTGATTGATCTACAGCTATTAAAGAATACTTTCTCCCAAGGATTAATTTCGACACTACTTTTCAACTCAATTTGCTCCTTTTCACGAGAAATTCTTTGATTTGCTTGAAATAACCAAGCCAAAATGGATGCATGAAAGAATTTGGGCTTATGAATCAAAAATTAATTTAGGTTTTGCGCTACAACATATCTTAAGGTGACTGATTATGCTTATTTTGACTTAAAAGATGTTACAAAACGTTGACTTCCACAATAAATGAAAAAAAATATCAAGAAGGAAGCCAATGCCAGTTTTTGGGTTGGCTCAGCTGAATTTAAGTTCCATGGAAGATAAATCCATGCCCTAGGAGAAAATTTTTGAAAATGGAGAAATATTTTTCACTACAGACATTTTTTTGGAATTTTCTCAAAAACATACAAGGAGAAAACGACTTGGAGAAAATTCCGTTAATACCGCTTGATTCTTCAAATGAAGTGGGCAATATGGTTTTTGGTGATTCATCGGTAGGAAGATTTTTCATCAATTTTTTCCTAAAGTTCTGCGAATGATTTGTCAAAATTTATGCAAACTTTTTCGTCCTTTCTTTTGAGCGACAAGAGGAAGGTCAAAAAGATGAGTTTATGCGGAAACATAGAAACACTATCTGTTAGGACTGATTGCAGGAAGGAATTTCATTAAACATAGTTTGAAAATAGAATATTTCAGATAAACTTTAATTAATTTGTAGATGAGTGAATAGCTTTTTTAATTTGCTACACAGTCTGTATTTGGAGCTTGAAAACCGATGAAGATTTTTTACTTTTGTGAAGATTTTAAGATTCGAAAACAATTAAGATAACAAAAGTTTGTACGTTTAACCAAGCATACTTACACCGATGGCCTTCACTACCAACAAGAAGGTGTTACCTTGCGGAGGTTTACTGATATACAGCGGCCGGCCCAGAATAAACACAACTGAAACGAAGCCGCGTTGTAAAATCTTCTAGCCGTTTTAGAAAAGATACTTACCGATTGAAACAACCATAAGGACGGCAGGAATGCCAAACGCCAACGGAAAGCAATGTTCATTGTCGAAACATTGAACGTCCTGTCGAAGGATTGGTGTGACCGTCGTTGAAATCAATGAACCGGCATTGATGGCAAAGTAAAATATTGAGAAAAACGTCGCCATTTGTGCAGCTTGCTGGGGCAATCGGAACTGGTCACCACCGAATGCAGCAACGCAAGGCTTGATTCCACCAGATCCTAGGGCAATTAACCCTAGACCTAGCAATGTCATCGCAACAGGCGCTAAATTCAACGGTTCGATGGCTCCCAACGAAATGACTAAACTGCCCAGCACGTACACTACCGAAAGATACAAGATAGTCTTGAACTTTCCAAGCCAACTGTCTGATATGAACGCTCCAAAAACACAGAATAAATATACCAACATGGTGAAGACGTGGTAGATGACGGTGGCCGTGTCCTGATCGTAGAGAAGTATTCTCGTCAAGTAAATGACCAGGATCGCTGTTAATGATCATATAATTAATGGGAAATTTCATTTTTATTTGTGAATCGTACTTCGCATTCCATAGTAGTTGAATCGTTCGCAAAATTCATTGCCAACAATGAAAGCGATCGCCTTTGGATAAGGGAGTTTCTGTGAAAATAAAGACAGTTAAAGAACAATTGTCTAGGTAACAGGTATAATTTTCAAATACTTCTTGCTGATCCTCAACATTAGCTGCAGTTGTGATTTGATTGCCATCCATTGATTTTCCATTTTGAGCCTCGGCTACTTCTGAAAGAAAGGATATGTTTGAGACATCATTCACATTTTGTATTAAAGATTTTACTTTAGGCTAAATATCAAACGATTTATTTGAATAGAAAGCAGAACTAGATTAAGACTTAAACGATTAGCTCAATTAAAAAGATATTTGATGAAAGCTGATTTAACATAATTCACGCAAAAGAATTGTTTTTCTATTTCAAATAACATCAATAATGATATGAACAACCCGCAACCCCTTCATTTAGAGACAGAACAAAAAAAACTCAACGCAATATCACTAAACAATCACAAATAATTTATGATAACTCATTCTTATCGATCCACGATGAATTGATTTACAATAACTATAAAAATTTATTGGAAAATTGGTAATTTGGGCAATTTAATTTGATAACGTTGATACAAAATTGTACGACGCAAAAAATGTCTTAATAATTAACGAAAAACATTTTTGGAGTTAATATTTCACATTTTGCTGACTTGGAAATATTACTGAAACATTTTGTTTCTGTTGGGATGTGGAAATTTATAGATAATTAAATGAACTGTACTTCACTGTACTGATATATCTAAAAGATATGAATGTATAAGAAAGGATACATTTCAAAATTTTCAAGACATTTTGGAAACTCATTTGACATTTTTGAAGTTAGAAGCTTTACCAAATAATCATGCTTTGAATCTAAATTGCCGGTCATAGTCTCAAATAAAAAGAACAGAAGGATTATCAATGATTGCAAATATTACAATAACATGCTAGGATGTTTATCTTTTCAGAGTCACCCATTTTCAGCAAAAATTTAAATTTCTTGTAGCTAAATGGTATAGATGAAATTAAGGTGCACTTTATGAACACAATTCGAAGATCAGAAAAGGCATCACTAACATGTTTCAAGAACGGCAAGAAAGACTGCTGCAATATTTTTTAGGGCAGCAGTTGATATCAAGTTTGATTCAGATTATTAGCAACGCGTGTTCCTCATATACAAAATATTGAATATTTCTAGGGCAGAATGTAGTAAATGGCAAACCCAAGTCTAGTAAACATGATAGTTGTGAGGAATCTTAGTTACTTATTCCATTAAAAACTTCAAATAAACATGAAACCAAATGCAAATCATAGTTGTTTCAGACTTTATGGTATATTCCAAGTGGAAAGTTAGGACTTTTTAGTATATACTTCACGTGGGTTGAGGCAGACAAAATACATGATGACTTAAATCCCTATAGACCTTTCACATATCTCAGATGTTCTTATTTTGCTACTATTTCGTGATCATTCAGGAAGAAATCTACGAATTTGGCTTGTATTTGCCTCCCTTTATGAGTCCATATAAAGTGACTTCTATTATCGTGGTTTTTCTTTTAAAGAATTCAGTTTTCATCTTCTTTTTCGTAGAGTATATCAACAATCTTTAATGATCCTTGTTTCTAAAGGTTGATTTTTTCTAAAGTTTTTTCAAGCCCCTGCTGAACGCTTTCAACGTCGTTTTTCGATTAGGATTGGTTTCATCATGATTCTTCTGTAGTTGATTCATTCATTCATTACTGAACTGAATTAAATTGTTTTCATCCTTTTGTGCTGTTCTCCCTTGATTTGTCGCAAAGTAATGATCAGATCTTTACTTTGCTGCTAAAACGATATCCTTGACTTTTACTTCTGAAAAGATCCTCACCTTTTCTTATCGCTACATATTTTCAATGTTTTCTGAGTTTTCCCATCAATCTTGTCACTTGATCACGACATACATACATATACAAAATACTTCATTTGTGAAGCAGCAGCACTGAGTCTCATTTTTGTTCACCGAGATTGCAACACCAAAAAGGCTATTTCGAACCACATTTTAGAAGTCAAAACCATATCAGAAATAGTTCTTCATCGCTGGCAATCGAAAATAAATTTGTTTTTTTCTTCTTCTTTATACTGAAAGCTTATATTGGACCAAACTAAGGTGAATGAGCCTTTAAATTCACTTAAACTTTTGTTATAGTTCTTTTTATAATTGAACATTAAGTCGCCAGAAAATACTGTTATTCTTGCTGATAAATGCTGTGAGCAATATTTGAGGCACGCAACAAATTTTAAATCACAAAATTATTTAGAATCTGATATGCGTTTATATTTTGGGCTTTAGAATATCTTAAACTTTTGGGTAAATGTTGCATAAACTTCATATGGAATGTGAGCTGAATGTGTGTACTCCTCACTTTTCGCAATGACTCTGAAATGGAACATCTTGCAAAGGAAAAACTTAAAAACGTAGCTTTGAATTTTTTTAGATAGCAGATTCTCAGTCATACCAAATAATTCGAGCTACTTTATTGATTATTAGTAAATACATACATGAAGTTAAATCTCATAAAAACATTTTTAAGATATTCTCTAATTTATGACATCGTTTAAAGATAATTTCGAACTATAAATTTAAATTCGGATTTGTTGTCCAACGTTTGATGATATTTGAAGGTAAATAAAACAAATACCATATAGAATACACAAATATGATTAGAATGTTAAATTTATGACTTTGCGAATGAAAAACAAAATCAGCATCGTTAATTTCTGAATTTCGTTTCAAAAAATACTCAGACAGCTTTGATTCATCATTGGTAGTGTTCAAATGGCTTTTCAATTAGTTTGGCAAACAAATAAATATCATGTGATGAGTTTTCTTTAATGAAAGTAAAAATTTATAATTAAAAATAGAATTTTAATTCAAATATTAATGTTTTCGGGACAGCCAAGAGATAAACACCAAATTAGCAGTACCCGTTACAGTTTCATAATTGTTTTATTTTCAAGGAAATCGGAATTATACTCCTTGAAATGTCCACCAACCAATCTCGAAAAGAAAAAGGCTAGACAAAGGACCAATTCTTACATTTCGCAAAAGTGATTAAAAGAAAATACTTTTAGGTTTACTAACCTAAAAGTATATTTTTAAGCCTACTGGCCTAATCGGCAATGAATACCTAGCTGAAGGTTTCTATAGAATCATTTCTAAATTCATAATTTATATCATTTCTGCAAGGCATTCATTACTCCAAAAAATTAATCAAAATGAGTATGTAAATTTCCGTTTTTGAGCTCAATAAACACAATAAACACATAACATTTTCTAAAGAAAAATAATGAGGTCTACTTCTTACTTCAAACGCAATTTAAATACATGGAATAACTTGTGAACCAAAGACAACAAGAGTGGAACAATAGACCTGTAAATAACATATTCTTAGAAGAAGTATCTTTAAAACGCCATATATTATCTTTTTCAAATTGTTAATTCCTATTAACTTTTTTATGAGCTCGACACAATTGGGAATTAATCTGCTCTAATGCTAGAGTTGACTGATGATAAATATTTTGTTTTTGTTTTTCCTTTTCTCTACTCGAAATTTTGTCGCGTTTTCTGTTTCACAATAAAAATATTTTCCAAGAAATTCCATTGAATAATAAAACTTAAACGAGTTAATCCTCAAAATTCTGTAGAAATTCAACGAGAAATCAAAGCATTTAAAAATTCGCGATGAATCTAATACGAGCGCAACAAGCTAACTATTGATTAGAGAGTAATTAGCATTCGAAATAACTACTTTGCTTAGACTAGCGGGTTTCAAGGGATGTTGATAATATTTCCGAAACTACATCTGATAACTCGTCATTAAAGTAATGTTAAAACAAGGCGTAAAAAGCAAAAGTAAACACTGCACAGTAGGTCAGAAATCTCATATATCAAAGGTAGAGAAGTAATCGATCTTCACTTGATGAAATTAATGCGCAACTATCATTACACATAATTAACCCCATTTTGATTGAATAGTTGGCTTTTCACTGATGCTAAGCCATAAGCAATATTGTTGCTGGACTAATTGCGATGGTGGAACTGTATGGAATCGATAGAATCGAATTTAGGATGGCTTCTGTATTATTGTTATTTTCGGACCATATAAAACAATTGTATCACTTATTTCACTTGTGAGCAAACATGGAAACAATAGTAATCTTAATATTAACAACACTCTCCGTATTCACCTTTGCCTTTATGATCTTCACTCATTGTCACTTTTTTTTAATTTCTAATTTATTTATTTTTAATTTAGGACCTTGGGGTCCTGACTTTGGTCAAATTCAATTAAATTGATGCAAGTTAAGTTTTAAAAATTGATCGCGCTGTTAATTAAATTAACTTGTGAACCGCATGATGCTGGAGCGTTCACTGAATCCAAATAACAGCGTTCCAGAGCTGTAACCGAACTGATTGTGAGGCCTGCCATGGTATATCAGTTAAATAATCGTCACATCTGAGTTTCGTCCCTGATGCAAAGAAGTACAATGGACGGTGCGTCACATTCTACCGCTGTTAATCTTGCAATGCCGACAAGTTCACGTTATCGAGATTTAGCCATAACGTTTTCAAAGGTGTAATATATATGACAGCAATAAAATTATTATTGTGCACTTAAAGATAGTGTTGTAGGATAGCCTAGGTTTTCACTTTGCAGACAGCTTGAATGAAATTGATAGGAATAGAGCATAACGCAATGATGACAACAATTTGTTGATGTTTGCGCGTCAAAGGCTTATCAAAATTGGCGCAATTGGTGCATCGAACTCAGCAATTTTCACAAACTAAAAATTGAAAATCGTCCCCATTTTTTTATTTTCCAAACTTATGCCTATGAGAAAAACACCGATCGTCAATGATGAATCGCCAACCGGAGGAATTTATCTTATCTTCTTCCGCGGTAAGCCGTGGAAACTTAAAATTCACTGTTCGAGCAAAATTTAATCCCGAGGGTTTATGGTGATGAAATTTTATTTACAACTTCCAAAAGGAGGCTTTGTTTTGTTCAGCTTGCAAAAAGTGAACATAATCTACGATTAGAAAATTACAAAAACATGTGATTTATTTTATTTCGAAGGCAAAAGTTTAAGACAGCAACGAAATCTAGACAAATCACAAAATGAACTTTAGACTGCGGGAGGGGAAGGGATAAAACAAATTATCATTTCCTTTGATAGATAACGGTCCAGTGTATTTGAAACTTATGATGTGAAAATTTTGGATGTCACAGTTTATAAAAATAGTATAACAATTTTTCTATATTTAAAGGAAAATAATTAAATTATTTTTAATGGGCTTCCAAATATGTCGCTTAAATTACTTAGCTTCACTGAGAAAGTATTGATCGCTGATTGTTTCAAAATAGATATTAACTATGAAGCTCTTACTGTCAAAATCATCAATAAATTATTTTGCATTTCAGACGCTCCCTTTTCAACGAAGAAAGAATTGAATTTTGCACAGGAACCGAATAACTTGAGAAAACTACATGGCACGTCACTGTGAAAGTAATACTCTTTGGCACGCCAATTTGAAAATTTTCAAATTCTTTAAACTAACCTGAATCAAGTTCGCAATTATCTTAATATATTTTATTACACGTCCAAAATAAAAATGCAAATGTGGTATAGGTGTGACCCTTATGGTCCACACGACTAACTTTTCAGTGGGGTGAATAAAGAAACTATGATTTGTTTTTACTATTTATGTTTCTATTATTATTCTAAAATATTTTAATATTTTTTTTTTAAATCCCCCAGATCCATAAAAGCCACTTGATAGTGGAAGACGTCTCCGCCCTCGTCATCTACCAAAGTCTCGAGCAGATCCAAAGTCCCCCAGATCCGAAATCCCCCAGGTCCTAAATCCCCCAGATTCTAAATCCCCCAGATCCTAAATCCCCCAGATCAAAAATCCCCCAGATCCAAAATCCCCCAGATAAAAAATTCCCCAGATAAAAAATCCCCCAGATTCTAAGTCCCCCAGATTCTAAATCCCCCAGATCCTACATCTCCCATATGCTAAATCCCCCAAATTCTAAATCCCCAGATCAAAAATTCCCCAGATTCTAAATCCCGCAGATCCTAAATTCCCCAGATCACAAATCCCTCAGATCAAAAATCCCTCAGATCAAAAATACCCCAGATCCTAAATCCCACAGATCAAAAAAACCCCAGATAAAAAATCCTCCAGATTCTTAACCCGCCAGCGGTGACGCAAAATTATCTTACATAGTTGGTGACGTCGGTCTCAGAGACCGAAAATTTCGAGTGAAGATTAATCCAAAATAACACAATTTGTGTAAATGTAGCAAATTGAACTTAAAAAATACAAGGTTAAAGTATAATAAAACACAACAAATTATTACACCACATCACGTTTATTAATAATAATAAAATTCCCCTGCAACACTAAAAAATTATGTTATTTTCATACACATATTTTTAAGTTTAAATCTAAATAATTAACATATCATTAATTTACTCAAAACAGCCTTGGATACAGTTTGAAGACTAAGCAATCTTCAAAAAAATTAAAATGTTTTAAGTCATTGAGTAAATAATAAGCCACAAAATTATTGGAACTTTCATTCACTTTCCACTGAAACTGTATTGCACAATATGGCTTATTGTAGTCGCAAATAAAAGGATTTCGGATTAAAATTGTGAATGATTAAACAATATTATGTAAGGATCACATACGATGATGTTTTTGTCTGATAGTCCTTTGTACATTTGGCTTGCGTTTTGTTGCGAACCATATGTACTCGATACGTGTTTTCAAGTCCACCACAACAACAGGTACGCAAAATTATACACAAGTATTATTTTTAGACATTTGAGACACCGTCCTTAATCAATTCATTTATAGGTAAAATTTGAGATAATACATTTGAATCATTTGCTGATCTGGTATAAGCTTCCTCATAGAAAATGCCAGCCAATACATAGCATACTCAAGTGACCACACATGTAAAAAAAATTTTCAATTGAATCATTTCACTTACGTAAATGGTGACGTCGGTCTTACAGACCGGTTTAGGGCTTATCTCTGGAATTCGCACTCACGTTACCGTTACTTGATCGACTATCAAGTGGAGATGTCCGATCAGGCAGCTATGCAAAATTACAGCCAGAATCGACAAAGGATTAAGAAATTATTCTTTGTTTTCTACGAAACCGGTCTCACAGACATATGCGTCACCGCTGGCGGGTTAATCCCGCAGATCTCAAATCCCCCAGATCAAAAATCCCTCAGATCAAAAATACCCCACATAAAAAATCCCCCAGATCCTAAATCCCCCAGATCCAAAATCCCCCAGATCCAAAATCCCCCAGATAAAAAATTCCCCAGATAAAAAATCCCCCAGATTCTAAATCCCCTAGATCCTACATCTCCCATATGCTAAATTCCCCAGATCACAAATCCCTCAGATCAAAAATACCCCAGATCAAAAATCCCCCAGATCCTAAATCCCCCAGATCCTAAATCTCCAAGATAAAAAATCCCCCAGATTCTAAATCCCGCAGATCCTAAATCCCCCAGATCCTAAATCCCACAGATCAAAAAAACCCCAGATAAAAAATCCTCCAGATTCTTAATCCCGCAGATCCTGAATCCACCAGATCAAAAATCTCTCAGATCAAAAATACCCCACATAAAAAATCCCCCAGATCCTAAATCCCCCAGATCAAAAATCTTCCAGATTCTAAATCCCCCAGATTCTAAATCCCCCAGATCCTAAATCCTCCAGGTCCTTAATCCCCCAGATCCAAAATCCCACAGATCAAAAAACCCTCAGATAAAAAATCCCCCAGATCAAAAATACCCCAGATCCCAAATCTCTCATATCTTAAATCCCCCAGAACCTGAATTTCCAATATCTTAAATCCTCCATATCTTAAATACCCCAGATACAAAATCCCTCAGATCAAAAATCCCTCAGATCCTAAATCCCCGAGATTCTAAATCCTCCAAATCAAAAATTCCTCAGATCCTAAATATCCCAGATCCTAAATCCCCCAGATCCTAAATCCAATATTAAATTACTTATAACAACATCCAATATCAACTGCATTAGCGTGCCTCCTCTCATTCTCCCAAACCTGATAATATAAGTATGGAATTTAAAAAATAATCTTGATTATTTTTCAAATTGCATTTTTTGAAAATCTGATCAGAATTTTGCTAAAACAAACAATAATAATAATATTACTATGAAGGTATTTGGGATCTGCACGAATTAATAGTGCGTTTCAACAGTTTTAAAATTAAGCATTTTTTTCAGTTTTTTATCCTCAATAAAAAAACGGCTAAACCGATTTTGCTGAAAACTCATTCAGTTCTAAGTTACGTAACTACGCGTCGAATGAAACCAGTTTCACGTCAATGTGATCTTTGGTTCTTGGTATAATCGAGACGAAAAAGAATTCCGAACGCACATACACACTCACAGACATCTCTCTAAACACGATGGATTTGGATTCTAGAAACCTTAAAACGTGCAGATATGTCAAAATTTGGGATTCGCGAAATCGACGCCATTACAATAACTTCCCACTGGGAAGTTAATAATACAAAGATGCATTTATACTCTTTGAATGATTTAATTTACATTTCGAGACAATAATTTGATAGAATTAGCGTTAAATATTACCAATTTTTCTTCAAATTTCTCTGTAAATGAGAGGGCAAATATAATTCACGAAAAAATACTTAAATTTCAAATGAATTTGACATAACTGACATTAAAATAATACAGGGCAATTGCCGGGAAAATTTAGCTATTTTTGCATAGCAACATATAAAATGGAAACAAAATAATATATAGGAAAAGTTCACCACTTCTGTTAAAAAAATTTCAAAAGTGTTCTGAGGGAGACTTGATGCAAGTTATCAATTGGTAGACTAGAAATTTTGTTCCACATTGCTTTGCTCGATAATTTCAATCTTTGTGTACTGTAAGCAAAATAAAAAAAAACATGAAGTCCACATTAATGCTAAGTAGCATAATATGTAATAAGAAATGATGAAAATATTTCATGCAACGATTTTTAAAAAAATAGCTTCACGTAAGAATTACATTTTACGATATCTGTTACTTCACAGTTTGAAAGAAAATAAAATATGTTGTGTAATGATAGTACTAAAACCTACGGAAAAACTTCGTGTTTCATTGTATCTTAAAGCCAATTTATCTTTATTGCTGTCAGTCAAAATTTTTGCCTTATGAAATAATTTCTAATTTATTTATTTATGCTTATGTGTGAATTGTCTCTTCTTTTATAATATTATTTCATATTTGAATAAAACAAAAAAAAATATTTTTTATTCATTATTCTTTTTTTAGAGGGCGCTGAAATTAAGCTCTGAAAAAATCGTTACTCCACGGCAAAGATAAATTCTGTAAATTGGTGAATCTGAAACGAAAAATTTCAATGGCACTTAAAAAAACAAGGTCTCTCTCACCGTAATCCACCACCGTTATCAAAAAAACCATTTATGACGGACTTGTGAAAAAAATGTCAAAACTCGACCTTTTTTTGTAGTTTTCTTAATGCCAAAATTTTCTTCTTCATTTTTTGCTGATATTCTGGTGGACTACGGTGTAATACACTCTAACAAATAAAACACATCGAAGGTTTTTAAAATCTGTTCCGTAGATCCTGAGAATATCATTTTGTCATGTTAAAAAACGTTGTTTTGCGTAAAACGTGTTCAAAGTTTTTGTTCCATTTCGCTGATGAGCTTTTTTTTGAAAATTAAAAAATTGGACATTTTCCAAAAACACGCATTTGGTATGTAGAAGTTTAAATAAGCACTGAGCACATGCAATGAAGCCACAAATATAATATATATATAGGAGAAAGCCGTATTTTAGAGATGAAGAAATGAAAGAGACGCTACGCGGGCGACGGCTGATCGAAAACCTGCAAAGAGCCGAAATTGCGCACACACTAAAGTCGCTATTTATATATTAAACTTTGGATTTTCGAAAAAATATGTCTGCATGTCATTTTTAAAGTTCTAGTTCGAAAAATTCTAGAGTCGAAAAATTCAATAAAAAAAAATATTAATTTTTTTGAAATTTCTAAAGTGGACTAGTACCTTAAACCTTCTTCCAAGTTACTTGATTTTTTCTAATTCATTAAATTCACTTCACGAAAGAACAATGTTCTGTGCTTTTCCTAAATATCGCAAATGACGCCTAAACCGTTTTGGTAATTCGCATGTATCTAGTTGGCTACACAGTACTAATTTACAGACGCATTACAATTGCAAACGTTATCCCGTTGTTTTTTATGCCTTTAAGAATAATCAACAAAAATATTTTCTTAGATACTTTAAACGATTTCGAAAAATATTTAAGGGATTTCATAAAGAAATAAAGTGGATTGGAATTTCCTATATTCTACTTGGAAGGTAATTTTGAACAAATTAAAGACGCAAAGCAGTTTTTTACGTATCATTATAATATCTCAATAAGTTTCGATGGTACTATTATATAAAAAGAGTACTAAGCGTGAACATTGAAGATGCATATGTGGTAAATATTTTCTTTTCAGTCCATCGGCAACCAAAAAAATGCTCAATCCGTTATCAAATACGAAATCGTAAAAATCAAAAGAATAGAAATCAAATTTTATCGCCAAATCCACTATCAAGCACCGGCAATATATAGGGGTAAGGTCATCGAAGGACGGATATCAGCACGTGAAAAAGCAGGTGCCCCACTAATTGTGTTTATGTTGATTGACTTGACACATATTATCTAATAGAATTTCCAAGGATATCATCGCCAAATAGTTGTCGAGCAAGGCGCATTACAATGTATCGGAATATGTCTATATGCATGAGAAGTAGTAAACTTTATTTAACTTTCGGGATAAGTACCAAAAAATGATTTTCATAATGAGCTGACTTTTTTTCGAAAGCAATGTTATTTAAGGATTAAAATTTTATTATCTGTGAGTTAAATTTTTGCAACAGAAATTAAATTTTTCATATTTTTATGTAGTCACCATTAAAATAAATAAATAATATAATAAAATATAACCATAAAAAAATTTCATTGACGAACGAGTCAAATTTTAGCAGATTTTATCTAAAATATTTAAACATTCATTCAACAATATTTTCGGGAAGGGTCAACATTATAATTGTTTTCATTACAGTGCATTAAGCAGACAGAACTCAAAATTCCAGATGACTTTGTGATACATTCCAAAAACGAGTCTAATTACTAATGTTAATAAAATTTCATACAAAAGCTTTCAAAACATTTCTCACTAATTTTTACAATGTTGTTGAAAATCAAACGTGAACAGTTCACCTGAAACCAGTAAGATTAGAATCAACAAATTAATTAAAACATTTATTTTAATATTCTAAGTCCAATTTAAGATGTTCTTATGAACTATCTTTTTACTTTCATATGGAAATGATGTCATTCCTTATCTTATCTACGGTAACAATAATTTGCATAATAATTATTGTTGTACACGATTATTAACATAATCGTACTTGAAGGCGGTGCAGTAATCAAAGAATTCATAGCACAATGGGCGCGTGAGCTCTGAGAATAATCTTGATTTAACACAGTTTGTTTTGGTTTAGGTTTGATTCCGGTTGCTTGTTTATACACAACAAAAATGCCCCTATTTAAAGTTAAATTATGAACATTATTGCTAATCAAGGGTTAAAGGAAAAATATTCCAAATCCGCCAAAATTCAGGTTTTTGTTGAAAAATGATGATTTCCCAACAATTGCATTTCTTGCTTATAGTTAAAATTATGGAACTACCACACAAGTAAATAATCATTTTGTGATTTGTAATGTTTTATTGAGGTATAAAACAATAAGATGTTTGAATTGTGTTGCAAAATTAATTGATGGTCCAACAGACAGGCATAAAGTAGCATCTACCATCAGTGAACTTTGCAAAAGGCTGAAATATGGATATAATTTCATATGAACCCAAGATAGAATTGAATAAATTGATTGAATAAACTCGAATAAATTGCTAAGATTGCTGGAAAAGAAGCTGGGCTTAATTTTTAGATTGCGTCTCTAAAGTGCATTATTGATGCTTTTCTTTAATTTCACATACCTCTTCGAATCTTTTTATTCATCTTTGACTAGCACTTTTTTTTCACAGTCTAAAGACTGTTAATTGATTCAATTTTCAATTGAAACCCAATTTCAGTAACATTTCATTCTTTGCAGCTACGGTTGCGAGTGAACGCCCATTACTAGGACGTTACCAATAGCAATATCATAAGTTTTTTGGTTAATTTTCGAAGTGATAACTTATTAGGATTCCTATTTCGACTGAAAATTTCACGAAATTTACGAACTGCAATTGTTTTTGGGGTTTCATAAGGTTTTTGTTTTATACGAAAAAAATATTTGAAAAGCGATGACAATCGGAAAAATGCTAAAAATATCTGAGACGAAAATTCATTCAAATCCATTTCAAAACTTTAAATTTAATTTTTTTTTTCAATTCCTTCGTTCAAGCACGAGCCAAGAGCATAAACTACAAGAACTTTTTTGAATTATTGATTTAGGATGAACCTGCACCGAAACATTCTGCCTACCGCAAAAAAAGGTTGGGTGAGGAAAACTGCAGGAAAATTGACAATTTTCATTGTTGTTAGCTGAATTTTTTCCCAGTATTTTGAAATGCTTAACTTCTATGTCTGTATATTTTAAATAGAACAGATTTTCGGTTTTTAAAATACAATTTTTTAAAAAAGTTGTTTTTTCCCTTCAAGACCTATGAAACCCCTTAAAATAAGTGGTAAATAGGACGCCGAGTCGTGTATTGAAAGTTCGTTACAATGGGAAACCCTGAAAGCTATCTATATGATCATCAAATATGAGCCATAAATATAAAAATTCAAGTAAAACAGACCACAACACAGCGCAAAATTTCCAACCCAATATCTGATCATTTGGCCTTAGCTCCTGCTAACCTGGACCTTTGATGCTTTCAAATACAAACTTATGTAAAGGATATTCCGTGTGATATTTATCAATTTTTTAAGGTTATCACTCAATACTTTAATTAAAATTATCGATAATTTCAACAGTACGTGTTTCAAAACTCCAACCACCATTTTCTATTAGGTCAGTCCATAAGTTCCTGCGAATTTTTCCGTATCCATTTGGATGAGTCTTTTTTGTTCGGAAAGATGTAAATAACTACCTAAATACTTTTTACCCGTGAAACTATGTACAATAGTCGTTTGAAAATCAGTTCTTGAGATGGTCGGATGTTTAGTGATAAGGGGAAAAAATTGAAAATAAAGGCACATTTTATACTTCTTTTCAAAAAAGTGGTAACAATGCTATAATATAATTTCGGGATAGATGAAGTACTGCAGAAGATGAACTTGACTCAGGACGTCTCAGTGAATTTGACGACACGGCGTTAAAAAAAATCTGGTGGAAGCAGAACCAACTTTAACCGTAGATATGATTGCAAAGAGGTTAAAATATTCGCTTGAATCCATTCAATGGCATTTGGTACAGATATAAGAAGTATCGAAGCTTGGAAAATCGATCCCTCATAAGATTTCGACATCAAATCTCCACATTTGTGCCTATGTGTTTCGTCACAATGAAACGGAACTTTTTCTCAATCCTATTGTAACAGGGAATAAAAAGTGGATTTTTTACAACAAAATCGTGCCAAAAAGACAATGAGTAGATGCAAATCAGATTCCAGAACCAGCTGCCACGCCAAGACTGCACCCACAAAAGATTCTTCTATCAATTTGGTAGGACGATATGTCAGGAGTTGTCTATTTTAAATTAGTGGATCTCCTGATGAAGCTATCACAGCGGATGTGTATTTTCATCAATCCAGTACTTCGAATGTAAATTGATTGAAAAACCGTCTCATCTTAGTAAACACCGAACGCATACTGCAAAAGTCACTTTGGAAAAATTGAAGAAATTTGACTGGAAAATTATACCTCATCCAGCATATTTCTCCAAGCAATTTTTATTAGTTTAGAAGCCTCCAAAGATATTCCAAAACGAAGATGACATCCAAATCAGTCTAACTACCTTTTTAAATTCAAAAGATAAGAAATTTTATCGCCATGGATTTCAACAATAACCCAAAGGTGGGAAGAGATTGATATTAAAATTAATTGTGTTTTTATGTACCTAAAGCTACCTTAAAAACGCGGGGACTAATGGACTGACTTTTAGTTGCAAATCTCTGGCCATAAGCAATAAATAGTTAACTAAATTCATGTAGACTTATAGTTCAACACTGTTTTCAAAGATGAGATTTCTACCAAAAATGAAAAACAAACATTATGAACGCTTTTTATTGAGAGAGTTTGTTTTGCAGAAAATTGATTGAAAATTGTTTTTCAGCAAATCGGTTATAGGTTAAAATATACATCAAATTTATATCTTCAAATATTTATGATATTATGCTGAATTCAGTTACAGCAGTGAAAAATTAAACAGCATCAACGTTAAGAATCAGTGCAAAGTAAGTGAGCTGTAATGGGGAAATAATTCAAAGTAATATTCATTCAACTTAGTGGAATATTGATACAAGTAGACTCAATATCAGTCTAGACTGTATCTGCATTCTCTTATCATTGACGAGTTACAAAGATATCATGTTTCATTTTGAATGAAAAAACTATGAATTATAGATAACAAAGTTTACAAACATAGTTGATATCTAGATGGAAATTGAATTGGCCTGGATTGGTTCTATCCAAACATTTGTGCTCTACTTTTTGTTTGGCGTGGAAGTAAAGAATTTTGCGATCCGACTTGGTTTCGATGAATACGCTGTTATCTACAATGAATAAAATAATAATAAATTCCGAACAAAATCATGCAATCCATAGGATAGTAAATGTGCTGATTTACGTTGTAAGTACTTAGACAAATATGAAATAAAACTAAACCATCCCGAATAAAAAAAACAGCTCCATAATTTGAACGAAAAATTTTAAAATACTATGATGAACAATGTAGTTTAATTTTAGCACATTGACTCCAGTACTATATCTAAAAAGAATGAACTTAAAAAATAACTGTTCTCATTTGAAATTCCATTAAATTAAAATTCAGCTTTGTTGAGTTTATTAATTTATTGACTATATCCGTAAACTGAGTGTCAGTCAGGTTGCCAAATATAGAGTTTTTTGGTGGATAAATATGGGCTTTTAACAAACCAAAATGCTTATTGTCTTTAAATGGAAGAAGTGATCTACAAACATACATTTTCCTTTTCTTTTAATTATTTGTCATGCACTAAAACGATCACTCTTCTGAATGTTTGCTTTTTGCTTGTAGTAATTATACATTTTTTTACGTTTCAATAGGCATCGTAAATGAGTTAATTATTTTTTGATTCAAATAAGTGGCCACCGCACTTGCGTCGCGAATTTTTGTCGAGTGTTTTTTGGAGTCGAAATAGAAATAAGCGTCCATCATAAATTGAAAATATGATTTTTTTAATATAAGGAGAATAAATAACATATGAAATACGAATTGAAAAAAATACTAGGCTCTGGGAATTATGGTTTTAATGTACTGAAACTGAAAATATGATAGTGCCACCCCCACACATATCACACATGAAACGAGGACTTCTAAAGGTGTTAGACAAATTTGATGCTTTTAAATATTTAAAAGAAATGGGAAGTGTGGTTTCGGGATGACGGATGGCGTCCTTTCCAGGTGCTGTCATTTACCATCCGCCACCAGACAGCACGACCGCGGTTAGGCTTGTTGATGGGTTAAGCTCGTTATATTTCAACTATTTTAATTTTTGTATCTGCGAAGTATAACGACTGTCAATTGGTTCGTATATATGCCTAAGTCGCTATTCTATATTCAGTTTTTTATCATGGGTTAGGCTAAACCAAAAGCACACTAGAAGACGAAGTTGTTGACTAGACTACGAGGTTCTAACCCATGATAAAAAACTGAATATTTAAAAGAAGTTTTTCCGAAGTTTTTATAAGTCAAGATCAGCAGATTAAAACAACTATTGAAATTTTCAAAAGTTGACGAACATTCAAAAAATTAATTAATTAATTAATTTTAAGGGCGTCATCTCCAGTTTTTGGAAACAACAAAGCCAAAACTACCAAGGACTAACTGCTAATATTACAAATAACTTCAAGACCATAGATTGCAGGTTGTTTTTGAAAGTCCATATGCTACATGCTCATTTAGAAAAGCCTAAAGACAACATGATGATCTATTCAGAAGTACAAGAATAACGTTCTAAACTTGAAACGCTTTCATCAATACTAAGGTAATGAATATATGATGGGGTACTATGTTTGGAGTTAATGAGAAAGTGTTCTTATGAACATAAAAAATAGTACACGGCTTCATTTTTAACTCATTTGTTTTGCTTGATTAAGGTAAAAATATTGAGATTTAAAAAAGAATAAACAAATAAATTTGTTTTAATTTTCTTTATAGATGAATGATTCTATTTACAAATATTTGAAAAACTTAAAAATAATGTAGTTCTGGTGACAAAAGCAAACTTTATTACTACATAGTAATTTTTTTGGCTGAATATCAAAAAATTACGTGAAATAATTTCGAGCACAAATTGTTGAGTTGAAGATTTTAGCTCAAAAATCGCACTGTTCGAAAGATAAGGAATAGATGTTTCTGTAACGTTTCCCAACGTATCTTTGAATAAATTAAATTTTACCGCTGCTTAAAATTTTGTTAAGAAAAACTTTATTTGTGTTTTTCATATGTGCTGTTAAAAACTAAAAATTGCGTCACATGAATAATTTTGGTAATTGTTTCCATATGAAAAACCTAAAAACCATGCAAAGCAACATTTTTTTGTATTTTCAATGAAATATTTGGACATTGAAATATAACAGCATCTAAGATAAAATACATAACTACAATCCAAAGTATGGTCGTTCAATGTTCAAAATTGATTTAAGTTTCCTAAAAAATTGAATTCAGTCATTGTTTTCGCTAATTCGCAACTAAAATATTATCACGCCAATTTTTTTCTAAAACTGATTTTTGTGAATTATTCCAAATAATTTTGCTGGTTTCTGTAAAATTCTCAGTTATTTTTTGTACTAGATTGATTTATTTTGGGGAAAAAATTCTCGTCAAGTGGTTTTTGGCATTTTAAATCATTCATATTAGAATACTTTATACTTGAAAATTTTAGAGAAATTGTTTTACTTGTTTAGAACCTATTCGTTACTCATTTATGACAAGATTATAATTGCTGCATAAAAATTACTCAGTAATCGTTTAGTGGCTCTATTTTTTTTTGCGATGGTCAGTTTCTACAACAGAAAGGGCTTCCAATTTCTGATGATTTTAACTGCTGCGAAATTTTTCTATTAATTTTCAGTAGTATTTACGATGACTTATACTACTTCTTCATAATTTTTAATTTTTATTTTGATATCTGAACGAAAAGCGTTATAATTTTGTAGATTTTCTTGAGTTTTCTTGGTGCTTTTTAAGTTTTTTTTTATTTTAACACATTTTGATGCTTTCATTGTTTTTTAAAGGCCTACAATGATTCGTTGTGTTTATTTGGCTCCATTTAATTGCTAAATTTTTTGGTATAGGTCAAGTTAGACTTAATTGGCTTAATGAAAATAAAGATAAGATGACATTAATAGTATCCATACATACTCCTAACCAATTAATTGAAAAATTGCAAAATATTTTTCAGATCATTTATTGCAACAACGCGCATTCTTTACAAAATTCAATATGACTATATAAAATTGGAAATTTGCATTAGTGATATAACCACTTGTTTCATTTATATTAATATTTTTTTCTGAGCCTGGTATTTTGTTACTGCGTGAGATTAACAATACTTTTCCTTATCGACTTTCAACGTTCTTCAATAGCTGCCCACATTTCTTAAACTATAAAATTTAATGTTGTAACGATCACACTCTACATTCCTGTGTTGATAGTCTCTGTCTTATTATTATCGAAGTATCCGAGAGGCATGGCTTTGTACATAAATGATGGTGATTTTTCGGGGGTCGATTCTGGAAAAGATGACCCGCAAGAGCAACAATTGGGACATTTCTTTGACGTTTCAAGCCCATTTAGTCTTCTAATGAAATTGTTCAAACATTTTTCTAATTTATTATGGTTATCGGGACTACTGTGAAAAAGTACGACCTGAAGCTGTTGCAATAGCCCTTCAATTCCGTTTCGCAGCTCTTCAAGACGTTGATTTTTGTTGAGAAGCTTGGCTGCCAAAATTCTGGAAAAATTACAAAAAATATTAATACACATTAAATATACGCTATAATGTATTCAGTAGTTAAATATTTAATCAATATTAACGGAGTTTGCTCTTATAAGAGAAAAGTAAGCCCGGATCAGTACACTTTGCCAATAGTCATAGTCCCATGATACTACCTCAAGTATCCTTGAATCAAGTACTTTTTAAGCTCATCTTCTCAGTTAATTGGGAAGATTGATCTTAAAATTCGATAAAATATTTGTGTTTTCGGGTACTTTATGATAAATTATTCTTGAAAAATCTCTACAATGTTCAAGACTGCAACGCTACTTCTTTAAAGACTTTTTAATAATTTTTAATACATATTAATAGGTTCGTAACTTAAAAGGGGACTGCCTATCATTTTTTGTTACTATTGACGAGGTAAAAATGATGTTTTTCTAAAAGTAGATCATGTTCGATGGAGAACTTCATCAGTACTACCGCATTATAATATATTTTGTATGATTTTTTCACAACATTTCTGTGGATGACATCGCAAAATCAGAAAATTTTCAAATCACAATTTATGCAAACGAAACTGCACGACAAATGATTTTTTGTCCATTATAGATGATTCACAAATTCAAATGGAACTCCTCCAAAAAAATTATAGAAAGTTTGACGTTAAAACTTATGTTTTTCACAAAGAAAGGCCCAAGCACATCCTACCGAATTTGAATTGGATTGTTGAAATTCGGAACATGTTATCATTGTCAGTAAAAACTAGTAGAATTGAAAATCTATTAAGTCCTATAAGCACCGATTTAGAAAAACACACAGCATGCAGTCGAATGACGTCATCTAGCGAGAAACAGCTTAATATTGACTCAAAATAATCCCTTCAATTAAGGGTTTTTACAAGTGAAATCGAAATTTTCCGTTTCAAATTAATCCTTTCCAAATCAAATTGGCATTTATTCAGTATGAATTGAGCTGCAAAAGTTCAAATTTGATTTGGAAAAGTATCAATTTGTTCATAAAATTGAGACACCCGCAAATTTTCCTTTTATTCTACTTTAATTTTGAATAATTTCAGACAAATTGTTTCGTCCACTACTTGAGGACTTCATCAGTGATGAATGAATCCCATTGAAATTATTTAAAAAGAAATTAAAATAAAAGGAAAATTTGCGGGTGTCTCAATTTTATAAATAAATAAGTTCTACTAACAGCGGTTACACCTCTGCATCAATTTGGTTAAAAAAATAACCGGTTTAACTTGAAAAAAAACATGTAAATTAAAAGGAAAATGATATAATATCAATTGGCTAGTCCTTCCACATTAAATATAGGCAAGACTCAAGCAAGGAAGTAGACTACCTTGCAAAACGTATATTCAACTACCTGGCATATGGTAGTTGAATATACGTTTTGGATATGGTAGTTGAATATACAATTTGCATCTGCTACCATCAAATGCGAATGATTATAAGATTTACATAACTTTTCAAGTAGACAAAATATTTGACTGTCTTGTAAATAAATAAAACGTTTTAAATATTAGTTGATCTTTGGATCGATGTGGAACGTAAACAGGTGAAAGCTGTACCCAAGAATGAATCAGAAACTAATCAAGAACAGGTCAAGAATACTATTTTTCTTAACCAAATCCTTGGACATTTTAGACAAACTACTTTATAATATGCATTTGGACTTTCAATTCAACCTTCTCTTAAAATTTGTTAGGAATGGCTCATATGTATTTGAAATTTTTTTTCTTACTGTAAAGGAGGACACAAATTAATGCCACTCCTTTCTATTTATCTCGCTCGAACCTTCAATTTGAGCTGGATATCTTTTTCTCATCATTGGTACATTTTATAAAGATCTGATATTACTTGTACAACTTGGAGTAACATTGTTTTCTTTTGGAATTATAGTTACATGTTTCTTGTAGTGTTTTGCAATTGAGGGTAGGTAGTACAGCTAATTTGTAAATTGCACACTTTCCAAAGTTAGACACTTTTAAAAATTGCTCCTAAATGCACATTTTCAATTCAAGCAATCATAAGTTATTGTTACACTGGAGTTCAAGTGCTTGAGACAATAGTTTTTGTTTCATATATAACTGTTTAAAACGACTGAAGCTTCTCATAACTGAAAACTGTTGACAAGATTCAAAAACATGTATTATTAATACTTTACTGGAACTAATAAAATAAAATAAATAATAATAATAATACGAAAAGTATCGAAAAATTTGTTTAGTCATTAAATAAATGAAACATTTATTTGGCCATTACCTGCATTTCTCGTCATCATCCTCTGGATCAGGTTGCTTAGATGTATCTGAAAGGAAACTTACGTTTTTAAAATATTCTTTGTTGCACTTAATTTTTACCGATTGCTTTTTCCCAAGACTCCATAATATTTTCAATTCCATTTATGGTTACGTCTATTGTTTTATTGAGAATTTCGTTGTTGCTGCTACTGATATTAAATTGACCTCCTGATGTATGAAACGATCTTTGATTGATTGGCAGTAGTGTAGTGTTAAGTGTCTCTTGTCTGTTTAAGCTGACAGGATCATAATACGATCCTGAATTGTTGTAAGGTCGCATACTGTCAAAAGGGCCAACATGATATCCTTCCTGGGTGTTCGATCCTCTTTGGCTGTTAGGCATTCCAGAAACACAGCCACATAAGGAATTGAAGTCGGGAGCGCTATTAAATCCCGGTTGTCCTACTATAGCACTAAATTCATTCGGAGCACTACACACATATCCTAATTGATTGTTGTCTCCAACGATGGAACTGAACCCGGAGGGAGCACTATATTCCAGTGGAGGCCCGTATCCTCCATATGCGCTGAAATTAGCTCTGGGTGGTGGAGGTGTTTGTGCATTGAATGTCGCATCTCCACCATACGCAATCTCCATTCTCCAGTTAGCATCTTGCATTTCGATGAGGCGTTGACGTTGAGCGACTTGGGCGTTTAGTTCATCGAGCGCCAAAGGTCCTCGCGTGAACGTTTTCTCCTGACTGTACCTGCTGATAGCTGGCTGAATATTCTGAGCAGGGCAAGGATTAGTGGCTGGAGGGCATAAATGTGCCTCAGGGGGCTGACACATTCGATTTTCAATACATTCCTCATATATAGACTGCCGCGGCGCTGTAAAGCATTCTTCCATGTACATAGGACTAACAGACCCTTTTCGTCTCGGCTTTAAATAATAATTGTAAATATAAGTTACTTCAGATAAATATTCGATTCTATGCGACCGTGTTGACAAACTTAAAACGAGATATTATATTACGGTTGTTTGTAGATGAAAAAGCCCAGGAATTTAATTTTCAAGGCATGATTTCCATGGAAAGAGCTAAATTCATACACAAGAATTTATACCGTTATGAAAACACCACCGTGAAATTAGATAAAATTGAGGGGAAAACACTTACAGAATGAGAAACATAAATAATATAGCTATCGCATTTGCCAGAACTGATCGGCTGAGAGAAGATCCCTTCGACAAAGCAGCTAATTTCTACAATACACTACCGGACAAAATTAAAAACATAGCGAACCCAACTTCCTTTAAAACGACACTAAAAAAATACCTCCTTCAGGATGAACATTCGAGGTAAACTACAAGTACAATCAGCTCTACTAAAGTCAAAGCGAACCATGTAGTTAACATAAAATAATTTATGAACCTATAGTCTGAACGATTAATTTAACTAAAAGGATACTAAAATTTACAAATTTGGTACTATCTCTTATACCGATTTCTTATCGTCTGGGAAGTACTATGTACTGAAATTTAAATACGAAGAATTGCTGAAAATTGATGGAGAGAGTGATTGAAGGAGACGGAGGTGGTGTTAGTCGGAAAAACCCGACATGTCGAGAGGCAGGAGCTGATCGGTATCTTTTGAAGATTTTCACCTCCCAACGTTGAAAAAAATACGTAATTTTCTTGTGAACCAAAAAAAAATCAAATTGGCATTACTGTCGACTTATAATTTGTAAAAATTGTGTTGAACCCCATACCTTCGTTCGCCGCATTTTACCAAACGGTCTTCGTTGCTCTTCGAACATCACATGCTCCTTCTCTTCTTCAAGGAAGCATACATCATCTTCTGGGAATGTTTCCTCCTCAAGTTCGTCAAGTCCAACGCAAGGACAACATGTTTTCATGTCGTTTTGTGGGGAACGTTCCTGCAATTGTCGTTGCCTTTTGGATTGTCCTTTTTTCTTGGCAAAAGGTGTTTCTGTTGAAAGAACCGCAAAGTCATTGGATTGCTTTGTGAGTTCGCCTAGAAAATTTTCGAGAATATCTGTGATAATCACTGCAATTCTCACTGCACAGCATCGTAACGATTGATGGTTGCCATCCATCAAAGAAATTTTTAGGATGAGTGTTATATATTTTTTTTTTGAAAATTTAGAATACAGAACTGTAAATTTTGAAATATTATTATTTTTGGCTGGTAAAACTTGTCAGCAACTGTCAAGTTGCAGCATACTTGATTTCTTCAGTAGTTTTGTGTCCAGTGGTCAAAAAGCAGCTGTTTTTCAAATAATTGGCTGATTTTTTCAACATGGGAAGGTGGCAATCATCGAAAACATACCGATACCTGCCTGTCGGTATGCTGGGTTTCTGTTCAAATTATATAAACAAGTTATTGTCTACATACCTTCTCACGGTCTTAAACCACATCCTTTTCCTCCAAATCAGTCTCACCATCAATGTTCTTGATTATCTATATTCAGGTCTCAGTGCATAGTACTGTCCAGACGACAAGAATCGATTTTGAAGTCCATTTGGTTCGATATATCATTCAGGACATATATTTCCAATTTTATTTCATATAGACTCAATTTTTAGCTTTGATTTTTGTAGCGTTAATTGTCATATACTTCCAATGTTGTTATTGCAGAAGATATTTTTTAGTATCGTTTTAAAAGAATTGGGATTGGTAATGTTTTATTTTAT
Source organism: Oxycera nigricornis (assembly GCA_963942545.1). NCBI lineage: Eukaryota > Metazoa > Arthropoda > Insecta > Diptera > Stratiomyidae > Oxycera > Oxycera nigricornis. The sequence goes on from OZ012660.1 coordinate 27,472,625, forward strand.
CCGGTAACGTATTGAAAGTGTTTTGTTTCAGAGGTTTTCCTTTTGTCGCTTAGTTCTGACAAATGGGATAGCATGATTTTTCATTTTTCACATTTTTTTCGAAATTGTATGTAATTTAACAGTCAATTCGGTATAAATTGTTACGTAGAAATCAAGCTTTTTCCATAGAAATCAGCCAAACATTTCTAATCTTTTATTATTCGGATTCTTCTTATGAATCTCTGTCCTTAAAATTTTTTTAATGAAAATTTTCAAAATATTTAAATTGCTGCTTGCTTCTTAGCTGATTGGATTTTTACTAACTGAAATCAACCCCACCTCGTCCAATATTTGCGCCTTTACTATTTACTTTTATTGGTTGTGTGCAATATTCTTCCTCATATTTTTTAATCTGAAAGAAAAACTCAATGCATTACCAACCAAAAAATAAGGTTTCCTCGAAGATGTAGACATTTACGCGAAACTTTACTGATTGATGCAAATCAACGAAATTCCAGAATTATCCTTTATATCTAAGTAAGTAAGTAAGAAAAATATTGTATTGTATGCACAGTAAGTAAAAATGATCATGAAAGTGTTGGATGAGGTGGCGGTGGTTTTAGTTAGAAAACATCCAACATATTGAAAACGGGAGCTCTTTGGTATAATGTGAATATTTCTACCGCCCAACGTTAATAATGAATATTTTCTAGACGATGTATTTAATAGGCGAAGAGATATCTGTGAACATTTTCTTCAAACTCATAGTCTGTCCATGAGTATTCATAGGAACCACTACTTCATTGAATAGTGAAGAAGTCAGTAATGAGCTCAGCGTTACAGTATTCTTTCATTTCACTTTGGGTTTTATAAATGATATCATATCATTTACTCTGAGTGATGATATTGAATGTTGTTTTGCAAACGCTCACCAATATTGAAGTAGTGCATGAAAACAGCTCCATTTTTTTAAAATCTTTGGTCTGTGGAATAATTCAAAATCAGAAACGTTAAGTGTAACTTTATTAGACCAAAATTTAAAATGTTGGAAAAAATTCGAAGATTAAAAAATATTTAAAAACTAGGTTTTAATGAGTTATTCATTCATGCGAACATGGTGTTGTGTAAATTGATGGTGCAGTCGTAGTATTTTTCGTGAACAACACTATTTGTATTTTGCATTTTCTGAAGAATCATTCAAATTATATGGTATGTAATTTGTAAAAAGGATTCTGTATGGATTCTCAATTAAGGCCGAAGCCAGTTTGAAGTCATTCAATATAACCTTCCGGTCTGCATCATAGTACAAATTTAAATTAAATTATGGTAAGTCATTCACTTATAATAGTAAAAAAGGTTGGAAAACTGCTTTTCGAGTTTGGTTTCTTAGAAAAAAAAATTCTATTCATCATAAATACATTGATTGCATCGAAATCACCTAGTTTTCCTGTTATCTAGGACAATAGATTGCAATTCATAGGGCTCAGATACACTAAGCATTCTCTCCTTGAATGCAGCTTAATTTTTAAAACAAATCAACATGAGATAATTGATGATTGATTTGCTCAACATAAATAACAAATGGAAAATTATTGCAGTTCAACGCTAGTTCGATATTGTGTTGAACTATTGTATCTGAACGATAAGATTTGTATTGTTACTTACCTAGTTTATTAGTTATCAGTTTGGAATTCCCATGGCATATTGAGCAATGTTAATTGCTTTTAATCTCAATTGGCAAGATTATAATTGAAAGCCCCATTAAAGATTAGAAAAATATTGTACCTTTGGACTGAATAACTAAAACTGCAATCTCTATTGAATCTTTTTAACAATTAAAAATGCTGTTATTACTAAGGAATAAATGATCATTTGTTAATTGTTGCTGGTTGTTGATTAGCACAGAGTTGATAAGAATTGAAAGCTGGAATCTGGCGTGTGGACATTACGATTTCCCAAAGACAAACAGGTGGGAGATGGATTAGTGAATTGTTAGATGGGAACACCTAAATTCTTTATGTGCTGTATGCTATCGGTATTGTGAACTTTTCAATGGGTTTGCAACGCCTCAACAGACAATATCCTTCAATGTGTAAAAAAACGTTATTTTACAGTACTCTCGCGTATTTTCAATAAATCGAAACTTGGATTTAATTATTTTTCCCAGTTCTTTTAAGGACGCGCTATGCAAACAGTTTAGATCAAACATTTACACATGACTTATGTGTTAAAAACGTAGCTTACTTTCGGAATCAAAAAAAACAAACTGAGTAAATTTCTGCTTACCAAAAAATTTATTTGCATAAATGCCGGTGACATGTTTCTGAAGTTTTAAATTGAAGAAAAATAAACTTTCACTTAGTACCTATTCCGTAATAAAGTCGCAGAAGGAACTATAACTGTGTTTACACCTTACAAAAAATCAACGATCAATCAATTATAAACGAGTTGGATAAAATATTCGCATAAGCTCTTCACAATGCGTTTTCTCGTGAATTTCTAAGCAATAAATTTTGTAATTTTTATCCATTTAACCCATTTGTCCATTTAAATAGCTGCTACAGTCATCTTAACAATTTCAAATATTCACCCTTCCGAAATATATAAAATTTGAAAAATTCCGAAGCTATGTAATAGATGAAGTTTTTGTTTTTAAGAGAAATATAATGCTTTTGGTTTATAAAATGTAAAATTCAATTAGCGCCATTCAAATTTCAATTTTGAGTAAAAAAATTGGCTTGGAACGGATTCTTCTAGTTTCCCTTTCAAAATATATGCAGATTACTGAAAACCACCTAAATTTCCAAAAAAAAAAAATTAATCACTTTCAACGAATACACAATCAGGAAATCGTTACGATTGAAGTTTGGGAAAAAATGTTACCTACAAAGAGCAGCTCTTAAATCGGGAAATAGCTAGAAGTACAGGAAAACTACCTTAATATTCAACCATGGGCACATCACGCAAATGCGCTAGGCTTCATCTGAAAACAATTATAAAAGATTCTATCCATCAAAGCAGAATATTAAAATAATGAAAAAGAGCCATGAAAAAATTTCAATGTATCGAAACTCAAACAAAATCTGCATTTTTAAATCCTTTTTTGAAGAGATCAGCAAATTTAAATTCAAGTCAAAAAATGTGCAAGATGTTTCATTAGGAATAAACTAGCTTGCAAGGAAATGTAGTCAATAGTAATATATATCGAAGAAAAATAGTTTGAAATTCGACTGCGAAGACTTTTAAATTAACCAACCAACCAACTTTCTGTAAGGACACGTTTCCTCCAAAAAACATTATATTTTAAAATATCTTAATTTATGTGGACTATAAAAAGAGCGACTCATATATGAGAAATATATGAAATATAAGAACATTCCCACAAAATGCTCACTAATGTCATGATTATATATAGAAGTGTCCTAATCAATTAAACAAATGTTCAAGTCAAACATATAATTTCATATAGGAAATTAGTGAATTTTCTAATCAACTATAAATATTTCCTAATCAATTAAATCTATTGACAATTCAAATAAAACTGTGCTCCAATATACCTTCTTTCTTGTGAGCAAATCGGACTGTAGATTATAATGCAGTTGCTTTTCTATTGAAAATGTCTGAAGTAAAGTACATCTGCGTGCAATCTTTGAAAAATTTTTGATCAGGAAATTTACTATTTTCGTACATTCATTAGTACCGGAAGCTTATTTATTTGACTCGAACATTGCTTTATCCAATTCGAACATTTGGAAGTTCACGAGTTGGGGTGGAAATGCAATATACTTTTGAAGCGAACATTATTTTTGTTTGGATTTATTGAAAGTTAAAACTAGTTTCAAATATCACAAAGATATGCCGCAGATATCGTGGCTTCCCAAACTACTTATGACCAGTTATAATCAGAGTTATCTGAGAAATCATTTGAAGCTTCAAGCTCAAATCAAAGTTATCTCACAGCTTAAGTATATATTTTATCCATTATATGTTCTTTTTTATTCTCAGCTGAAAGAGACGCATTAACATTTAATTTGTCTTATCTGCGGACTCGTGTGATAAGTTAGTATTATCTTAACGTGAATGAGTAACTGACTTGATCGACTCCGGTCAACTGTTATTTTTTGGATAAGTGTTAAATGACTGAGTGATTGACGTGTAAACATTCATTATATTAAACGATGTCAAGGTGAAAACCACAAATAATCAAAGTGTCAATACCACCTTGTTCCTATTTGCTCAAATTTTTTTGTTGTATTATTTTTTCCTCAGATTACGTAACGTAATTCGCAGTTATTTTTTTGCAGAGTTCCTACCGAAAAATGAAAATCGTGTAGGATATCGAACTTCTGACACCGATTTTATACTTTCTTGCTATTTGCACTGCAAAACATCTTTCCGATCATTGAAGTCCTTCAATGGTTACATTATTTAATTTTCTTAACACGGATGAGGAAAGTCAAGAAAGTGATTTGGTATTAGATATATATTTTGGCTTGTATCCATCCAATTTAGTGGCTGTAGCATCACTCGTTTCCAAGTAAAAGTGCTGCGAATTGTGGAAAGATTGACATTAAATCGATTTGAAGATGATAATTTATATTTTAACTTATTTGAAAATCTTTGAACCGAGTCAAAAGTAAAAAAATAATCCATTAAAATCCAACCTTGCCAATTGAACAAACATCAAACAACTAGACCTTATCGAAACGAATTCTACACGACCTTCAGTTGATAAAACCTGTGATAAATGCGAAAGCAAAGATTTTTAATCAAAAGAAAGTCGATAGCTCAACTGCCCAAAAAAAATTCATTCATTGCGAACATTTGAATTCATGGTGAATTTTTATGAACTTTTAAAATTTATTGTTCTTATCTACGTCATTGCTCCACAAATCGGAGAAAATTCTCAACCATCATAAATTTTATCAATAAGATCTTATAATTGCCTTCACAATCATTTTAAAATAATTTCTCAAGATCGATACTAAAATTTGGGGAAATTGTTGTCATGAGACATGATCATAAATCGTAATTGAAATATTTTGTAATTAGTAAATGCTCAATTATCGATTGCATGAAATCTATTTGACACGTTCACAATTAATTTAGATTACCTTTTGGAAATTTATCAACAAGACTTATTACATGGTGGAACCTTTATTCAGTGATGTTAACCAATTTGCACGAATTCATCCGCCTTAAAAACTAGCTTTTGTTGAAGATTGCTGAATAACTTTGTTAAATATTAAACATCGTTTGAGCTTAGTTTATTCACTCAAACATTCTGGCCTTGTGATGATTAATCTTAATTGATTCCTTAATTTAATTTCTGGAAAGTTAACTTCATTATCTGCTTGTTCTCAAAGACACAATTCTAAATCACTTTCTTTTACGGTTTTGATATTAAATTAGAACAAATAAAGACAAACAGTTGCATATCATGTAGATAGATCGGATACTCACTATTAGCCTTATTAATCCTTTTACGATGGTTTTCATGACATTTTTCATTTTCATGAGTTCCCATTTATATATATAATTAATTTATCTGGACTTGAATCTAAATACATGATCCAAAGTCTCGATTATTTAATAAAAAATGAAGGAAAACACCATTTCAGGTAATTGTTGCACTGCATTCCATTTGAATTCAAGCTAAATCTAGTATGATAATTTTTGGGGGTTTTTGAATGAAACTGTGGATACTATAGAACAAAATACTAACATATTATTCACAAAAACTGTTTATATTCTCGCTTAATATCTATATATCTGCCATTTATAATTGATTTTTTTCGTACATCTAGAGTTTTCTTACACAAAAAATTTTTACAAACAACAATTACAATATATTAACAATTAAAACGACTACACACCCCAACTAAGAGTTTAAATGATAAATGTACAGCACCTTAAAATCTGTTATCACAATCATGCGGTCGTTTCAGTCTGGATATATCCTTTGTGATCGTAGCCGCCATCGTTTGCATCCAAAATGTTTTCGAAAACTTTATCCAATTTGCATTTGTTGATAGTATACGAGATCGAGCGTTCCTCGCTGAACTGTGAGAGCTTCTTCACCAGTTCGCTGAGCGTCAAACAACCATCGTCCTCTACAATTTCATTGTTTTGATTCTAAAATAAAATATATATAATAAATATTATTATGCATAAGAAAAAACATACATCGTTCTGCTTCAGTTTTACTTTCACAACGAACTTCAACGAATGCGGATGAACCTGAACGTCGTGGCATTGGGAAAACTCTTGAGTAATTTCCTAAAAAGACAATGTAATCGGGGTCAAAATCTTGACGCAAGTGCATCGATAAGAAGTAAGGTCTCACCCGCTCCACTGATAGTGCTTGCACTTTATCGAAGTAAATAGTGACGCAATAGTAACCGCCAAACTGCTCCTTGAGATATTCTGGCGTTCCGGTCGTTATCAGCTTTCCGTCCTTCAGCACGGCTATTCGATTGCAAACTCGATCAATTTCCGATATGGTGTGCGAAGTTAATACCACGGATCGTCGCTCTGAAATAAGTTCTGAGATCGAATGGTACACCAAGGAGCGCGTGACAGGATCCATGTCACTCGTGGGCTCATCCATCAACACGGTGTTGGTGTCGCCGAAGCAGGCTACCGCCACATTGAGTTTTCTGCGGTTGCCACCGCTCAGATTTTTGACCAGGACATCCTTGTAGTCCTCCAAGTGGAATGATTTAAGTGTACTAGATATCAACTGAAAGATTGAAATTTATAAACTGTAATCGTTCAACTTAGGTCACATAATTACAATTTTTTTAAATACATTATCATTTTAAAATAAGTAGTTCCACTTTCTCAAAAACTTAAAGCTTATTATATAGGTTTGAACAACCCCAGAGCATATATGCTTTCTAAAAATTTCGGCTTTAAGCTCTTACACGAGGGGCTCTTCAACAGTTCTCTGGCAGCGGGACAAATTATTTACCATATTTGAAAAACAAATTAACAAATGGTACATCCTGAGCTCCATAAAGAACAAACCAGGCTGTGATTCACTAAGAAAATGAGCAGTATGCAATTTTTGAGAAGCCAAAGGTATCGATACTGGCGAAGTTGCCTAGACTTCAGTGGACTGCCCAGGTGGAGCACATAGATTATTGTAGAACTTTAAGGTCCAACATAATAGCAACTGGCCATTGCCCTTCAGGCCAAAGTAGGCAAACACTAAGAAAATTACGCGGACAGAGATGGAAACTTATTATTATAAGTCACCAACCGGAGGAATGCAGTGTCTTCATGCGACCGAGGCCTGATTTCGGTTCACAATTTTGTATATAAACAAAACAAAAGACGATGGAAAAGCATTGTTTTCCAGTGTATCCATCATATTACCGTTGGCTCTATTTGTAGGATTTTATCATCCAACAAGAACCTACAGTTGAGCAAAGAAATATTGACAATACTATGCGAGCCAGAAAACTCATGTCCCTTCTGCGAAAGAAATCTTTTCCCATCATTTCCGAGCGAAATTCCCATTGGAATCGAGTATTATGGATTCGCTCTGTGGATGAAAATTTTACACAATAAAACATAATACACATCTTTATAGTGTAACAATATCAAATATATATTTCGGAACCAAGTAGATCCGTTTTACAGTGCAGACTATAATCTGCTAGAACCATGGGTTATACGATCTTTTCACGAAGTAGTACATATCAATACTTGCGAAACTGCTGGTGAACTGACCACGTCGAGCAACCCGTCATACTCTGTACAGTAAGATCATCTATCAACGTGTCCAGGTATATAATTCCAGGCCAGTTAAAACGACAAGGGATGATCAATTACAAACAAGTCCAACGCATATTACTTTTTGAACTGTTTGATCTCAAGAAATCTTACTAGGAGCTGAAATTTACCGAAGATGATACGGTATGGTACCACGGATGCCAGAATCCATGAAGGTATTTTCCACTGGCTTTTTTGAGAAACTCCAAGTTTATGTAAACTTGGAAGTTGTGGTTTGATACATATACGGGTACGGTTTTTTTGAGTCCAACTCGATAAACGCTTTTGAACTCGATGATCAGTTGGAAATTAACGTGGAGCCATAACTCTGAGATTAGCAAAGATTTAGGGGGATCTGCTTCCATCAATAAGTATGAACGATTTGGACCATCGGAATGAAAATAGTATCTTCATTACGTGTGAAATGAAACTCACCGGGAGCACCGGTAACCACAAATATGTCTTCGATGCTCATAATTTGCCATTCCGACTAGCGATCAAGAGTTAAAGCAATTTTTGGGAAGACTTAAATTCTCGAGCAAAAATATAAATTTCGAAATGAGGGTGAAAAAAAACAACACAAATTTCCAAATTTTCTTTGATGTATAAATTCTAGGAAATACTGTAAAGTTCAAGTTCAACATTAAGTTCAAATACCCAAAATACATCTATATCCCTTTTGGGAATAAAATGATCATGAAATGGATTAATATAAGAAGAAAAAACGGCAGAAAACATGAAACATGATAATGGAAACAAAATAATGAACTAGTTGTCGAATTGATCGTCCGAAGCGGTCGCTTCGAAATGAATTGAATGAGAGAGCCGAATTTGAGAGGATTTGATGTATTTTTAATTGAAAAATTGAAAAAGAAAAATACAGTCGAACTTCCCTAAGTCGAACCACCAACTGCCAAAGAAAATTGTTCGAGTTATAGAAAATTCGAGTTATGGAGTACGTTTACATTGATATGAAAATGCAGTTGCCAAGAATAAAATTCGAGTTATAGAAAAATTCGAGATATAGAAGTTCGACTGTATGTGAAAAAAATCAGAGCGCAATAAACTTTAGAAGAGAAAAAAATCACTACAGAGGTATTTGCGATTTATCGCAAGTACGCCAAATAAGCAATTTGGCTAAACAAATCGAAAAAAAATTGAAAAGAAATTTATACGAGTCATTGCAAAAAATTGTGGAACTCGGAAGTTTAATCTAGAGTTTAAAAAAAAGTCCGATCAAATAATTGCCATAAATAGAAAAGAGACTATCTAGAATAACCTTGAATGAAAATGATTAAAGAACAGCATCAATTGTATGGAATATAATTTGCGATGAATTTCCTCAAATATGATGAATTTCCTTTCTGACGTCTTTCATGAATGCAGTTAATTAAAGACAACTCTGATTATATTTCGCACATATGAAGTATGGTACATGACAAAATGCATGCAGAGAATTCACTAAAGTTTTTTGTGTATTTCTATTTGCATTAATATTTTTTTTAAACTTTCTGGTCAAATTTTGAATTGAATTTTCGCGAAAAAACTCCTACCAAATGTTTCATCAAAAACAATCAAGATAACTGTTGAAGAAATACAATTGTTGTCTGGAAAATCAACAAAACATTATTTGGGATCATAAAAAGGAAGAAACAAAAGATTTTATCAATCAAATTATTTTAACTTGAAGGTTCATTATGTTTTAAAAAATATCGAAAAATTCAATTATGTTGAAGAAAGAATTTTTTCCACGAATTTAAAAAAATTGGATAAAGATGTTTTAAATATTGATTTAGTTGATCAGAGAATTTCGAAATTTATCACTGAAAAATCCCAATCAAAATTTAAGATGAAAAAATAAGTCCATAATAATTCGCAGTCATTAATAAGAATTTAAAGTTAAAGTTCACTGATCCAATGTCAGGATTTGCGATTCACCTCAAATTTGTTGCAGCATTGAATCGATTTTTGAAAGGAAATTTACTTTAAAATATTTATTATTTTTAAGAGCTAATCAAAACAAAAATATTGACCATACTTAAAGCAAACCAAAACCTTTTGGATAGTTTAAAATTAATATTGCGTTAAATGCATAAATTACTAACTGTTTTTCCAATAGAGTTTTCATTTATATTTCATATTTTTGGACATTGCTCTCTTGTATTTAGTTAAAATGTGTGATTTTTTTACAAAACTTTCTGATTTTAAAATAAAATTTCAAATAAAATTAAACGAACAACCATCTAATTAGCATTTTTGTTTCCTGCCGCATCGAGAGGCACAAGCTTATCGGTATCTTTTAAAGGTTTCCACCTTCCAACGCTGGAAATTTTTTTTTGTCTACTGTATCAACTTTGTGTTGTAAGTCGAATAAAACAGAGTCACCTAACGCTTTCCATTCGGAAATTAACAATTAATGATCAAACTGACATTTCTTTTGATTCAAATTTGTTTAGTCCTAATTTCATTTCATAGGCTAGTTGTTCCTGGGAAAAATCTGCTAATAATTTCAAACAAAAATCAAAAACAAGGAACAAAAGAAAAATGCGATCCTGTAAAAATTGTGATGCAATGCAAGAGTCGAGCGAGGGTACTGGTCCTCCGCGAAAACAATACAATCAACCAACCATGTACGATCACATGGAGAGCTATTGCAAGTTCAAACGGCTCAGGACACAAGAGGAAGAGTATCAGACCGCGAAGGGGCGGTGCTTGGTTCAAAATTCAAAATTTGCCAATCTCAGCCTGGAGCCGAACAGGCTAGATGACTATTTAAACAGTTTCAGCACGCAAAATTTAGTGAAATTCAAGATGAATTCGATCGAGAGTGGGACCTTTGATAAGGAGGCGGAGCGGCGATTTCTGGACGAGATGGCCCGCAAAAATGCTAATAATGTCGATTCCCTGATAAACATATCGAGAAGTCCAATCAATTGTCCTGTGACAGCCTGCAGCCAAACAATCGGCATCACGTCCGTGCTTTCGCATTTTCTACGGGATCACAAGCAAACGTTCCCGGTCGACTTTCAAGACATCGACGGTACACGTAGATCTGTTCTGATATTTGACGAAAGTATCTTTAATTACAACGAAAATGTATGCTTGGGTGTACTGGCCTACGGTGGGAAGGATGGGTGAGTGTGCGGAAAATCAAGGATAGCTGTAAGCAACACTATTTCCTTTCAGAAGCGAAGCCACACGGCCAGGTCTCGCAGGAATATGTCGAAGTAATTCTTTCCTTCCGGAAAAGTATTCGCAGTTCCTGCATTATTTGCCCGTTTTGATAATGGGCTGCAAAACTTCGTTAAGCTTCATGTTGGCCGATAAAGAACTGGTTAAGTATTACTTTTAAAAGCGGACATTCTTATGCACTCATAAATATACTTAATGAGAAGAAAATTTTGGCTTTCTCTATTGATTTTCGATTTCAGGGTGAACAACTTTTCGATCCAAATGACAAATCCAAGGATGTAATCGTAATATGGCTGGCCACCGTGGAAACCACAAAAACCATCCATTGTACAATTACAGCATTTGATCACGAAATGACATCCTCCAGATCGACCATTGTGGAGGTTCGATTCAAGTTAAATTGACCCGGCTTATATACTAGTTCCGCTGTTTTTAGATTCGCAACTTGAAATATCCACAAAAGCCCGCTGCTTTCATAGCGGAAGAAGTGAACTATTTAATGCTGAATCGCGGCGAGATAAATATCTTAACGATGAACCAGAAAGCATCGATAGAACTCGAAATTTTCATCCATGAGTTTGAAGATTAGCAAGACTCGTGTAATTATGTATTTAAGTTAATATGTACCTATACAGTTGTCTGCCATGCCTGAAATTATTTAAACAACTATTTATTATACTCACTCGTGAAATGTCCTGTACTCGTCTTAAAGCTCCATAGAATTCGATTACTTCTTTGACGGTTAGCAACGGATCTAGAGCGCTGGTTTGTGGGCAGTATGAGATATTGTTCTGAAAATAGTGGAAACGATTTTTAAAAATTTATTTAATATAGTTGAAGACGTTCATCAGGATTTTAAGTAATTTTTCACACTATCTGAAGACAAAAAAAATTGTTTGCATGGATGAAAGGGTAGAAGATGTGTGTTAAAAAGAAATATTTCTGCTAGAACTGTAATCTAAGTAAAATACTTGCTTTCTCGTAGAATTATCTTTTGTTTTGAGAGCCTGGGTTTGCTTGTTCTCGCTGCTGATATGGGTAAAAAACAATAAAGGAAACTTCCATCTTCATTTGCGATAAATTCTGGCGATTACATTATCATGGAAAATTATGTAGCAATTATTAACTAGCAGTTGGCTACTAATTACTCTGTATTGAGTAATAAATTAGTTAATAAGAAATTGTGTGAGTAATTGTATTTTCAAGTATGTAGAAGGGCCATTCGTCAGTATGGTTTTCTGAATTGTGAAGTACCAACGCTTTGCGTTCTTTGATGGCTCATAAGCCAGCAAGAAAGTTGCTTTGGGATGACCCAAAGATATAAAAGTGAATCTTTTCTATAATTGATAGCAAGCTCCTAACAACAAATGGATAGCCTTTTTAAATTATAGATCTATTCGTTCAATATTGACTTGATTGTTCAAAATGAAAAATATGAAGGAATGAAGATCTGGAAAATTATTGATGGTGTTCTTATTGAAAGCACCGCAAGAAGCGCGGTTTTCTCTATTCAGTATTTGTCTGACAGGATTTTTAATGATTGAGGTGAACTATAATTCACTCGGCGGTTTTTTTTGTAAGTTGACTTTCAATAGCAAATACTACATTTCTGTAAAGCCTTCTTGTTAACGCCTTTTTCCAAAATTTGTTTGTATTTTATCAAAACTCCGCTAATGTAAAGGATAAGGGATTCTGACCGATCCTCAGAACAGCATCCTTTCAACTGGATGCTGAGATAAAGGTGTGACGAAAAAAATAGGTTGGCATATTTTTAAATGATGAATGAAAAGCCCTAAAATACGGCGATCAATCCGGAGCTTTGCAATGGCGCTCAATTGAAGAGGTTGTGCCTCTACTTCCTCGAAACCTCACCAGGGGTATACTGGTACCAAGGGATCCGGGGCCACAGGGGCTTGTCCCTGCCGATGTCGGTTACGAACCTGTGGAGGTTAAAACTTGAGGGCTGTGGTTGACACCTAAAAGAGGGTACTTTCATCTCTAATACAGTTTGGAACCGGAGCCATTCGGCAACCCTTCTGTATCGTGGTGCATTGGCGTGCTGTTGCGTTTACGACAGGAGTGCCGTTACCCAAAAGGCAGCAAGGATGCTGGTAGGTCCAAATCCAAACCAAGGATTATGAAGGAGTCCAGGCAAGCTATGGATAAGATCTGGTACCCATACTCGGAAAAGCAGTACTCACAACATAAGTTATGGGCTACTGACTAGTACGTTTATGGGGCCTTTGGTTCGAGCTAATCGTAACCCGTGGGTTAAGAGGTCCGTGTTTTAAAGAATTTGTTTTCGGGGAAAGCACGTTAAACTCAGGAACTATCTGTATTTTATCAAATAACTCACATCCGGAAGTGTTAGCAATTATCGAGTTTTTCAATGCGAGCCTATTCGAAACCTTGCTGAATATAGTTCATAATCTTAAGACGGGCAGGATTTTAGTTATTATAAGAAACATGTTCATTTAATAACATTAACAATTTTCACATTCATCGAATAGTCAACAATCAATGTACAATCTGGTCAAATAGACTTTTGGAAGGTAGTGAAAGTGTGCTTTATTTACCCCAAGAAAACATTTTTTTTCTCGGCTTAAGTTCAAACTGTGCAAAGTGTACGAAAAAATCCAGAAGATATGGGAAAAATATTCATTTGAATTACTTCCTACGCCAAAAATGACAAGATTAAAGTGCGGTTAGTTCAGTATTTAACTCAAATGGTTTTTTTCCTATATTATCCTCGCTTACATAGTTTGCTTAAATATCAGCCTATTGTTTTGTGTTCCTCACATACTTGTAATCAAAATGGCATGTTTTTCATCAAGAATTTTTCAGAATTTTGTTTGTTCTTTAATTAATAACTTTCGACTGAGCACATTAATTCTTTTTTGCTCATATTTCTAGCTGATGCTCTCTATCATCTCTTGGTAAGCAATCCTGTTTGACCTGTCCGATTTTAAATATTCGGAAGCTCAACTTAATCTTAGTTCTGATTTTGCAAATTCATAATTTTTCTTATTTTTGCTAAGGACCACGAAGAATTATGTTTGAGCTTAATTCGAAAGGTAAGTGAATATATGTACATAGATTGGGACTTCAGTTATTTAAAGACTGACGGGGGCATATGAACATACCTCTCTTATTCTTTGTTCTACTAAAAACACATCAGACGCTTGATATAGTTGTAGTGTATTCCTAGTTCCAAACCTAGAGCTAGCCCATGCACAACTAATTTCCCACACAAGCTTCTGTAAGTAATTTCCCACACAAGCTTAGGTAAGCTCTCTATCATACCAAAGCACATCCTCAAACCAACATTGATATGGTAATCTAAATGTCCCTTTTTGTCACCGTGTGAAACTCTTAGAAGAACATTGAACCTAGAGTAAACAAAAATATAACTTACGCGACCTTAATTGGGTCAATGCAAAGTAAGCTATATTGGACGCAACGAACTCCGTGGGAACTAATTTTAATCGCGTTCAATTGGTTATGATAAGTAGATTTAAGACTAGAGTAGGAACTTTTATAGAATAAGCAAATTTAGCGTACATAAAAATTAAAGAAAATTGTAAATAAAAATAAGGAACGAAGCTGGCACTGGGCTCATAACTGTTCCTTAGTTGAACGAGGTTGTTTGTTTTATACTGCAGCTTTTGCCTTCACATCGGCAAAACGTTTAATAGGAATACTTGAGCAAAGTCTGCCTTATTCGGCAGACTACAAGTTGCCTTTTAATTTGGCAATTTAAAAACTCAGTAATATCGGCTGCCTGTCCTTTGGGACTGCGCCAAACATGTTGCAATTAGTCAATTGCCGGTAGGTCCCTGATAAATCCTTGTTGTTTCTTTTCTGAGAAGAAGATCATTTCTCTCGAAGAATATCGTTGAAGACGTCAAGGAAAATACGCAAAACGCACCCGAAGCGCATCTATCACCTGGTCAACCACGCACTCCATCCACATACGATAATCTCATTACATAGTAACTTAATTGAATAATCCAGTTTCTGATTCGGAATCACTTGACAAAAACATAAAAATAGCTTCAATATACTTACACTATAAAAGCTAATCGTACCCGACGTTGGGCTCATTTGTCCCGAGAGCATTTTGAAAATTGTTGACTTGCCAGCACCATTATTCCCGAGCAATCCGAAACATTCGCCCGTTACAACTTCAAAAGATACATTTCTAACTGCGTGCTCTTTGGATCCATAAATTTTGCTGACATTTTCAACTTTGAGAACATTATCGTTGTACGTGTTGTATTTATCTTCTTTCTTCAAAGAGTTTTGAATCGACACAATCTGCAGTTCATGAAGACTTGTGGGCTGTTTGAAAATTCTCCCGTACAACCTCGCTGCATGTCCTCCCTCGATCGCATAGTTCAGGACAATGAAGATCACACCCAACACGAATAGAGCAATAAAATGAGGCTGAAGGAGATCACTCGTCACCGGTGATTTATAGGTGTTAATGTAGAATCTGGCTAAGACTTCTGACTAAAAAATGGATGGTAGAAATTAAGGACATTTTTAATTTGCTGTTACTTGAAATTGAATCGTCAAAAATGGATTCAAAGGTGTCTTTTTCACATTACTTACCACGAAATAATTTTTACAAATTGTGACCAAACCGTCGGACAATGCATGTTGAGGGAAGATGAGGAACGCGCGGTTAATGAAATTACGCCAGCTCTCTGCTTCATCCGAATCGCCCAAAACATCGAATAAAACTATCACAGTCGTGGTCGTAAGAGCGATTACAACATTTAAACAGAATATTGTCATGTTTGCAAAGCTAGCTTCCGAAAATAGTTTCTCGAATAAATGGACGGCAGGTATCGATGCGAACCTAAAACAATTATTCTGATAAATATTTGTGTAAAAATAAGAAATACTTGTGCATACCCGTAGAGGAATAACAATAAACAAATTCCATCTAAATTGGATTTCGCCACATACATGGGAATAGCGAATATTTCAAAAATAATTACACATAATAATATTGCAATTAAGTATACCTGAAAGCAAAAAAGATATATTAGACTGTTTAAAAATTGATTTCACAAAGGCGTCTTACAATGGTGTCCCACAAGAAAGCTACACCCCAATAAGTTTCGATTTTGACGCCGCACAGCATTTGTTGCAATTTTTCGCCATTCACTCGTTCGTTCACTATGAAAATTGAGCCACCGGCAACCACTAAACTGAATGCAATCAAGACAATCAAGGATATGCCCGAGTCAGCAACTTGTTGAAGGCTGTCAGAACAGAAATTCATATTCTTAATATATTCTAAGTAAAAAATTGAATAGTTTGTCGTTAAATAGAGTAGAATAAAATCACAACACAAGAATCTTCAGCAATTAATTTAATGCAAATTAATTCCACGAATATGGAATCAAATACTTCAAAAGTCAAATTCACCAGAGAAGATTGGTTGAAAATAATCTGCTGCAAAACACCATGTGGAAAAAAACAATCATTAACAGACATTGAAATGTTTATGAAGAGACCTGTAAGAAACATCCGTAATTTATGTAGTTTATAGAATTTCCGGACAAAATTGTTCGGAGAAAACGCAACAGCCAACTTTTCCATTCATCTTTGATCCATCAGTGTAGATATCGACCGATTCCTGTATCCTACGTCTTTCCATGATCTCTAGCAGTGATGACGGACTTGAAACCGTGGCGGAAGCAAGGAATCGGAGGAGTGAGGTCTATTTTCTCTGGCGTTGGCCGATATTCCCATCATGCCAGAGATTTAGAGCTTTCAATCGAATCGCAGAGCACTTGACCTGCTGTTTTGTAAGGAGCTCCGTCGGGAGCCAATCTAATAGCATAATCAATGCCTTTGTCGGGGAAATGCGTATAGCCCCGGTGATTGCAATAGCTGCAATACTCCTGATCTTATTTAGCAGGTATGGTTGGATGTTTGGTTGTAGTGGCAGCCCCTTTTAATCCAAAGGTGGCTCACTTAGGCCACGAGAGGCCCATTGTGATACCACAGAATATAAGGGCGGCACTAGAACCTGCGGGATGACGAGAACCATCCAGATTCTCGAATAAAGCCGGCTATGCAGCCAATGTCCAAATCAGCTACTTCCGTGAGGTTGTCCAGGAAGGGCGTGCCCAAGGTTTGCATGCGCTTCCTGGACAGCGCCGGACATTTGCCCAGAAAGTGTTTGATAGTTCCTTCCTCTTCCTCTGATCTGCAACTTCTGCAGAAATCATTGAAAGGGACACCCAATCTTTCTACGTGTCTGCCGATCAGACAGTGTCCCGTCAGTACGGAAACGACGGAACTCAGGGTTTCGCGGCTTATATTGAGGAGCCGCTTGATGCGTTTGGAGCACAGTGCGTGCCAAGATTGCCTGGTTGTGCTACAGCTTTCTTCGAGCAGCCAGGCCCTATTCGCCCCATCCACGCAGTGCTGCTTAAATCCTAGCTTTATGGAAGCTAGAGGTTGGCCGAATTCGTGGGTAAGTGTATATTCCTGAAGCTCGGTGCCAGCTCTCGCTGGGGCATCTGCTTCGCAGTTTCCAGGTATATCATTATGCCCCGGTACCCAGCAAAGAATCACTTCACGGTGAAGCGACATCACGTTCAGTTGTGAGCGGCATTCCATAGCAATTTTAGATGAAGTATGCACGCTGAATAATGATTGGATAGCAGCTTGACTGTCAGAAAAGATGTTTAAATTTTTTATGGAAATTTTCTGATTTCTCAGCCAGTCAACTGCCTTATAAATCGCAATGACCTCTGCCTGAAAGACGCTGCAGTGGTCTGGTAATCGGAAGGATAGTTTCAGGCCTGACTGTTCTGAGAATACGCCACAGCCAACTCTTCCATCCATTTTTGATCCATCAGTGTAGATTTCGACCGATTCCTGTATCCCATCTCTTTCTATGGTCCAGTCCTCCCTACTCAGGATGACTGACCTGAAACCATGGTGAAAACAGGGAATCGGAGATGCAAGGTCCACTTTCCCTGACGTTGGCCTATCTTTCAAACGAACAGCAGTGCACTTGGCCAGCTGTCTCGTAAGTAGCTCTGTCGGAAGCTAATTTAGTAGCATAAATAATGCCTTTGTCGGGGTAGTCTGTAGAGCCCCGGTGATTGCAATAGCCACACTCCTTCTGACCTAGTTAAGCAGGTTTACATTTGATGCTTTCGCCATCACTAGCCACCAGATAACCGCGACATACAGAAGGATTGGTTCCACTATCGCTGTATAGAGCTATAATACAGTTTTGGGTTTCAGTCCCCACCTTTTCCCAATAGCTCGTTTGCAGCACTAGATTGCGCATGCCGCTTTACGCGCTCTTTCTGCTGTGTTCGCTTTCCACGCTAGTTTGGAGTCCAGAATTAGACCTAAATATTTGACCTGATGAGATGGATTGTGACTAGTGTCATCAAGTTTAGGTGGGACAAATTGTGAAATTTTGTATCTTATCGTGAAGAGAACAAGTTCCGTTTTCTGCGGATTAATCTTTAGACCGTACTCTTGGCTCCACTTGGTTCGTTCTAGTTTAGTTAGTTTTAAGTTTTAATCTGAGTTTTTTTGGGAGTTTTCTCTGAGATTTGGAAGTCGTTTAATGTATTTTCAATACTTGATGCTTCACTGATTCACTCCTCTTTTGCCAAACTATATGAATGCATTGTACAATCCAGGCTTTATTATTGCCTTTAAAATCTGATTGCTATTGAGCAATATGTCTTTTGCAGAAGTCAATCAAATGCAACAAGTCTTCTGAAGTTTGGATCAGCTGAATTGGGTGCACTACTTGAAGTTGCTACCGTCTTCACTGACGACGCCGTTCACCCTGATATTTTATGCCTGAAACCCAGGCACTATGAGGTACCTGAAGTTCATCTCTTTTGATTTCGTGTCTACCTTTCCAAATGAATGAATAGAGTTAACCTGTTTAGTGAACATTCGGATCCTTTTTTCCGACTTCTAGTGTATTTCAAAGCTAGTTACTTGGTCAACTTATTTTACATATTAATGTAAATGATCTACGCGTTTCGATTTTCGGTGTGCTAGTAACCTATCGCTCAAGCTAGAACCAAAGCGCACCCCGGTGGCTGATGTAGACCTTTGGAAGCTAGTACCTTTAAACTTGCTAGAAAGCGTTCGTATGGACTTTTGTTTTAATTTTTTTTTGGCGGTGGAATCTAAAGAAAGTATATGCGTTTAAAAATTGTAAGACGCCGAGCTTGTAGCCTTTAAATTTCGTGATTCTTTAAGACTATCACATTCTAAAGATGATCGATTTGCACATACTAATGCGTATTTTGATTCACCAATGCCTCTTTTACACCGTACACATAATACGAGTGGCTTTTAGCTTGGTTCTTTCCTCAAATTCGATCTTAATCTACAAAACATAGTTGTTTGCTTCGCTACGTAGTCAAAATTTTATACTTTTAATCACTTTTCATCTTACTCTGCGATTTGGACGCTTTTCCCGTTCTAATTTTTGTTGTAAATAAATATAACAAGGCAGCATACAAATTTCAATAGTTCTCTTTTCATAGTGTAAAAAATTGTTTAATATCAATTTTCGAAAATTATCGAACCACTTCGACAGTCATCTTTTATACGAAAAACAATACATTACAAGGAAGTACCTTTAAATAGCAAAAAAGGTTAAACGTAACAATATGGACGATGTGTGATCCTTCCAAAAAGATTATTAAATTTGTAGATAAAATTTTCAGCCTACTAAACTATGCCACGATAATTAATTTAAATACAAAAATCATATACTCACATCGACGACTGGCTAAGTTCGGCAACTCCCAACTTTATCGGATGATTCAACGTAGTTATACTATATTCCGAGTCATTCATTTCGGCTCGAAACATGTGCGTGTTAAGATCATTCAACCACGCCATCATTGAATGGTAGCCCTTATTGTTATACCACACCATGCTTTGTGAGTCGTTGAACGATATTCCACCGTAACGATTCATGTGGTATTCACTGAATGAGTCCAGTAACCACGAATACGAATAGTTGGAACTCCCAAAACTGTGACAATCACCCCGACAGTCTTCCATGAGCAGTTCATGTGTATCTTTTCCGAACGGGTCCCCATTTTCGTAGCTTAAGAACTCTGCACTGTTACTATACAATGCTTTCGACAAATTCAGGACTTTGTCGTGATCGCCTTCCGGTCGTATTTGTAAAAATCCCATTGCAATTATCTCGAATATTGCAGGCAGCAGAAGTGTACATGCTAACAATCGGTAGTTTCGTCGAAAATGCTTCAAACGCTTCCAAAGTAGATGCTGAGCAATTTCCAGTTGTGGTAAATCATTTCGTAGAGTTTGTTCGTTTTTGCTCAGATCTATCTTTTCATATTTGGCATCGAAATCTACATCTCCGTTTATATATTCTTTTTCTTTGTTCAAGGAATTGAAAACCTCTTCCAGATTTTTGCTAGAGACAGCAATGTCTCGTATTTTACCTTTGTGTCGAAGATTCTCTAGATGTTCTATGAGCTCGGCGCATCTATAACAGAAAGATGTTAAGAGTGACATTACTTCCAATTTCACTTGTATTTCGAGCTGATTAACTGCTTACCTATTCGGTTCGCCTGTTGCTCCAACGTAAGGAACTTTCACTTCGAAAATTCTCGATTCAGGTTTTTGAGTTATTGTGGAGTTGTCCGTATACTCAAGCAGCGATGATTGCACTATTTCAATAGCATTTGGTTCGTCTTCGAACACTATGGTTAGCTCGAACCACTCAGTGAATAATCTTTTCAAACTTTCTGGACTATGCTCAGCAATCACTCGTCCTTGATTCATTATAACAACTGAGTCTCCTAAATACTCCGCCTCATCTAGATAGTGGGTGGCCAGCACTACTGCTCGGCCTTTCCGCAATTGTTCCACCAGCTCCCACACTGTTTTCCTAGCTTTTGTGTCGACACCGCTACAAGGCTCATCCAAGATGACTAGATTGGGTGAACCTGTATAAAATAGGCAACAGAAGGTCACAACATTTGGTTATGGTAGTATTATTTTCAAACCTTACCAATAAACGCTATTGCTACACAAAGACGACGCTGATAACCACCAGAAAGCTTATAGGCCTCATAGTTTTCATATTTGCCAAATCGGAGACTCTTCATTGTTCTTGCTACCTCCAACTCAAAGCCACCATCCAGTTTTATTCGGGCATACATTTCCAGGTGCTCTCTGGCCGTAAGTTGAGGTATAAGAATGTTTTCCTGACAACATAGTCCAATTTGGTCCATCTTGAGACCATCGCATAACGATTGAGACAACGCCACATGTCCAGAGGTGGGTATTATTTGGCCTGTTAGAGTTTTTCTGAAAAATATTAAACATTATTGTTTATGGTCTTACATTATGTTCAATTTGCTTCAGTCTAAGATAAAATTATTATTGTGATTAAAATTGATTGTAAAACTAACAAAAGATTTCCTTCAAAAATATTTTAGAGTCTTACGAGTTTTAGATATTTGATATGATAAGTAAAATTCAACAAAAGCTTACATTAGCGTACTTTTTCCAGCACCGTTGCGACCAAGCAAGCATGTTATATTGTCCTTGGGAAAAACTATTGAAACATTACTAACTGCTACTTTCTCTGGAGGATAAATTTTTGAAACATTTTCCAACACGCAGCCAACGTTTAAATCTAAATCGTCTCTAGGGACTGTGTGGAATT
Organism: Oxycera nigricornis; assembly: GCA_963942545.1. Taxonomy (NCBI): domain Eukaryota; kingdom Metazoa; phylum Arthropoda; class Insecta; order Diptera; family Stratiomyidae; genus Oxycera; species Oxycera nigricornis. The sequence goes on from OZ012660.1 coordinate 27,494,298, forward strand.
TGAATTCATCTGGAAAAGAAAAGCACTTTTTACATTGGAGATAGATATTGACTTCAAATTAATTTACCATCTTTCGTTCTCTCAATCAAATACCCAATAACCGCATATAGTATAAAATCAAGGATCATCATCAACACTGCATAGCGAAACTCGCTATCAGAGCTACCACCTACGGACATGCCTTTCCCTTGCAACTCCAAACGCATTATCACATTCCACGCATAGCAAAATGCTGTTGTGAACGACAGATTTGTGATGAATCTCAAAAGTCCTGACAGCGTAGCACCAAGCGATATTACAATAATGTACGGCAAGAATGAGATCAAAAATAGGATTGAGGAAGACACTGATCCAATACTGGCTGAATTGAAAAACGACGAACACATATAGCTGCAAGGTAAAAGCGTGAAAATGGACACTGATCATCAATGAATTTCGTGCTTACCAAAATGATATCACACACAGTCCGAACAGGACTAGAAACAAAAACAAAAAAATCAGACTAGTATATTGCATAATCGCCCCCGTGTACAGGATGAAACAGCACAGAATAAAGACAATGGCCAGCTCTATGAGCGTTGTGAGTAGCCATGTGATAATCTCAGATGACTCCTTCAACCCCATTGCACGCATTAGCTGAAAAGATACGTTTTTGTAAAACAATTTCACTAGACTTTTTTCAAAGAAAACCATGCGAATTCTCGATTAGAATTTCGAACAAATTAAAATGCACTTGTAAGTGATATTATCCTACCATAGTATTGTGACTCTCCTTCATCCAAATTCTGTACCTAGTGCATGTTGCGATTTGAACAATCAATGCTATAAAAAACGCCATTTGGACGGATTGGGCCAGGTATAATCCTGTTTTAAAGCTGCAAACGATCGGACATTATAAAATTCTCATGGCTTCATAGTGCGTGCAACTTACTCATCCTTGGTGTATTCTGGATAAGGAAACTGTTTCGTGTGAACAAGCATTCCATCGACTTCGAACTTATCAGCAGTTGACTTTTTTCCACCAGTTCCTAGCAGTAGATCGAAAAATCCTCCACCTCCTATTTGACGCTTCCTACGGCTCTTCGGTGTTGCTGACTCAGAGGTATTCGTCAGGGTTGCGTCAGTAGTATCGCCTGGATTTGTGTCCACTTGAGTTCCTTCTTTTGTACTATTGCTAAGATCTTCAGCAATCTTAGCATCATCCATTTCAATCGGTTCTGTTGAGAACATAACAGCTGGCGTGGTTGTGCTCTCTTCTTCATCTTCATCATCAAAATTGAAGTCATCATCACTATCATCACCAGCAGGATTGAAAAACCAATCGTCATCCCCAGGAATACTTGCCCCACCTTCGCTGCTCGTTTCGTTCAGCATTTTTGCTTTCTTCTTGGCTTTTATGATAGCCACATCAACAGCATGCTTGACTTGGACGAATCCTCGGTGGTAACGCATATCCAGCTCAAAATTACCGTCAGGACCCGGAAACCAAAATCGATTTCGATTCTCAATCGTGGGCGGACTGTTGTCGACATCCATTCGAAACTTGTAAACGATATCTTTATCAGAGGCTTTGTCGAAGTATATTCCGGCGTAGAAGAGCTTCTTCTTGCGTAATTCGAACGCTTCTTTTTCAAGTGCTTCCTCAGAGTCCACCGGGACGAATCGATCGACAGCAAAGCATTCGAGGATGTTGTAAGCAATTCGTATTACGTCAGCAATGACCGGATCGGTCGCTATACGTTTCGCTACTTGCTCCACCATGTTGATGTCAATCGCTCCACCCACTGCCTGTTGTACCAACGGAGATTTGACCAATTCTAAGAGACGATAAAATTGAGCCTTAAATTTCTCGTCGGTTCGGAGTTTGACCATGACTGTGTTCAGGGCTCTGGTGAAGTTGAGAAGCTTATCCAATTCCACGAAGGTTTGATTTGCCTGGTGAAATAAATAAGCTCAGTGGTCATAATTGCTTTGGTAGTTCGATTATAACAAAAAAATTAACTTGATCATCGTTTCGTAATAATACCCAGTAATTGATTACTTTTTTTCATAATTTTTGTTAGTTTTAGATTTCCACCCTCTATAGATCCACAAAGAAGTCAAATTGACGCTATCTTATTTAGCAAAAATTTATATGGAAAACATTTTCAAGCGTATATTTTTTTAAATCTCAAAGAAAAATGTTATGGAAAAATTAGGTATACACAATTGAATTTTAATTTTTCACAACAATAAGACGTTTTGAAATTTATCTTAAAAAAATCTCTTTATTAAAAACAAAATTCTCATGACGTATAGTACATCCGATGGTTTGCAACTGTAAGAGGTTTTAGTATAAAGGCACAGAGATTTTCAAGAAAACCTAAAATTTTCAAACGCTTTTCTTGTCGGAATCATTTTAATCAGGTATATATATTTTTATGGAATAAAAAAGGACTTTAAACATAAATTATTGATTATATGGAGTAATCGTCGAAATGAAAAATAGAATTGACCAAAAAATTGCTTCAATGAAATCTAATCTTTGGATGAATTGTTGTGCGTCTTCAAAAATCCGAAAAAAGATATATGCTAGGTTTTTTTATAATTTATTCAGTACAAAGTCATGATTTGAATCTTACATAAATCGGGATAAGATTAAATTATTTGGACTTTCTAGTCAGTGCCCTTGAAAGACTTTCTTTATAATTGCAAATAAGGAGTCTATGTACAAATCATTTGATTTTGTTGAGTTTTTTACATCGTATTGTCAAGCTCTTTTTTTCCTGTCCGTTTGATGCTTCCTAATTCAATGAAATATTCCAGTTAGCAAAAAAGATTTCTTCAGCTCTCTCTTCAGAAATTCTTTTTGAAGCTCATGCCTTATTCTAATATGGTTACAATAACATTGGGTCAGAATCAATTTCTGATTTCTTCGTGACACAAATCTTCTATAAATTTTCTTTATTTTACTCCAATTTTGTTTGGAGTCGGAAGGAAATTTTTAATGTTTTGATTCCAGATTTCATAGTTCTTTGACCGCTCCGAGAATTAAATGTAAATTTTCCATTTTTTGTATGCTTCTAGCGTTCATTAATAGTCATAGCATTGAATTAATTTTTACTACGTATATTAACTTATTTATTTATTATTTAACTGTGCTGTAATATGAGACAAGCATTCAAAATATTTGCTGATTTTCACATCATCCATCCTGATTTAATTTAATAGTTAAATTTGATTAATCTGAGCACTTTTTTGGATGAACTATAGACTGATATTCACCCCTGTCTTATTCGATACTTTTTCCAGCATATCTCGCTATTTCACACCTGGCTTTCAGTGATCCTTAAGGTTCCATATGTGTACTATTTCTATGCTCTTCATTTTTTAATGATATCCTTCATTGTTTCTCTGCCAACTCCTATAACTGGCTGCACTGTTTCCTAGTCCACAGCATTATATATTATCAATTCACGGGAATTTATTACCACCAAATCAACAATATCTATTTAAAATACGTTGAGTAACCTTGAAATATCGACATGAATAGTTTTCTTCACATTCTAAGAAGAATGTGTTCCATTCGAACTCTTTATTGTCTATACGAAGATACAATTCCTGCTTTGAATTTTGATAACATCATTGTGTATTATTTCTTTTTTCTTTCATCAGGAGAACCGTTAGTAATTCCAAAACATATCTGTATCTTATCAAACTTTGCATAATTTTGATGACTAAGATCTTGGTCGTCTTCGCTAAGGCTTTCCAAATTTTAACATCAGAGGAAATTTGGTGTTATTTTCTTGCATTTTCACGTCACCCTAAGGATATTCAAATGCATCTTAATGTGTTGAGAATTTTCCATTTCTGTTTTTAGCCCGTCTTGGATCCTACTCCTGCGTGTTTAAGCGTCAATATTCACATTTGCAAGTTTTAAATGAGTTCACTAGTTGGACTATATCATTTGCACAATTCTGTTCACCAAAGCATTTTTTTACTGTTCACCTGATTTATCTGGTTTAATTCGAAAAACTTCGTCGAAAATTATATTGAACAGTAGTGGGAAGGAACGCAGCATTATTTAACACCCTTAACATTTTGGAAAATTCGCAAAAACTACAAAATATGAAGAGGCACGTATTTTGCATTAATTTGAAGCTCTTTTCTCAGTTTTACTATCGTAGAAGGGATGCATTTACTTGAGAGATATTTTGATATTATATTGCCATTCCTTTTATCAAACATGGACATTGAAGTAAATACTTCCTAATTATTTGATTGGGAAAGGTAAGCATATAGCTGATCTCCCAACTGATTAAAGAGGACTATCACCTCATTTGGATCAATTAGTTTCCTGATATATTTGTTCAGTAAAAATCCAATATTAAAATTTCATTAAATAATGCATACTCACATATGATATGATCTCTTTAGTTTCCTCCGTTTCCGGCCCATATATGATTTTCCCCTGAATAATTGGCATAATTTGGCTCCATGTAATCTTTCCGAAATTATTGTTATTTACATCCAAATACAATTGCTTGCAATACGGAGCTGAAACCAATATTTATTTGTGTTAAAATTACTTAATGTTAAATATTTTCGCTCTTATTACTTGGCATAGCATTCAGCTCATCTGGATTGGCACCGTTCAAATCTTCAGAAGTCAAAATATTGTTCACATATCGAATGTTATTACTACGTGGAAATGGTTTGCCACAAATTATATTTCCAGATCTAGTGAACATTTGGTTGTCTGTGAATATTCAGAATGTTTGATGAATAATGAGACACATTTTAGAGAGTATTTTCGAAAATGTGCTTCACAAGGATGCAATGTGAAATTTAATTATATATTATATTCCCAATAAAATAATAATAAAATAAATTAAAAATAATAAAATAAAATTTTCAACTAGGGAGAAACCAACTTTGAAAGATGTTCTCGGTTGAATATATTATTTATGTAATAAAAATCAATAGCTTTTTTTACTTAAGGCAGAACAACGTAGAAAAGTGTGGGTTAAATTGGCATAAGAGTTAAAAGAGGAACTTACCTGCAAATAACTTTTTGATGTCGAAACTTGTGCCCACCATTTTTTCAACTTCGGGGAGCCTTTTAACCAGATCATTTATATTTTCTGTGGAAAATAACATTGGCTTCATTTCAAAAGTTTGAACAGAAAACAAATTTACTTACTTTCCATAAAACTAAATTTCGAATTTGTTACGATGGCCAACGCGGACCCAACAAAATTTGCCTTGTCGGGCAGTTCCACAATAGTTTTATACAAGGCATCTTCACTTAGGAATGTTTGGACTATGTTCAACACGGGCTTGAGCCTGGAAAATTTATGATTCAAGTTATTTTTTTATATTTTTAATGCTTATTATTTGGTTCCAAAAAAATTATGATTTCTTTTTGGAATTTTCGGTAAGTTGGTAGTTTAAAAATTATTGAAAAATATAAGTTGAAGTAATTTTTAAGTAGCTTGTTTTCTTATTGAGCTAAAATCCCTCGTATGTATGAAGAAACATGTAAGATTTTCAAAAATATATAATTTTTTTACTTTTTTTTGGGTTGAAAATAAACGCTATTAAAATTATGCAAGTGGTGCACTTTGTTTATGTTGAGCATATTTTGAAAGTGAGCAAAAAATGGTTAGCAAAAGTTGTTATTTTCTATTATGAAAATCAAATTACATCTTAAAAACGTCACCATTTTAAAAAAATTATATTTGTTTTTGATATTTTACCTCGTCTAGTCTATTACTAATTGTTACTTTTTCCAGCTCAATTAAGATGGAAAATCACGTTAAGAGGCCTATTTTCACGCTTTTTTTGGATTTTTTTTTGAAGGAGTGGAAATAATTAGATTTAATTGAAATTAACAAGCTATTTTATTCAAATTTTGAACTACATTTCATAATTTTTTCAAGTAATGATGATCAAATTTCGCAAAGTTAAAAGATGTTCTTCATGGAAGTCCGTCGTCCGAGTCTCTCATTACCGTGCATGCTCGAGTTCACAATTTGAATGTGAAAACAATCCAAGCAAATTTTTCATATTATTTATTTGTTTGATTAGGTTTGGGAAATTTTAAGAATTGAAAATTTGTGACGCGTTTAAAAAAAAATTCAAATTTTTTCGTGCAGTTGTCATTAAAAAAACACTAAATCGAAAGATTTTATCTCTATTTCAGGTTACACGCAACAGTTATATGCATATTTAATAAGGATTCAATGTTTTTGAAGATCGGTCAGAAATTTCCTAAGATACGCGTTTTTAGAAAAACGCATTTGAAAACAAATTGCTAAAAACTGAGAATCAAGCACGCTTCGTTTCTTGCCGCAAAAATATAAGAAGGACTTCGAATATCGGCCTAAAACATAGCTTTTGATTTCCACTATAAAAAAGGCGATTTTTTGAACCGTGTAATGTGAATCCCCCCCCCCTAAAGCTTCAGTTGAGAGAAAATGATCAACGAAAGGCAGCAATAAAAGCCCGATTAGAACGGTGAAAATAACTTCGAATACGCCCAAATTAACTTACGATTTAAATTATGAAATTAAAATCAATTAATGGAAACAAAACAATTGTTTTGTGGTTTTTTGAGTAACCCCATAAAAATTCTTGTGTATTTATAGATACATTTGAAATCTCACTAAAAGAGGAGTACGTAATAGTTATTCAACGTTAATATTAACATTTATATATATATATATATATATATATATATATATAAATATATATATAAATGTAAGATTTACCTTAAAAACTAAATTAAAGTTTAAAAAAATGTTCTGCGAAAGAAATACGAAGGCTAGTTCTCTTATGGTGCCTTAAAAGTTAATTGTTCAAAATTGATTGAAAGTAAAAGTTCTATGAATGGATGATAATACCATTTACAACTTATTGTTTATATAATTTTATTAGATGTTTTCTTTACTATGGAGAATATAATCAATTATCTGAACAGGTATGTTTTATCTATATGTATATTAATTTTGTATGGTTAAGACGATTAAATAGACTTACGGTGCATTTTCATGTGTGGCATATTCCTCATAATGTTTCGAATCAATACACGAATTTTCTATGGAACATATATACGAATGGAAAAATGAGAGTAGATGATCTTTAGTTGGCAGTTCACGTGATTGAAATTGACATTCCGGTTTTAAGGACGGTTGAAAACGACCCCGCAAGGAGTACAGAGCCACAAAAATTATACAAGGCCAAAGAAATTGCACAATTGTCATCCACTGGAAAAAAATAGAAAGCCGTCAATAAATCTATTTAAATATAATTAAAATTATGTACTCACTGGTTGTCGTACGCGTACTAACGCGTCTTTTTTCAGGAGGGCCTTTACTTGGACCCAACTGAATTTATCCTTGATTGATATCATTATCTTATCACAAACGTTATTCCCATTTTATTTATCTGTAAGTAAGAAATGATCAAGTTAGATTTCTATCCACAGAAAAGGTTAATGCAAATGGCAATAGCCATAGAAAGATAAAACACGATTGTTCCAAAACTTGTTTGGTAAGTAAATATTTGTAGGATTTTTTTTGGATCTAATGGATCAATAAAATTTCAGTAGCCAGCAAAAAACAACTCTTTTCATAAAACAGTTTGATCTGCTTTCAACTTGCTTTAATCGGATGCAAAATTTGGTTGTATGTTATAACACTGTCTTCGGTAACGAACGTAGTCAATTTTCAAACAAAAAATAAATGTGTTTCCGAATTTTTCAAGGTCACTTAGAAGTCAAGCAGCCGAAAAATTTTTTAATAATAATTAATTGTCATTTTTTTAATGGTTATGTGATAAGTTTTTTAAAGAACTTATTTCGCCGACAATCTTAAATTAGATGCAGGTGTCCAAATGAAACTTCATTTTTTTTCTTGTAGTTTTTACGGTAAAATGCAAAATAGTTCTTTTGAAATTCTTAACTCGAATGACTTGAATCACAAATGATTGTTTGTTCAGTGCATAAAACCTGTTGATGGAACTGAACGTTAAATTTTATATACTACTTTATTGTTTTGGGCTATCCAAATTTTTTCCAAATATAATGGATGCTACGAAATTATTTTGTGCATGAGAATGAGCTCATGACTTACTTGAAAGCTTAAAAAAATACCATTAATTAAATCTCTTCGAGTCCATTCATTCATTCATAAAATATTTAGCACCCTTTCAATGGACAATGAACGATTGCTAGCGTTTTTATTCTCAAATATATTCTCTTCAAGACTTTATTCTCATCAAAATTATTTTAATTTGCATTAAGTACATAACAATAAAATGAAAATGATTCAAGTTTCGCAACATCATTTACATTTAATAGTCTTTTTTTAATAGTTGCTCACAGGCAAAAATTAAATTTGAAGACCAGCCACGCTTTCAAGAGAATATCATTTCTTCCATGTTTTGAATACTAACTATTCTATTATTTTCACTGAAAACCCCGGGTATACGATCTTAGATGCTTAGTTTTGATTAAAGAAACCAACTTGGCGTACTGAAGGAATACAAGTTGCCCATAAGTGTCTTTATCGTCTTGTTTTTAATGAACATATTCATTACCTAGCTACGTTCTTACGAGAACGTGTTTTATATAGAATGCATCTAATGATACAATCGTAGTTTTTTCTTTGTTAAATGTTAAAGCCAGTAATTTTCTTAAGGCAATGGTAGTTTGTCGAGATAATTATAGAGAAACAAGCATTTGAAATGCAAGACAATTTTCAAGACAAGCTGATTGCTAATTGATTATTGTGGAAGAAATTAGGACGATCAGATCAGAATTATTAAGTCAGCCTTCCTTACGTTTTACTACCTGTTCATCAACGTCACATGATAAACATGTCGGATAACACTTTGCACAGAATTATTTAAATAGGAAAATAGTCAAGAAACAAGTTTCATTATAAGTTAACGAGTCGTTCTGAAGATTTATCTTTCACGTGAAGGTTTTTACCGACAATGAATACACTTTTTATGTTTGCAAAAGAGGTATAATTTCGAAAAACTTAAAATGATACAAAGGATGATTTCGCACTTGTTTTTTAGTTTTTATTTTAATATGTAAAACAAATATCAACTATAATATTATTTAAACGCCCATAATCTAATTTTCAATGAATCTGCCAAATGAAATATGCTTAGTTGCACCAATGAAAGTAATACCTCATTCGTATGGTCAATGTATAATTTAATTATCTAACTTGCATCTTTGAGATGAAAGTTGCCCATTCACATAATCCTGTTAGCAATAAGAAATTTTCCGAAATATCGTTTTCATTCAACTTCGATCTCAATAAAAATATGGGTCCTTCTTTGATGAATTGTGATGGGCAGCATATAATATTTGGTTGTTGAATTAACGTGTCAGGCAAAACGATTTTATTTTAATCTTAAAAAGTATAGTGTTGATTTCTCCATTATCAGATACAGCCACTAAGTTTACATTTTGCAAACAAACCCCTACATTTTAACCATCGTTAAACTCACATCACGATTAATGTAACCCTTAAATTCGGCAATTATTGCTTTGTACAGCCGCCTCTAAAAGTTGTTAACCAAAATTCCAAGAAAAAGTTAGAATTGGGTAAGAGTTTCAAAAATTTTAAATCTACAATACGCTTTCTGATTGTAATATACCTTTCGATTATGTCTCGCTAAAAGAATATTCAGTGAAAACGTCATCTGGAATTTGTGGATCAAAAATCTTCTAGCAATTCTATTACAATTCCCAATATGCAATAAAACTAGTTTTACCATATATATTTTTCAAAAAACAATTCAATCCTAAATAGTCTCTACGGTTTGGTCTTAGCAATTATTTTGCTTATCATTAGCTAGCTCTTAATTCGGTTGAAATGTTGCATTGAAAGTCCATTGATATTTTCAAGCATCTAATTAATTTAGTGAAGATAATATTCTGAGATGATAAGAAGGTATAGTCAGGAAATTCTGAGAGTTTCATAGAAAAATTGAAATTGTTTTAAATGTGTGAGTGTGTCACTAATTATGGCGTTAAAGTTTTAGCTGCTTCGGTTAACACTAGATTTACCATACCAGTCAAAATGACTGGTTTTACCTTTTATTTCATAAATATTTACTATGTATATTTATTTTTTTTCGAAACTATTATATGACTTTCATAACAACAATTAAATACAAATAATTTGATAAGTTAATTTGATTTTGTGTTCATAACAAAAATTTTTTTTTTGTTTTTGGTACTTATACCGAAACCAGTCATTTTGACCTGGTACACGTTTTTGTAGTTCTATGTGCAAATGCTTTATATTCTTCACTTTTAGGAAATTCCCTTGTTTGGAAAATGGCGTGTAAAGAAAAATGTTTGCACATCCCTGGTAAAATAGTATTGTATAACAGCATATTTTTCAAATTTCATATTTTTCGGGGATCTCCCTATTTATTTATTTTATCAAGAATTTCGTAGGAAACTGTTATAAACCATTATTTATTCATTGAGTTCTGTTCTGTTCAGTAAGAAATAATTTTATTACTTTTGCTACATACAAATTGCTCATAATGGAAAAACGAAAAATTTTGAAATTGGAAGAAATACAAGATATACTTTCGGATCTATCAGACGTTGATGGTGGTGATAGCGAATATGAGTTTTTGGGATGCGACAGTGATACGGATGATGATGGTAATCAAAGTGTTCATATTGGAAGCAGTGATAACGAGGAATTTGATGAAAATGTTGGAGGCGAATCGAGTGACGAAGAAGACAACATAAGACAACAGCATAATACGCAAAAACGAAGATGTATGCGGCTTTCCTCGAGTTCTGAAAAGGAAAACACACAAAATATGCAAATTGAAGTTTCTGCTGATGGAACAATTTGGAAAAAAATACAAGAAGGGGGTGCCGTTGGAAGGTTACCAAGTCATTGCATTTTCAAAGATTTACCTGGGCCTACAGCACATGCTAGAAGAAATATTATGGAAGAAGAGGTAAGCAGTGCCTTCTTACTATTGATTGATCATCATATATTAGAACATATTAGAAATTGCACTGAAATAGAAGCCTCTCGAGTTTTAGGTAAGAAGTGGACCCTTTCGCAGGAAAAACTGAAGGCTTTTATTGGAATATTGTATGGCCGTGGTGCATACGAAGCAAAAGGTTTGAAATTATCATATTTATGGAACAAAAAGTGGGGTCCTGATTTTTTTTCCGAAAATATGAGCAGGAATGACTTTACGGAAATTTTACGTTTTATTCGCTTTGATAAAAGAAATGAGAGGAGTCAGCGCTTGCAAACGGATAAATTTGCGCTGGTATCAACTGTTTGGGATAAATTTATCGAGAATAGTCAAAACGCTTTCAAACCAGGAGCATTTATCACAGTAGATGAGCAACTGTTTCCAACGAAGGCTAGATGTCGATTTACCCAGTATATGCCAAACAAACCAGACAAATTTGGGATAAAATTCTGGCTGGCTTCTGATGTTGAAACGAAGTATGTTATAAATGGCTTTCCCTATTTAGGAAAAGACGAAAAACGAAATTCGTCAACTCCTCTCAGTGAATTTGTTGTAACAAGACTACTAGAACCTTATATCATGAAAGGAAGGTGTGTGACAACCGACAATTTTTTTACCAGCCTCCCCCTGGCTTCAAAATTATTAGCTAAAAATACTGCATTGGTTGGTACAGTACGTTGCAACAAACGGGAGCTTCCAAAAATTTGCAAAGAAAAAAAAGATGGTATGGAACGTTTTTCAACGCATCTATATGAAACAAATGAATGCACACTTACTGTTTATAAGAGTAAGCCTAACAAAAAGGTTGTTTTATTGAGTACTAAACACAAAGGCGTCAAAATTGATACCAGTTCCAAGAAACTACCTGAAACTATATCTTTTTACAATAAAACCAAATTCGGTGTTGATGTAACTGATCAAATGGCAAGAAAGTATAGTGTGAAATCAGGATCCAGAAGGTGGCCACTTCAAGTATTTTTCAATATTTTAGATTTGGCCGGCATCAATTCCTGGATTTTGTATAGAAGTATAACAGGAAAGAATATTTCTAGGAAAGACTTTTTGTTTCGATTAGCTGAAGAGCTCACATCTGAATATAAGTCATCAAGCCAAGGGAGGGCAAGTGAAATTCTCCGTCCAGCAACCCAGAATCCCCGGCCAGTACGTAAATGGTGCCAAATAGGACTTTGTAATAACAACAAGACAACTACAAATTGTGACATCTGTAAGAAATATGTGTGCGGAAAATGCGTGGAAAAAAAAGTTAGTATTTGTAAAGCATGTAAACATGATCATTCTGAATAAAACTGGAATATAATTGATGAGTTTTTATATTTTTATTTTTTATGGGGGTACGAACTTATGCCTCAAACTGAAACGGAAGTTATGCCCCAATTTTTTTTTGACATTACTTATTTGCCCTGTGACATAAATTGATTTTTGGGATATAATTTCATATTTTTTTGGGCATATTTCATAAATAACCGAGATATTAAATCCCTAAATTTTTAATTTCAATGTTATCAATGCGGGGGGCCTTGCCCCTCACACCCCCCGCTTATTGGAAAAACAACCCTTGCTTCGCCTTAGAACCAATTTTTATATATCTCATCAATTCTCTCAAACGATAAAGCATTATAATATAAATGAATAGAACTTGTCATATACAGTCAAATTGACTGGTTTTGGTATAAATAGGTATGTAAATTTGTTGGTATATCTAGTGTTAATAATAAGGTGGGACGTGGCTTACGGAGCTTAAAAACGTAATCTCAACAATAAGAGTATGATTTGTTTTAGTATGTCAATTTTATCTTTTATATTAAGACATATAACTTTTCGTTTCCTGCTGAATTGTATAAAAACACTGATGTAGTTCATTGTAAAATAGCTGCAATATTGCATACTTAAGCAACATTCACAACATTTTAGGCAGTACCTGAGGACAATGCCCGAACTCACACGAAAACCACACATTCAATGATGGAAATTTAGAGAAGGTATGAATAGTGGTAAAACAAAAAAAAATCGATCAAAAAATTTGCGCATTCCATGGAAATTTTTATTTTTTAAAAAATACTAGTACATCTAGAAAAAAATACTGGTTAATTTTACTGAATTCATAGGAAGTTCTCAAGGACCACTTACATTTATCTTTGCTACAAACAATGAAAATTACTGAAATTTATTTTAGCTGAGAACTAAATTAATTTTGAATATCAATTGCATATAATGTTTAAATATATGGAAACGAACTGTTGCTAGTGATAGTACTATACTACCATTCAACTGTGAAACTGATATACACAAAAGATTTGAAAATTAATTATAATTTTTTATTCATTGCACGTTATAAAACTTTTGTTTGTCAAATAACGTTCAAAATTATGATGAGAGTGAACACTGTGCTTGGGAAAAATATGAGAAATTATAAATACATTTCCTCTAAGTATGCATATTTCAGAGGAACATCATATGACCATTGAATTGATGACAATAAGTAATATTATTGAAAATTTAAGGAATTCACACGATTTTTTTCTAAAAACTGCGGCTGCTTAGTGCTTATGCAGCAGTTTTCCAAATTTGAAAAAATGCTATTTTTCCCAGTCATTTTAATGAAAGAAAATTTCGAAAATAAATGTTTTTTTTTGTGTTTAGTTTCGCCTTGTATCAAAAATGCATGTTGCGAAAAACAACGCTTAGCGATTGTTAGATGGATAAATCGTAAAGGTTTTTGTTAGATTTACTATTACAAAAATATTCAGTCATCATGTGGGGACGGTTTTTTGATGAGTCAGCGTATTATAATTTACAACCGCATTATTTTTTTTGAATTTATTAAAAAAATAATCAAATACATAGCTGAGGTTTCTTATATGACTCAATCCAAAAAAAATGAAATCATTGATGATGATGATGAATTACCAATTTTACCAGTTTGGGAATCACTCACAATGGTTTTCCCCTTTGAATGTTAGTATGAGTATGAATTTACATATTATACTGTTAATATACATACTAATTTGAGCCTAGAACTCCAGAAATTTTAACTTAAGCTTTCCACAAAACATTGCAGAGATCCGACTGACTATTTTTCTTGTCCAAAAAAATTCAAAATAAATGAAGTGGTCTTTAGGGATTGGATTTTAACTTCGTCTCGGATCTTATTTTTGTCACTTTTTTAACTTTACAGCGCCCTTTTTGCTTCTTGGCTCTTTTATTTTCTTATATATTCCTAGAAGCTTATTTTTATTGATTGCCTATATGGTTTTATATCCTTGATTGGTGGCTGACACGGTTTCGTTGCTGGTTCCCGCTGTTTACTTTTTTTTTTAATTTTCTATGAGAATCTTCATCTTCAAAAATGACTGTAAATCATATATTTTGGAAATATTTTGAAAGCTTATGAGTGTTGAATGAAAATGAATCTGAAAAGAATATTGTATGTCGTTGTAAACTAATTTCTAGTGTACAACAATGTACGTAATTGGAAAATAAACCGTCATATCTTCATTAAACTAAGTATGGTAGCAAACAAATTCGAGATTCTCAGTATCATCTATCCATAGGACCTCTTATTGGAATAATTGCTCTTAATAATACTGAATTAAAGTCGGTATTTGATTTTCCTGAGCTTTTCATTTGATAAAAATCAAAACGTATTTTTGTGGATATGACCCTTTTACTAACCGCACGTTGCACAGGCATTCCCATATTTTAAATTAATATTAAATCATAAATTTATTGAAATTAGTACGTGTGAATGCAAATGTACAAAATTAGTAGCAATATTTTTGCGCTGGAGTCATCAAACGACAAAGAAAACACTTGAAAAGACCTCGAACTTAAAATCCCAGTTTGAGGAAATTAAATATGTTGCACCATTGATGTATAAATCACATTAATGACGGAAATGATGAGTTTTCCTCAATAATTCTATCGCAGCAGCACGCAAGTATCTCTAGGTAAATATCTGTCGCAATACCTTCAAGGTTTTTGTTTTTGAACTGAGCCAGAAATTTTTTGGCTGACTGATCAAAATGAATGCATGAGGAATCGTTTGGAAAATGATTGTCATTTAAATAGTGGTTTATCTCGCAGTAATCATTCAATCAACATCAGCGGCATCATGAGTGATTCTCGTTTTTTATGAAGATCTGCAGGTATTCAAATCGTACTCGATCATTCATAGATGCTCTTCAGTGGATTCCAAGTTCGAATCGACCATGTAAGTATATCCATATGTATGTTATATGTTTCTATGATAATTGATTTCATCAATGCGAATATAAGAATTTCCTACAAATTGTTTTCGAAGAATGCCATCATAAAAATTTTCATTTTGTGTCTCTAAATCCAAACGTTCTTCTTAGGAACCAAGCGACCACTGTACATGGGAAAAGGAACAGGTTTTACCTGAATGCAAAGTACCTTGCGACTAAATGCTAAATGAATTTAAAAGCCAAAAAAATTAACACCTTTATGCGGGATATGAAACACAAGGTGTTACACAGCCGCTAGTGTTTTTGCATACAACTTTTAAATGAATCGACGAAGATAGGACTGCGAGGTTTAAGCTGATTGATAGCTCAGTTCTGCTTAATCATTAATTTTTTGATGTAACCAATTCACTTACGGTTTAAGCCATCATCGTTATATTAAATTATTAAAATCTTTTGATGTAACATTTTTTCAAATCTCGTTGAAGTACCGAAATGATATGTTGCGTAAGCCATTCAAAACGCGTTTTTTCGTTACTGAGCAAATTACAGATAAAGTAAGGATACACGCTTGAGTTTTGGCCATGTGAAAAAGTTGATCATTACAATTGTAGAATCCGTGAAAATAAAATTAGTTACGCCTTAATCGACATGCTAAGTAAGTAAGTAAGTAAGTATGTCTATTTCCAGCAATTGTAAAATGCTAAGCTTGAATAAAATGATTGGTCGACATAGTTCTGAGAGGATTTTCAGATAAATGAATTTTTACTTTCATGATATTGAATCGCATATTTCAATTTCTAGTGTCGTTCATTTTGCATACCAGATTTGGCTGATCAAAAATAAAACTTGATATAATAGCCGTGCGTTACACCTAACTGGCATAAATATCATTCTTTTTCAATGAAATGGAACATGGTATGCTCTCGGCATATGATCTTGTGGACATAAATTCAAGCATATCTACTACTCAAGAAAATTGTGGTCCTGTTTATCTTGCAAAGATAGAACCCCATTGAATGGCTGTTTCTTTTAAATTACAGCCCTTTGAAATTCAATAAAAAATGATGAAATGCATTAGTCTCACACAGTCAATAAATATACAGTTGATATGTTAGCACAAAAAGTTTCACTTAAAAAATGAAATGCCAATAGATATTCCAAAAAATTGTCTTAAATAGGTAATTTTCTGGTTGTAACATACTTTTAAACGTCTCATCAACAATTACATATATTTATGTTTATTTTTCCTGAAGATAAATTTAAACTACAGATAATCAAGAAGCACAAAGTGGCTTTAAAAGTTTTTTAAAATGTGCAAATTCGATCTGAGCATATTTACGCATACTTTATTCGATTTTTAATTTAAAAACTTAATGATGCCGCAATTTTTCACATTTTATATATTTTTCACCGCGTAAAGGAGAACGATGTGCGAATTAAGGGGTCTTTTAGGTTACGATTTTCAAAAAAAAACTTTTACCATTTTTTTTTCGAAAGAAAGAAAAGATATATCATTTTCAAACTTTGTGCATATTTAAATTGGTACTTTGGGTGGGCAAAAATATTTTTTTTATTTATTTTATTGTTTTTTTTATCATCCATAACAATTTAGAAAAAACATCAAAAAATTACGG
This sequence comes from Oxycera nigricornis, assembly GCA_963942545.1. Taxonomy (NCBI): domain Eukaryota; kingdom Metazoa; phylum Arthropoda; class Insecta; order Diptera; family Stratiomyidae; genus Oxycera; species Oxycera nigricornis. Next base: position 27,511,177 of record OZ012660.1, read on the forward strand.
CGTATGTGGTTTCAGGTGATTGGATCATCTGGGAAAAACAAAACTCCAAATTGATCCTTGTTTAGGTGCCTAGTGCAGGTACCGGAATGATTTTTTCCATTAAAAAATAACAAAATGGTTTGCATTTTTTTTAAAAACCTATTTTTGAGGGTGGCAAATTGAGTGAAAATCGTAAAATTTGATACCCATCATAATAATTCCGCTACCGGCTATAGCCATATATGTGTACAACAACATATTAAAAAATCGAGTGATCGGTTGAGTAGGTTTTCTAAAATCGTGTCCGCCAGCTAAAAAACATAAGTTCGAGAAAATCGCGTTTACTTTCTTTTAGGAATTCAAAAACACGTTTTATGGATTGGTTTGAAAATATTTAATTTGAAATATTTACCAAAAATAGTCTCAAAGCTTTTTCACCAAGAAGAAGAAGGTATTCAAATTGTAGAAATGTTATACTTTTAAAGAATTTTACAAAGTTTTATTTATTATAACTAGTTTGTATCTATTTTCGGGTACCTTGGTAGCCATTAAATGAACATTGAAGTTTGCAATACTTTTCAAAAATTTAACTTTAATCTTCTTCAGTTTTTAATTATATCACTGATACCCTAAATTTTCAAGGAAAAATTTAATTGTAAAATTTTATGCGATGTTTATTTATGTATTAACACTCAATTTGAATCTATTAAAGAAGCAACTCATTAAACTTTCTGGCTTTCTGGCTTTTTTGGCTGATAATTTATGTGACTTCCTGCAAGAATCAAAGATCACATTGACGTGGGACTGATTTCATTCGACGCATAGTTACGTAACTTAGAACTGAATGAGTTTTCAGAAAAATCGGTTTAGCCGTTTTTTATTGAGGATGAAAAAACTGAAAAAATACAAAAATTGCTTAATTTTTAAACTGTTGAAAAGCACTATTAATTCGTGCAGATACCAATTACCTTCATAGTAATATTATTATTTCTATTATTGTGTGTTTTAGCAAAATTCTGATCAAATTTGTAAAAAATGTAATTTGAAAAAAAAAATCAAGTTTATTTTTTAAATTCCAAACTTATATTATCAGGTTTGGGTTTCCACTGGGAAGTTAGTCGTGTGAGCCCCAAGGGTCGCACTTAGACCACATTTTTTATAATCTGTTTCTGATTTGATACATTTTTTCGGAAAATAATATAGCGCGTATAACTGATGTTTCGAGATTATATTTAATATCAATTCAATTATACAAAAATATATATTTGGTTGCTTTGTTCTACTCGTTGGAGAATAAATCAATTGGTTGAAATTCTGAAATACTTACACATTTATCTCTACCTTTAATTTGAGCATACTTGAGAGCCTCTTGATTGCATCGCGGAAGCAAGTAAAATGAAGATGAGATATTTTATCAACGTCGTCTAATTTATCTGGTTTTGACTTTGCAGAACAATTTCTTTTTGATAAGTTTATCACAAACGTAACACATTGGGTCCCCCCATAGAATGACCAATTGTTCAACCACATTTTTTTAGGTTAATTTTAAGTATAGCAATTTTGAAATGCGATGCGTAAATAAAAATTTGATTCTGCGTCCGTAGCATGTAGCCTTGTGGGGATATCTGATGATCCCGGCGGCGGGATACGTAAGCACCCAAAGGGTAGCAAAGTTTTTTGAAACACAAACATAATCCTAAAAATAATTGCATGACCTACAAATTCTTATGTTTTTGCAATAACGCTTACATTTGGGCGCTATTTTCCAATAATCGATTTTTGGTACCATTTTGGTTATGCAATTACTATGAATAAGATCGTCGAGGACTTTTGAATTTTCATTGGTAATGATGTTCTCACCAAGTGCTGGTTTGGATTTTTTTCTGTTTTGTCTGGACTAACTAAAACAAATTCCCTAACGGAATTTGGAAAAATTGATAAAATCAACTTTCGTCTAAAATTGGAAATTCAAATTTCATCGCATTCCTTCCCAAATCTTTATATGCAAAAATTCATAAGCAACAAAAGTAAACATTCAGGTTTACCAATCGAATGATAGTCAATCCCAAGGTTATCAAGCGTCCAACATTTTCGGCTCGAATAATGCAATTTCATTGTATTTTCTTCTGTTACTTTCATTAAATTGCACCAAAGACCTTCAAATTTAATTTGGCTAACAAAATTATTCACACCAAAGAATAGTCCATGATTTTTCTCAATAATGAAGTATTTTTCCATGAAGAGAAAAACATCAAGTGGCAAACGTCAGCCAATATCTACAAATCTGCAAATTACCTGAAATACCATTCGATAAATATGGAGGTTACGTATGAATGGCATTAGTGGAAAAAACCTTCAATTTACTTAGCCATTTGACTCCAATAATGCAAGCATGTTTCTTGAAGAAGTCAACAAAAACCGTCAATTCTATATGGAATTTTATCGAGTGGCTGGCAAAGATTTAAAGTCAATATTAACATATCGTCGTCGACTTACTGCAAAAGATACACTAAAAATTATACATCGTGTGATACTGACGCATGTGTTTGCCTTTGATTTGGAATTATTCAGGTTTCTACATTGAAAGGTCAATTTAGGCACTAAATAAAAACTGTTGCTGTGTCTGGTTTTAAGGAATGACGTGGCAGTCTTTTATCTAGATACCCTGCGGATAACAGGTAGAACTACGTGACAAAATTGAAGTATGAACTGGTCATCATGATAAATATCGGTGCTATAAATTGGAAAAAAATCCAGAATGTGTCAAGTTTTTACTTTGTGTAAAACCCAAAATTCAATGGAAAGGAGATTTTATAATAGATATACATGTTTTTGAAAATGTTGCCGCACGTTCTTCTTATTAATCTGGAAAATTTTTCATGACTAACTAAAATAGAAACAAGAATTCAGTAGTTCAACTTTTTATTTGAAAGTAATTTGGAATAATTTAATCGTGTCAATTTTTTATCATACGATTTAATTTCCTTAAATTGTGAACTATGTTTCGTTATTTACAATTACTCAATATTTTGTGCTGGAATGAAATTAATGTTAAAGCTCTTGAATTTCTCCAGGACTATTTAAAGACGGGTAATTTCATCAATATACTGCATTTTAATATTTCAGTCATGGATTTTTCCAATATCCATTCTCTAAATACATTCATGAAAACATACTTTCTAACAAAATCGCACATCAAAGTTCCAAAATAGTTCTTAAATGCAGACATTTTCATTATGTGGATAACTTTTCATATCTTTTTGTCAAAAAATATTTTTCAGGGCAGTCAAATGATGTCAAATATTTTTGAATGATTTTGAAACTTTGGTTTTGAAATCTTTGAACCGAAAAATGTTAACGAAATTGCAGTAGCTATGCATAGCTGAAGTCTAATATAGTAAGATAAATAATTTCAGTCAACTGATTGTAGTTTTTTCATTGAATCATTTACGGCCAAAATAAACAAATGAGTTTGTCTTCAAACTATTTTTTGTAGACAATTTGCCATTTTTCTCACAAAGCTAACAGTTTTGACACCGAACAAACAATGACGATCCGTTCGGCATGATTTATCTGTATCTATATTAGCTATATGCATCTATCTTTTGTGACTGGCATAGTCGTGGAAATTTGGTTGCCAAAAAATCAATCAATTCATGAATAATGTTGAGAAAGATTCTTTCTTGAAGATAAATTGAGAAATATGTAAATCTACCTATTTAGTTATTTATGCATCGTTGAAACCTTGGCAAAGTACATGGTTGATTTATGCATGGAATGATTGATTTATGCACGTGAAATTAGTCCATAGAAAATCTATTGTTTGAAGAGGTGCCTCAAAGAGTGCTTGACACATATTTATTTGAGGTTGATGGGCACAAACCAAACACATTCAAATGTATTCTTATAACAATGTTACTTTGCTATTGTTAAATATTTGATTGAGTGATGTTAACAAATCAGTTATGAATGATTGAATATAGATATCAAAAAAACCTATTAATCCAACTAGCAACATTACTCACTCGTTACGATGATAATCTATCTCAAGAAACTCAGGAGTTTAATTTGATCGTATAGCTTTGTACGATTCAGACCAAGTTTAAGACATTTGTCGAGATATTTTTCAGAAGCTCGTATATGTTAAGGGAAAGATTAGTAATCGAAATGAGGATCGAATTCTTCCTACCAAAAGCTTGAAGCAGAAAGTGCTATACCCTCGTACCTGAGGATTGTGAATGATTCAGTATCTGCGAATGTACACAAATTAAGTGGTTTTAAGAGTGGCTCACGACCTTAAGGGTCAATCTGAAGCTACAGTTGTCGTCAACCAGGTAAGTTTAATTTTTCTCCATCTGCGGTGAGGAACATGTTTAAAATGAAACACCAAGGTTGTGTTTACACTCATATAAGCGTACAACCTCCAAAATCACGCCCTTATGTCATCATACTCCCGACAGAGACCTTGAATGGACTTTGCTTCCACTGGTAAGATCTGAGCCTGCACTCAGCGTAGATTTGTATTGTCGCTGTATAAAAGCAATAAACCAGGGTGGCGTCCAACGTGGCCATGAATGCTATGGTGTTGAATAATTGACCACCATAACATTTATGACTCGATACAATGGGCGTCACCCTGGTTTATTGCTTTTTGCCGAGTTGACTTTGAGACACGAAGAGGAAGCAGGGTTGATTCGAGGAACAAAGGATGATCTTACCATTAGCTATGATTTTGCTTCGATTACAACAGGTTTCAAGACTCTATCCGTTCAACAATGAGTTTCTTGTATAATTTGCATATATGAATAATCGAACAATTTGCTGATTTCTAAAAATAAATGTTTTTGCAGTTGAGCATTGCTGATTTACTTTAAACTAATTACATCCACGAATATTCAAAAGAACACACGACGACGACAATCATTCAAAAAGAAAAACAATACCCCGACGGGAATCGAACACATGACTCCTTGATCGTGAGCTAGTAGTGCTGCTACCTACACTGCACCGCTTCTGCCAGATGTAAAAACTTAATAATCCATTAGCGACGCTAAAAACTTTAAGGACGTTTTTCTCAAAAACGGAGGAGTGTTGCGCTTTAATATTTTAAAGATCGAATATCCTTGACCGTCCAAATCTGAGATTCCATAACCTGAGCCTCTCCTAGTAAGTATGCTTTAGCTTCTTTATTGCATTGTACACAGCATTTTCATCTCAATGTCAATATTTTCTTAAGCAAAGTAACTGTTTTACTGTGTACCTAATCTGAAACGGTGGAATTTATGAAGCAGATCAAATTTTCCAATACATAAACTTGTTATATTGACGTAACACTCGCCTACAAAACACAGGTTATTGAAAAATTCTTAACTGAGTGCGGTGTTTTAACTAACTTTGATCACATATCCACAATTATGTAATCTATTTTTTTTTCATCACGTATCAAAAGATTTTTCGGGAAAATAAGTAAGATACATTTGCTGATTTTTCATAGAAAAATAAAATTGTTCAATTTAAATCTTATGGTTAAAAAAAATCAAAATGTTTAAAAAATCAAAAAAAATCGTTTTTTTCCTATTTTTCTCACTCGTAACTTTAAAACGGTTCAATAAAAGTTGCGTAATAAAATTCTTTCAAAGATAGGATTAGTTAAAAATCTTAAAACATTTAACCCTTGTCGCAAATTGCAATACATATAAAAAACAGGGGGAAGTCTTTTTTTATTTAATTTTTTTTGCCACTTAAAATGCATTTAGGACCTTTATATTTTGCTTAAATTTTTTTTTACAACGAGTGAGAAAAGTAGGAAAAAAACGATTTTTTTCGATTTTTTAAAAATTTTGATTTTTTTAATGTTCCCGACTTTTTTGAGAGGGAGCATAAGTCAATTATTGTTATACGAGTTATTCCCCAAATTTTCCCGCAAAAATCAGTGTGGCCCCCTCTCAACGGCCAATGTAGCCGTTTTTTTACAGATCCGCCCTGGTCTACTAGGTTAGTTGATTTTTCGTGCAACCAACAACTAATAACTTAGGTGTTGGGTCAATTCACAACTTAATTTTTTTCAACTAATTTTTTTGGCTGGACTTTTAAACTACGACTTATTTAGTTGAGAAAATTCAGTTGCTTAACTTATGACTATGTTGGTTGAACAACTGACAAAATTATTTAGAGAACTAACAACTTTTAGTTTTAAGTTCCAATTATTAGTTGTTGGTTGTATGAATTATTCAACAAAACATTATTCTTCACGACAAACAGATCTGACTATTTTTTAATGATGTTTTTACTGCCAGGTTAAAAAAAATTTCGATTTTTTCGCAAGGTATTTGTAGAGCTTGCAGAAGTCACAAGCTTTGTTTTAACATAGTTTGGGGCTGTTCACAATCACCCAAACGCTTTAAATGCTTTTTTTGTAGTGCACCTCAAGGAGCGAGCATATTGTGTTCTCAGTCGACAAGCGATTTTTTTAGCTTGTCTTAGTCTAAATCTTGATTTAGGCAAAGCTTGCGCTTTTAAGAATACGCCAAGTATTTTTTTAAATTTAGAGTAATACCAAAGGAGCCCAGATTAAATGCACCCAAAACGGCTTGCAACACCTTTGTGCCAGGTTGAGAGTAGGCAAGCTATTTTATCAGCTTCAGCGAATGAAAACTGTGATTTTTGAGTTTGTTGTCCTTAAAAATGAACCATCTTCACCAGTTTTTCATGTCACCCGATGACGGTGGTCGTTAAAAGATCTACGTTATAATTTATTTTTTCAGTTGGCTTCCTTCATGTGGTAAATTCTTAAAGGGGAACTACCAGACAGCCATTCACAGATAAACTCACAACGCAACAATGTATTTTAACCTTCTTTTTCACAAACTACCAAAATGATACTTAGCTCCATAAGTAATAATTGCTGATTGCAAATATACCAAGCCATGTATTTGTTATTACATTTGAAATGCGGCATGATTGTGGCTTTGTTAATTTAATACAAGGCAATAACGCGTGATGCTTCGCCGATGACCTTTTGAGCTCGTGATAGAACATTTTTTTATGAAGCATCATCATTTATCGTTCTCATTATAGATTTCCTAGAATACTAGATGATAGAGCCAAATCAACAGACAGATCTTCTAAAGAATTTGGTTCAAGCAGAGAATAGAATATAGCTAGTAAAAGTTAGGCTTGCATTTTCCATCAAACTGAAAGTTTTGAAATATTCGAGTTTCAAAGCATTAAAAGAACATGAAAAGATATCTTCGTTAATTTAGGACTAAATGCTTCTTAAATGATTAAAATATTTAGCAAATTGACACAATATACAGTGGCGGACATAACTATAAGTTCATTCACAAAATTGCACTTAAAATGTGGATGCAAGTTTGAATGCTTTTTATTTTGTGCGTACTGTAAAATACATTTCCAAGAAATACTGTTATGTCATAACCTTTCTTCTGCTTATAATTTACTCAGTCAGAACATTTCATGCATTTCAAGCGGACTTATTTATACGTTCAGTAAATTAGAAAGTTCTGTTTGTGAAATTTGGAGGAATTAACTGGAAATTTTTGAAGTAAGTGAACTAATTGCACTAAGAGGAACTCGTTTTTTTACATAAATTAAATTTACCGTTTGCCATAGAAAAATGCCACGAGGAATGGTATTATCGATGGAGGAAAGGGCAAAAAATGATGCCTACAAAGAAAACTCTTTCTCCAAGCGGGAAATTGCAAGAAGGCTTAATAGATGTGTATGTGTAATTAATAATTATATAAAATTGTAAGAAAGGTACAACGCTTCGAGACGAACAAGCAGAAAACCCACCATAAGTGAACGTCAAAAACGGCTAATATGGCAGAAAGCCATAAACAAAAGTATGAATGCGTCTCAAGTTCCAGCAGATTTAGACTTGCCTGTAACGGTGCGGCACGTAAGAAGAATCCTGAGTAGCAGCGACAATTTAATATGGACAAAAAGGAAGCCTAAACCACAATTAAAGGAGAGACATAAAAGTGCAAGATTACTGTTTGCCGAAACCTACATGTCTTACAAAGATGAGTGGAAAACGGTTCTTCTCAGTGATGAAAAGAAGTTTAATTTAGACGGGCCGGATGGATTTCAACACTACTGACACGACCTGAGAAGATATAAGGAATTACGACTCTAGCGTAATTTCGGTGGCGGTTCGGTTATGGTTTGGGGATGCTTCTGTTACCATGGGCAGCTTCCTTTGGCCACAATATCCATAAGAATGAGTTCGAAAAAGTATGTTGAACTTCTCGCAGACTTGCTTATTGATCACGCAGAGTCAATTGTTGGACCAGATTTTGTCTTTCAACAAGACAATGCTGCCATACATGTATCCCGAGAGACAAAAGCTTGGTTCAACTCAAAGGATATACCAGTTTTAGAATGACCAGCTTGTAGTCCTGACTTGAACCCCATAGAGAATCTATGGGAAATAATATGGAGAAGAGTATATGAAAATGGGAGGCAATTTTCGTATACAAGAGAGCTAAGGGAGCAAATAATAATAGCATGGGACGAAATATCAGTTACAATATTACAAACCTTGGTGAATTCAATGCCAAAACGCGTATTTGAAGTAAATAAATCCAAAGGAAGCCACACGAAGTATTAACCTTATCATTTTATTAATAAATATGTGCCCCATTTTTGGTGAACTTATAATTAAAAAAAATTGAATTTTAATTTTTCAAATTTTGTTTACAGTTGAAATAATTTAATTTCATTTTAATTTTGTTACATATATTATTAAGTTTTTCTTGACATCTGGTCGTAATAAATATAATGAATTAGATGTGAATTTTATTTGAATTTTTTTGTGAACTTATAATTATGTCCTCCACTGTATCAGTTTGATTACGTTTTGCAATTTTGCAGGAGTATAGATCTTCCCAACTCAGCTGAATCTAAGCATAATTCAGTTATTTTATTTTTGATTTTACAATGTCTGACACAGTTTTCATAATTTCGATAGGAAAACTAGTTACCGATCCAATAACTGACAGTTATATTTTGATTACATTTGACAAGGATGAGAGTACTAATAAAGCTTTAAAAGCAAAAATAATGTTGTTTTCAAAAGAGAAGCTGCGATATATCAGTTATTTGAGGCAGTTTAAAATGATTCTACTAGCGTCAAAATATCATTCTTAATTTTGTTCAAAGTACTACAGTTCTTAATACATGAACCACCTAGAAACTCAGTAAAATAATGCGGAAAGTACTTAGTCTTCAATTTGAATGAGTGTGCTACGAAAGCTTTGAAAAATTAATGCTTTAAAAATAATCCACGAGGTGAAATTTAATTGTTTGTTGCATATCATAATATGGTTTTAAAATTAACTATTAGCTTTTTTCCTTAAAAGTGTATTAGAGAAATATTGGCAAGCAGTTTACTTTTATATGTAAAATGCAAATTTCTGTTTTGTCATTTTAGTTAAATTAACATTTTAAATTAAAAAAAATGTTTTCAACGATAAACCAAAATATGATACTAATCTCAAATAGTGCAACTCAAACTTATAAATAATTTGAGAAAAATTTGTGCGATATTTGTTGTTGCATAGTATATGAAATACATGCGCCTTTTGATGTAAAAAAACAAACTAAAATCACTCGGCAACTACCACTTCAGGGTATAAAATGAAATTGAATTCGTTATAATCACACAAACTTGCCTTGCATACCATCATTTTGTTATATTACTGAGATCATGTATCACCTCAGAAACAAATAAGTAACGAAGATATTCTAACAAAAAATTTAAAAAGTCTGAAAAAATATCTAAACAAGTCGAAAACGATGACAATGTTGAAGTAAAAATATCAGTCCAATTTCCTTATAAATCAAACAATTTATGGAATCTAAAATAAAGTTTGAAATAAACGAGAGCAGCCATGCCACAAGCAAAGAAGTATCTTTATGATGAATAGTTTTACCTTAAGCAATGAAAGTAACACGAATATTGCAGCGCTGTGCCCCAGCAGATTAAAAAGAAGCTTATATGTAGCTTTAATAAAAGATTGTTAGCCAAGCTCTGTAAATAAGATTATCAAAATTAATGTTTTCAATCATAGCGAAGGATTTTTTCTATAGATTCAGTTAAAAATGCCATTGCTAGTAAATTTCCGTCAGTTGGTCCACGACGGAATTTAATAAACAATGAACTTTTTTGCATCCTTGCATACATATGAGATAACGTCTTCACGAATTTAGCTGAATGCTACTAATTTGTCGTTAGTAACAATAAATGTGCAATGAATTTGATCAAACATAACAATAGAAAATGTATTGAATCGTTACTGGTAGCATGGATGCCTCATTCAAAAAAAAACAAAAGGACCCACTCTCCCGTGGTACAATCTTCATACCTGCATTTTAACATCTTGAAATTTTTAACATCTTCTTTACAGCCAGCTAATTTATTTCTTGTTCGGAAGAGTTTATATACATACACACATGCATAAATGAGACTTCTAGATTTAAATTAGCACCGACTCACACACCAACCTTGAAACAATGACGCAAGTACAACAGTTTAAAATCCAGCATGTCATGTCAACAAACAAGCAGATTTCCATCCTCTAACAAATAAAAAAAAACATTCAGCATAAAGTACAACATACGTAGCACTTTTTGTTCCAAATGTATCAAAAAGTGTAAATTGGGCTTACCAGTGTACTTAACCAGCAAAGGGAGACCAAGAATTGAGGAAGCATATTAGTTTCGCGATTAAAGTCGATAAAAGCAGAAATCTGATACATTCACAGATTTAATAACCTTAATTTCCAGAAATATGACCGAACAAAGCAACTGGATGAACCTGGAAAATCTCGAAACCATGAAAGAAGTAACGATCCCAAAAATCTCAAATTTGCTGTAAAAATTTGTCTAGCCATCTCAAAATAAATATCCACAAACTTCTCAATGCTCTTATCTGTGTTAACAATTGCTTACCATTTATAATATCAAATAATACCGTTCAGTAGATTTCCTCTAAGAAATGGAAACGTCAATAATAATTTTGTGATTTGTCTCACTGCCAATACCTTGAATAAATCAAGTTAACTTTGTTTATTTGTTCATTAATTTGTGGCATTCAGTTTTGCATTAAATTGATTGATTCCAAAGAAGTAAAGTAAAAAAACATCAAACGCAAAGCTGGTTAACAGGGTCAGGAGGACTGCAGCTATTGCTATCACCAGGGCTATACGCACTACCCCGACAAAGGCACTGTTTATGCTATTAAATTGGTTCCCGATGGAGCTCCTAACGAAACAGCAGGCCAAGTGCTCTGCTGTTCGATTGAAAGCTCTAAACCTCTGGCATGATGCGAATATCGGCCACTCCACCATATTACGGAGGGATGAACCAATGTCATAGAAAGTAGACGTCACTCCACCGATTCCCTGCTTTCGCCACGGTTTCAAGTCCGTCATCCCTAGCAGAGATGACTTGATCATGGAAAAACATAGGATATAGGAATTGGTCGATATCTACACTGATGGATCAAAGATGGATGGAAAAGTACGCTGTGGCGTTTTCTCCGAACAGCTAGGCCTGAGACTATCGTTCCGGCTACCAGATCACTGCAGTGTTTTGCAGGCTGAGGCCATCGAAATACATAAGGCAGTGGACTGGCTGAGAAATCAGAAAATTTCTATAAGAAATCTCAACATTTTCTCTGAAAATCAAGCTGCTATCCAATCACTATCCAACGTGTATACCTAATCCAAAATTGTAATGGAATGTCGCACACAACTGAACGCAATATTGCTTCACTGTGATGTAACTCTTTGCTGGGTACTGGGTCATAGTGATCTACCTGGAAACTGCAAAGCTGATGTCCTAACTAGAGCTGGCACCGAGCTCCAGGATTATACACTAACATCCCAAGTCGGTCATCCACTGGCCTCCGTCAAGCTAAGTTTCAAGTAGTATTATGTAGAGGCTGCAAATAGGGCCTGGCTGCTGGAAGAAACCTGCAGGACAACCGGGTAAACTTGGCACGTACTAAGCTCAAAGCGCACCAAGCAGCTCCTCAACACGATCCGTGGGACATTAAGTTTCATCGTATCCGTACTGAAAAGTACTCATTGTGTCTCATTGGCAGACACGCAGAAAGTGTGGGTGTCCCTTTCCTCACGATTTCTGCCGCAGCTGCAGATCGGAGGACGAGGAGGAGAAGGAGGAGGAGGAAAGGATCTAACACGTTCTGTGTGAATGCCCAGCACTATCCAAGAAACGCATGCAAACTTTAGGCTCACCTTTCCTGGACAGCCTCACGGAAGTAGCCAGTTTAAATATTAGCTGGTTCTCGTCATCATGTAGGTTTTAGTGCCATACCCTATCTAAATGTGGTATCACAATGGGCCTATCTTGACCTAAGTGAGCCGCCTTTTGGGGGCTGCCACTACAACTAACCAACCAAAGAAGTAAGAATTTATTGGAGTTTTGCACTTGCAAAAGAGGAGAAGTAAACGAGTGGCTTGTAAAACAGCCAAATAAAACGTACGCCCAACCAAACTTGGGAAAAGCAACGTATGTTATTTTGACAATTGTTTATCCATGCATCATGCACGAATGTCTTATTGCGTACCTCAGCACATAGTGGTCATAAATAAATTCATTCAATGTTGTATCTGAAGAAAAATGTAAATGACAATCTTTTGAACCATCTTTAAAAAAATCTGAAAAATAAATAAACACTGAGGAGAGTTCATATTGTTCATTTGAAGTGAAGCAAGGACTATGCATGAATTCTCTTTGGGTTTAAATGTTATTTATTTCAAAATTAATGCTTGGGAAAAAAATGTGCGGGCAAAGTTCAAATATCGTTTCAAATACAGCCATTCAAGTATGCAGACCATTTCATAGGCAACATTTTCCGAATTATTTGCAAGATACTTCATCTTGTGTTCTTGTTCGCATTTGCTCGACGTAAAACTGCACTACAATACGTAAACGTATACGAATAAGGTTTGAAGATTATCAATACCACTGAAGAACCAGTTTTCGAAAGTGTGGCTTAGTTCAGTATCAAAGTACACGCTAGGCTTTGGCTAAGTCCAAGCAAGTCTGCTAGCTCTGCATTTTCTCAACGCATCGCTAGAGAGCCTCTTCTGGTTACCTGGTTCTGCAGCCGCAATCTGTGTAAATTCCATCTCAGATGCATTCCTCGCTAACCTACATATATCTATCTATCCAGTCCGTTGATCGCGCCCCATGCTTCAGGAGGAACTTTGGCAAACTGGTTACTATAACGTCTTGTATAATGGTTTCGCGTCGAGTGCATCCCACTTGCGTTGGACGCTGCCGCTAGAGTTGAAAGTTAAGCTGGCTGCTCGATATGTATTGCAGCCATCATAGTTACCGGCTTCGACGTCAGCGCAAAAGATACTTATGTACATTAGATCCATTATTACTTTTCCATCTACGGCAGCAATTTCACGCGAAGTGAGCTGTCGCGGCAGGTACGCATCACATACGTCCACATTCTACTATTATCAAGTGTAGAAGCAAGCATGGTGTTATGTGGCACCGATCCAGGTCACGATGTTGCTATTCAGGTGAGGAAAGTGAAAGCTTGCGGCGCGAAAAAGCGTTTAGCACTGCAGTTAGAAGCACTCGTTGACCTTTATCTTAGTAATGAGTCGTGACCGTCCATCGCAAGTAATAATTCTTTGTAAATTGGTCTTTCTGAGGAATGAGTCGAGGCCAATGATGTTTTGTAAATGCCAAGAAAAAGATACTGGACCTAGAGAATCTCTAGGTCCAGTATCTCTCGTAGAGATTCATTTGTCTACGAAATAATTACTCATCAGGTTTTTCAAGATTGAGATTGCACAGCATGTTCTCGTGAGATAATGAACTGGACATCAGCAGTCTAATTGTTCGCTTACAAAATTTTCAGAATTGTCCATTGTTATGCCTAATGGTTGTAAGATTGTTGCTCATCAGCGGACAATGCGGGTCTCATGCATTATTGTTTGATTAATCTAAAGTCTGATTAAGAAACTTCAATCATAGTCACTCGTCAGAATGGTATGCCCCAGTACATAGAAATATATACCTAGTATGTATTGTTCGACAAAGCCGTTGATGTGATGCAGTAGGTACATAGGTCCTATAAATTTCCTTATGAACTTATCCTTAAAGGCCTACAGTGCTTGACAACGCATTTTTTGTAGTGATTTTGTAACGATTAACAGATTTCCAAAACGTAAAGTAATGCATTCATAAAAATCCAAATCAAGACTTACATGGTAAATTACTATAATTTGAATTTAATTTATCAAACTTGTGAAGACGTTTACATTTTTGTGTACCAATAATGTATGAAGATGATGCTAGCAACGACTCAATGAGGATACGAAGAATACTACGCTTGACTTAATGAATAAATAAGAAGAACACTACGTGAAAATCAAGTTTCCGAATACGAATTTCACATTTAAGTACATCATTGATTCGCCGAGAAAAGTAATGTCAACCTCATATAACACATACATTACTAAGAAAGCGGATCGTCAAATATAACCATCAATTGCTTCCAGTTACTAACTTTTCTTGATTTTAGGAAGCCATCTTATGCTCGGCCATTTAAAAGTTAACAGATTCTCATAGTTGGAATCGGTATGCTTTGTATGATCCTTAGTAATTGTTGGGATCAAATGATCTAATATTTATTCAAATATATAAGATGATAGATATTAGCTCGATCAACTCATTACGACAAGTTACGAACAATGGCTGATAAGAACAAAAATTACAAAAATTGTGCTGCACAAAACAGCATCTGGGCTTAAAGTAGTAGGAAAACATTCAGCGATGCGAATTTATTTCCTATAAAATTCGAATTCAGCACGGTAAGCTGCTGGTAACAACATATCAGCACAATAAAGAGGCCACCAAAATAGTGTCAATCGTCTGGATAGCGGTAAGGAAGTAGAAGCATCGCGAAAATGCAAGCAATATAAGAAACTTACTGTTGAAAGAAAGGCAACGCTTGAAGAAAGCCAAAAACAATTATTGCAAATTGGTAAGATACCAGGGGATGGAACATAAGATCGAAACGCTAGAATTATACGTAAATCTGAAATCTTCAAGCTGATGACAGAGTTCAATTGAAGCTTTCACAACACCCGCGAAACCATAGAAAGAAAGAAAATATCCTGGAAATTTTGTTAGAAGTAGCGATATTGTTAAGAACAATGAAAAACGTTGAAGCAGCTAAAAATGATGGATGAATAGTAGAGCTTCTGAAATATTCGAGGGGCCGCAAATGGAAAATTCTGACCAATTTATACGTCATCTTAAATTTAAACATATAGAGAAATAATGTAAGGTTGCAAACACAACACTGATATACAAGAGAGGCGACAAAATCGACAACACGAACTATGTACTCATAGTTCTATACATGGTTTTCATAAAACATATCAGCAGAAAGTTTTGGAAAGCTCTAGAAGGAATACCACCAAGAAAACAGATGGGTCAAGATATGAGTTCAGTACAATAGACCCAAGCTGAAAGAAATCATGAGCCGAACCAATGAAAAAATACTGCCGATAGTACGAGACTTCATAGATTTCGAGGAGTCGTTCGATTTAAATCACGCGACAGAGGTAAGAGAAGTTATGATGCAACAAGGATTGGATAGTTTATATCTAGACACCCTAGAAAATGCATAAAAGGAAGCTAGAGCCAGGTAGAAAATAAATAGAGACGCAAAAATGTTTCATATAGAGGAAAGTTGAACAAAACGGCGAAATTTTTCCGAAGCTGTTCCCAGAAGTGTTAGATACTGTCTTCAAAGATATTGGCAGGAGCAACAAAAGTAATTATCTAGTGGGCGGGTTGTCGACTAGACACGGAGGTTCAAACTCAAATATATAGAATTGCTACGTATGCATAATAACTAACGAAAAATTGACAGTCGTTATACTTCGCGGATACAAATAATTTATAAAAATAGTTGAAGTATAATGAGCTTTATCCATCATTAAGCCTAGTCGTCGTCGTGCTGTCTGGTGACGGATGGTAAATGACAGCACCTGAAGAGGATGCCGTCCGTCACCCCGAAACCACACTTCCCAATTATCTAAAGTATATTGACGATTCAATCTCAATTGCCGGAAAACTAAACAAAACTTTTGAACCTAACAAACAATATGAATGCAGCCAGTAATAAAGTAGGGATGAAAATAAAACTGAGCAAAACAAAAGTCATAAACAATGAGCTACGAGGAAATCAAAAAAGGGAGTATTGTCCTACAATTGGATAAAAGTAACATATATTTAGGCCAACTATTACATAGGTTCGGATGACTTCTACCAGTTTCAGCAAATCTACACTGCATTCTACTAGTGATGACCTATGATTGTAAGACTTGGACGATAAGATCAGTAACATAATGAAGCTCTAGATGTCACAGACAGTCACCGAAATATATATTTAGGGATAACTAGGAAACACCGAAAAAAGAACGATTTAATAAGACAAAAAAACCATAGAAAAAGACATTGTCCAGAAAGTCAAGACCTCAAAATGACACTGGATAGCGAGGAAACAACCAATAAGTGGCTCTTTGGAAACAAGAAAGGACTGAAGCAAAAATGAAACTAAAACATCAAGAAATAGGCAAGCATAACCTAGTATGGTTTTTTTTCTAGAAAAACGGATTTAAAATTGATGGGCTCGTTTATATATATAAAACATAAATGACTATAGAGGACAACCTCATTATATTTTTGGTTTAAATAATCTAATTTACGGCAACTACTGTTCATGTATATTGATGAGCAAAACGAACAAGACTATGTTAGGCTTGGTTTTGGTTCTAACACTCAGTCTTAGGCTTGATCTTGCCTCTATAGGCTTAGTCTTGGTATGTGTCTTGTCTGCTAAACCAGATTCTTGTTTGCAAGACTCTCAATGTTTTGCATTTCCACGCTCAAATATTTTGTTTAGCTCATTATTCAGGGATTAGTTGCTATCTTTTGCATAGATTCAGTGTTTGGAAAATGAATGATGTTGATACTTCTTAAAGACCCACAATATGAACAATTTGTTCTTCAGTCAGCAAGAATTCTCACGAAGTCTTGAACTCGGTGTTGTCTTGTAAGCCAAGTCTTTGTCTTTGTCTTGTCAGTTGAGCTTGGTCATACTACCGCTGGTATGGTCTTGGAATAGGTTATGGTTTTGGCTTTTCTGCAAAACCAATACCAATTTTACTTATCACTGCTCATGTGCGAAAGGTCATCAAATATTAAACCAGCTCAAGTAGTTAATTTGACAAATCAATCTAAAACGTATACGAAAAAAATGCTGGACATTCTATTTGTGTAATTGCAGTGACTCTTTAACCACAAAAACATATTTACATAGTAACCTATAAGTATGTTACATTTGAATCAGCCACGGCTTATTGAATTTCCATAACTTACGACTGGCGCTAAAGTCTAATGATTTATAAGCAAATCATTATCAAATCACCACATTATAAACTTATTTCGTAGTAATAAAAATTTGAAATCAACTTTTACTGGCAATCAATCTGGAGCCACCCAATAATCTACTTGAAATCATAATTTCATTCAGACTAAGTCAAAGGTTGGCTATAGTATGAGTTCGTTAATTATCTTTTGGGGAATCAGAAAACGTTATTTTCAACCCATTTGGTCACAGTGGCTAGTATTGTGAATGAAGTTGTTGTTGTAAATTGGGAACTACGAATAGTTCTTGTATATGTTTAATTTTCAAAATAGCGTCGTAACTCTGGAGCTACTGTTGCCGATATACCATATTGTTCACAACGTGGGCCATTGGTACTCATTTGCTAAGAGCTATACAAGGCCATTCATAAGCACTAACGAAAAATGCTATTTTTAAGTTTAGACAGAGGTCAGGGCAATACCGCTGTGTAATGGATAAGACTTTGAATTTCTTTTGACTAACACGCGGCAAGGCTGTACAGTTCTTCACAGCTGAACATTTGAAGAATCGCTGCGAAAGTTACTATGAGCTCTCTGCAGCTTGTTTTTAACAATGTTCACCTGAAATAATTCAATTCGATAAACTCTTATTAGGGGATACTTTATGAATGCATTCAAATACTTGGAAATACTTGCGAATAATAAGACGTTATCAAATGACTCAATTGCATGCATGTTTTTCGATCTCGAAAGCTCTTGAACATTTCATCTATTTGTTTTTTATTATATAATCAATTAATAAACAATGGAATGATAGTGAAAGTGAAAGATGTTTTTTCATACATATTAAATATTTATTTAATCATTTTCCACTGCTGAGATCAGTGTCACGACGTAGAATAGTAGAATCCATTATTTTATGCTGTTAGAAATCAGTTCGATTTGATTTAAATGAAAGTAGCTTAAAGTTTAGCTGAACGAAATTTACGACTTTTTAACGGAATATTTATCGAAAATAATCTTGAAATCAATACGAATGAGAATGTCTTAAGACTTACGAAGAGAAACGTTACTTCTTTAAAATCGTTGAACATATGCTACCTTTTCTTTGAGTGGCCCAGATAAGATTTTATGAGAATGCAATGTGGCTGGTAGTTTCTTTGATAGGACTACTATTTTATCACAACCGAAATCAGTGAATTTAATTTGGAGATCGCGATATAGTAATATAATCATGATCTTTCTCATGGCCGGAAATCAAGCATTCTATCTGAGCACACAGTGAACTGTAAGGTTTTATTGAATGAATAACTCACCATCAAAATTGGATTAGTTTTTAAGAGGATCATTTCAAATCACAACTATTTTCGTTTTTTTGTTTTCTTATTTGATTAGCAAGTAATAAAAACGATAATCTTTCAAGCCTTTCAATATTTTCGTACTTTTATAGAGAAGGTGAATTGACTCCCTACTTTGTTAGCCATTTATTAAGATTCTTTTGAAATATGGTATGTGATGCTTTTTTGATTTTTTTAACAGGGTTTGTTTTTCAAATTAATATGAAATCTTAATTTTTGAACATTTTAAAATGAGCGTTACTTCAACCACAGTAGAGAGCAAAAATGTAAGGTTTTTTTGCATTTTTTTTCAAGTGAAAGGAAATGTAGAAGAGTAATTCTTTTTAAGGATGTTATTTATCATGTTCAAAAGTTAAAAAAAATTGTTTATTAAAAAATATTACAAAATGACCGCCCAACAACCGTTTCTACGAAACGGTTTTTTGGAGGGGCCCCGCAGCACGCAGTAGAAGTGCTCTAAAAACTAATCTGAAACAAAATAAATTTTTCTTCTTCTTATATTACATTAGTATAGCTGTAGAAATAGGCAGGGAATTTTAAAAAAAATATAATTGCCGAGCATTTGAAAAAAAAGTTCATTTTACTACCAAATAACAATCGAAATATTAAGTTATCGAAAATCGGCTACGTATTTCTTTGTAGAATATTGTTCTAAAGATGTGATATTAATTTTTAGTGAGAAAATAGAAAATTGTTTGAGTTGTGCTGCGTGCCGATTTCAAAAAACGTGTTTCGAGAAAAACGCGTTTAAAGTTTTGACTTTACCTTACTTTACGTCTGCTCTCGAAATTAAGAGACTCTGTACTAACGTACTTTGTGTTCAACGTCCTTGAAAATGTTTCTAACAACGTCTATTAGTGTATTAAAGAAGTTAGAAATCGAATGGTAGGACATAATGCTGCACCCGACGAGCAGATGTCGTATTTACCACAGGTAGTCGTTTCGGAGGAGTCGGTAGGGGTCGAGAAAGGGCTCAAAATTTCAATGAAAATGATTTCTGGCAGATATAAAACCGTTTTTTTCTTATTCTAGAGGGTTCAAAGGATTTTTTAAGTTAATAAAAATAAAATCGACTTTTTGAAATTTCTTCTGCGGTGTCTGTTAAATAACAATAGCCTATTCTTTGGCTATTCTTTTCTTCAAATTTACTGATTTTGAGAATGCGTTATCTATTTATACTCTCTTCAGCTTGAGTTTTGATTACATATTTCTTCCAGACAGCATTACAGAAAAAGTTAGAACATTCAACTTTCTTGAACCATTTTTTCAAAGGCGGACTTTCATTATACATACAAAAGCAGGCGATTATGTACTTGATTTCGATAACAAGCAAAACTTTTTCTCAAAAGCACTTGCTTTCGATGCTATGTAGTGTAAGTTGTGGTTCAGCGCCTGTCGTTTATCAGCTCTTACCTTGATGACGATTTGATGAAATAGTTTTGTCATTGAGCTCATTTTGAAGAAACTCAGTAAACTATCGATATCACGATATCCGGCAGAAGTTATTATTGAAGAAATTAGGATGTTTCATAGAACAAACAAATAAAAGATCTGATATCCACTACCATTTTGACGCAAATGACGTTAAATTTATCGCATTTATTTCAAACATAAATTCATTATATTCGTTTTCAGCAGATATACGCGATTATTCTATTCTATTTATGTCTTTCTTCGTGAAATGTCTTCACACGTCGTATTGATATAAAATCTGTTCAATCAGCTACTAAAATAGAATGTACAAATTCCACACTTAAAGTATAAAAAAATACTTAAAAGAAACTACCACATTATATTACTAGTCATTAACACAATTTAAAATTCAATTACATATTCACAAAAAGTATAAGAAGGTGATGAGTATCTCTTGTTCCAAAGTATCCATCGCAGTGCTATACAAATTCACGATAAACTTATCAAAAGTGTGTATCTATTTATACGATGTTTATCGTTGCGTGCTACTGTTTCCACAATACTTTTTTTTTTGATGTTTGCACACAAACACACACATTTTTACAGGTGGAACACTTTGTAAACATATCATAGCCCATAAATATTAGAGCAACAAACTTTCAAGAAAAATGATATCAATTTAAATGGAATTTTAATTTTTTTTTATTCGAAATTAATTGCAAACACTAGTCACGCTGGTGATATTGAATTGTGGAAGAAGCTTTGAGGAAATATTTTTTAAATATTTGTTTCGCCAGTGGCGTGCTTTTTTCTTTCGAATTTGAAATCGAAAATTAATGTTGGTATATCATACCAATAAAAAATATGATACCAATAAATAAGAATAAAAAATTAAACCCAAAACTTCATTAATCGTGCAATTGCAGGAAAAAAGTCGAATGAAAACAATTGAAAACTGGCATCTCTCAATAGTCTTTTATTGCGTGGGTATCCTTGAAGATTTTATGCGGAAAAATTCAATAACTTTCCGGGAAGTAAGTATAGGTAGTAAAGGTTGAAAGTTTCCGAGATTGGCGACTTTATTTTATGACAACTGATGCAAACTAGATCTCACCTAAACTCATCTAAAACTTATACGCCGGGATCAATAACATTTTTCCATAATAATTTATGTATGTAAATTAAGTCAACATGTAAATCAAGACAACATGTATAAGTTCATATAGACATATGTCAAGATATAGCACAAAAATATCATATGTTTATAAAACATTAATAACATCTCAAAGTAGACAAGCACATAGCCATCTTTGAAATTTAAAATATTTCGCATATGATCACTAACTGAATGGGTATATGCGGAATAAACAAAATTCAAGGTCTAAAACGAAAGGTCGCGTAGGAAAGTCTCAACGAATAAATTAAATTAACAGAATGAAGAATATTTTCTAATATTTTCAAGCTTAGATCAACTATTATTACGTTCTCAATATTGCTTCTAATTTATTCAATAATTCAAACTAGTCAACAGTGTTTTAAGCATATAACAAGAACTTTTAACGATGTATGAGAAAATAATCAAGTTGAAAATACACTATGAGTTTATAAATGATTTAATGAAGAAATTAAATAATCTACACAAACAATAAAAAAAACAATAAATCCTACATACTTGATCGAGGTTCCAAGTGTTATTGTTAATTCAGTTGAATAATTCACTCTATTGAATTAATTGAATATAATTTTGCTTATTTTTAAATAGCAAGTATAATGTTCAAACTAAGTCCCTTTCGTAAGGAATCTTCAATGTATTGAATTTTAGTAATTCGTTTTGAAAAATGAAATCAAAAGTATCCTTGGTCAATTAACATAAAAAACAGTTGAAACTTATTGAATCAGCCATATTTAATTTGATCTGTTTTTTTACTTAAAAAAAAAATAATGTAGACGAAAAGGAAATTATTCGTTAGTTTACATTCTATTCGTAGCAATTTATGAAACTTTGAACTGAAATAATTTGTCAAAATTAGTTCAAAATTTCATAAACCACCATTCAAAAATGTTGTACCAAAATTCTTCACAGTAAGATTCAAAATTTTGTTGCAAAAACACAATAGAACCCAAGCTGACTAATCAGTCAATTCCGCTTTTTACCTAAAAAGCGGAAAGGTAGCTCCAAAGCAAATGTAACCAACACGAAAAGAATTTTATTTACTACTGGTGGAAATTTGATGGTATAGGTTAACAAAAATTTGATGATCCTTGAGCTGGAGCAAGGAATTAGCTTAACTAAACAGTTCGCGTAATTTCCATTGAATCCTTAAAGAAAGATGTTAGTTTGGGCTACTCTTTCATCTCCAAAAGTCATTGTAAGGATCCGTTTTAAAAATCCATTTTCTTGGGACAATTTTTCGGTAAAATATTCCATGTTTACTTAAGAGCGATTTTCAAAAAGAACACATCAGGAGCAGGATCATGCAATTTCAAATGGGTCAAAACGAATCGAAAGAAACAACAAACAATTATGACCATTTTATCGGACGTATTATTATAC
The DNA here is from genome assembly GCA_963942545.1 of Oxycera nigricornis. Classification (NCBI taxonomy): domain Eukaryota; kingdom Metazoa; phylum Arthropoda; class Insecta; order Diptera; family Stratiomyidae; genus Oxycera; species Oxycera nigricornis. The sequence goes on from OZ012660.1 coordinate 27,533,935, forward strand.
ACACTCTCATCGATGAAATTCTTTTTCGGATGAAAACATCCAACTTAATCAGCGGCAAAATACGTTTGTTGACTTACGAAGGAAAACTAGGAAAAATCGTGCTCAAAATTTGGGAAAATAAAAAATGAAAGATAATATACGCAACATGATGTAGACGCATTTGAAAATTTCAACTCTGATTGATTCGAAACCTAATTTAATGATATTGAAACTGCAGTTCAAAATGCATAAAAGCTATTTAAATAGGTATTTACATAAAAATACGATAAAAACAACTAAACACAAAAAAATGAAAATAAAGTTAACCACAAATTATGTTGATAATACCAAAGCATAGCTTGGTCCAAAATGGAATCAAAGAATCCGGTAAAAATATGTTTGAGATAAAAAAAAGATATAAAAATATTTTATTCTTTCAGCCTAATTTTTGACAAGTGTTTGATTGGATATACTAAGTAGATTAAAATGTTGTTCCCTTTTATCTCATTTCAGATGGCATCCCACACAACTATATGTTATAACTCCATAAGCTGCTTTCAAAATGTACTGTAAACTCCATTTTGTCGTTCGAGCGTAAGTAGTAGTACAATTTTGCAAGCAAATTTTCAGGGACTAGCTTTTGTCGTTACTGAAGCAGATAATAAGAAAAAAATAGAGTTTTCACTTCAATAAATACGTTCTACCGTATATTAGTAAGAAAGAGATATTTATTATGCTAAAAAATTTTATCCTATTTCAATTTCATATGTTTGCCTGAATTAATATTATCATATTTATGGTCAATCAATCAATATTTACGCTTCAGATGCATTAAAAAAGTTATTGCAAAATAAACAGATTCCATATTCTTGAATTTGATATCCTTTCAGAAGTGTACCACAAAAAGGCAAGCGACAATCATACTAATCCAAGATGCTGTTTTTATTATAATATTTTAAATATTATATAAAAAACCCTTTGTGTTCATTCCGGAATTTAAAACTATTGAATCATGTTTATAGTAAGCCTGCAAAATAAGTATTGCTATTAACACTTCATTTTTACTGCTTATACTATTTTGAAATGCAGGTGAATTCATAAGATTAGAGTGAACGGGCTCAATAGCAAAGCAATAAGAAAATAACGTTGAAAAGGACCTTTGCTCACCGTTGTTGTCTTAGGAAACTCAAATAGGAAGCTGACTATTTTATTCAAACATGGATTTGTCATACTTAGGATTCATATTATTTAGCAAATGATTATGAGCCCACTTTTGTCTGTTTCACATAATTGATAAAAAATGTTCATACTTGATGTACATATGTATGTTACTTTTCCTTCACAACGAAGACATAGTTCTTGGTTCCCAATGATTTGCAACAGACAGGTTTATTTCAGTCATTAGAGAAAGTTTTCAATTGGAATCAAACAAGATAACCGTGGTTAAATAAAGATTAAAGTCGATCAGTAAAAGTAAGTGTGCAGCTAAACGAAGTCGTATTATCTCCAGCAGCAAACTCTTCCGTGCTAACATTTTAAAGATTTTTGCAGCATCCAATCCGTTCTACGTTCATGAGCGCTGCCAGACGCTCCGTAAAGTAAACAATTATGATATCAGCATGAACATTCCGAACAACGTCCATCAGTGCCGATCAGCATCCCATTTGATATTATCGGGAGAAGTTTTCCAAATTCGCATCATCTTCCCAAAAGAAATGGCTTTCATCCGAAAGTTTTGTGGTTGTCTGTCGTTGGAATTGGGAACAATAGTGATAGGATGGCTGGGCATACTGCAGGGGTCCCTCTGTGCAATTATCATATTGACGAACTACAGCACTCGATTGTGGCCGCAGGGAATCGAGGAGCGTAAGATCTATCTAATTTTCGCTAAACGTCTTACCAAGTCACCCACTCTCGATTGCAGCGTATAACATAGACTACCTTCGAGTCCTGCTCGCTATAGCACAGCTAGTTTTCTCGGTGCAACTGGTGATTAGTGTCAAGTGCCAGAGAAGTGCTTTTATGCTTCCCTGGTTGGTGATAAACTTGTTGGACCTGGTGGATCGGATTGCTTTGCTAGGTAGCGTGATTTTTTCTAGGAAGCATATAGTGGAAGTGGACGTCCGTCAAGTTGCCCTTGCTATAACGCTTATGTTACTGGTTTTGGGTACAGCCCAATACACATAATTACCGCCAAAGAAATACTAATGCCTCTACTTTATAGAAATTTGGTGTTATTGCTGGCTGTGCGTTCTGTGTTTTTATCTGGAGCTAAGAAAAGTGATACAAAAATATGATTTTGATTCGTTTCCCGTTGACATGGATAATATAGACACGGAAATGTATATAGTGTGACAATAAATATTAGAAAGTATCTTCGTGAGAAATTCCACTTATTTTCAACTTGCTCTGAATGAAAAATATCATCTCAAATAGTTGCCCAGTTTTTTAAAAAACACGTCTACGCTGAACGAATCGTTTGAATGTAATCGCTTTTGCTTATTAAACTAGATTTTTGATTTGCTGCTACAATGGCTTCAACATCAAAAATGTACCTTCTTACTGATCTTACGGCTGGGCACTAAACAATTAAAATTAAGTTTCATAATTTAATGTCCGTCCCACAAGAAAGTCTTTAAAAGATCATTACAGTTTTTATGAACGAGTACTTAAACTCAAGGCAGAATGGATTAGAACGTGATTGTTCATTCGCAGCGAGCATCGAAAAATAAATTCAGAGAGCAATGTAATGTTTATGTATTACATAATGCAATGCAATGATTGCACTAATTTTACCGTTCTTTCAAATCGTTATAAAGTTGGAAGAATTACGGAATTTTTTGTTCAACTCAAAATGGATCATAGAAAACGTGCAGTATACATGAAGCAAAATTGAATTGTATGTGAAGGCTTCAAAATCTTTTTGTACCCAAATGATTTGAGATATTTTCAGCATTGTAGACAATCACATAATTCAACGAACAACTGTTCAGATAAACAAAAAAAAACGCTTTTCAGGTCGTTAATAAAAAATTGGCAGTGCAATGTGAAAATAAAAGACGATAAGTATATATTTTGTTGTTGTATTTTACTTGCTATTTTTTAATGATTTCACTTTTGCAAAATATTTACGAAGTTTGAATGGAGCCAGAAAACTGTCGGGACTCTTTAATGGAATAGGTTGCAAAGACGCAAATTAAAAATTATACGCGGTACTAAAACACCAATCGAAAGGCATTGATTGAAAACCATTCATTTAGTCAAAAAGTTCTCATGATTACTCTCAGAAAAACCATCAGGAAATCAGTTAAAATAAAATCATGAAATACTTGGGATAATATAAATGCCTCAATACCCGCGGGAAATCACTTTTCAGACATTTCGGAAAAAAATGATTATTGATTTGTGAATTTTTTGGCATTTACTTTGATTTTTTTTCGAAACTATTAAACAAGCCTCTAATTTATCGTTTTTATTTGCAGAAAAAACTTTACCTGCAATCCTTAATTTTTTGCAAAAAAAATGCATATTTATTTTTTGATTTTTGGTTTCATAAACAAATATATTAGCCCACATTTAAAACACTTATAATGCCTGAACGACGTAGAAAAAATGTACATTGGTTTGTTTTAAACCAATGAACAAAAATAAACATTTCGTTTTTTTTCAGCAAGGGTTTTGAGAAAAAATTTGAAGGTAATTTATTTAAAAAAATTTGTCACTGAAAAAGGATAACATGAAACATCCATGGAAAGATCATTTTCGACTTTTTCTAGTCCCTGATTGTAAGAACATGAGAAAACGGAGAACTCTATTCTTTTTGGCAGAAGACAATGTATTTTTAACTTCATGTTGGCTCTTGTTTTCTTAGAAGCACTGTAAAAAAATGTATGATTCTCTCATTATTTCTTATGAAAAATGTTGTATGTTTTTATTAGTGAGAATATTTATATTATTTTCCAAAACTGTTGATCAGATATTAAGAAAATTAAATTTCAATATGTAAAATTGATTTTTCAAGCATTTTATAAAGTAATATATAATAGAAAAGTCATCTACGTAAGCAAAGTTTTAGTTCCCGTCCTTTCTTCACACGTGATATGTCTCATTCCTTGAAAAGACTGTTATGGAAATCATTTTTAAAATTTAAACTAAAATTCGATAGAAGTCAATACACAGATAGCTCGCATAAAGTTAAAACTCGAAAAAATATACAAGGCCCATTTTTGCGTGAGAGCTTTAAAAAAATGACGAGCCCTTAATCCGTAGCTTGAACATTTTTCATGAAAATATGACGCTATGCCCATTAGGGCGTTTTAATCAACTATGGAAATTTTAAAACATAAAAGTCCGATCAAACAATTTTAGGGTAACACGAAGAGAAGTTGCCAAACAAGAAGCCCGGAAACAATTAAGGTTTTATATTTGTTCCGTCGAAAAGTAAAATTTCAAAACTATGTTACAATGTAGGCATGTGGCATGAAGAAGTAAAATTTAATATTTCGCCCTTCTCCGCAAGCAGAGTTTGTGATGAGACTAAATTAAATTTATGGAATTTTTGTTTTTAAGTGTTATTCATAATTATTTCAGTCTGAACCTTAAAACATAGCAATTAACGACACTTGATTTTAACCAGTAAATTAAATCTCGATGTAAACATACTTGAAATATTTAGGTATTGCACGTTTTATAAAAGCTAGCCACAGATTTATTGTTATGTATAACAAGAAGCCGCCACGTGATAGTTGCCATTGACCTCATTTACTGTGTGTAAAATTCAATATCGATATGAAAATCAACAATTAGTCAATGCGGATGTACATACATATATAGTGTAGAAATAAAACCACAAGAAGCTTCGACTCATGCGTTCTTGATCAATATGCCTCACTGCTTTCCAGACTGAAAATTTGCAATTACAAAATATCAAAATTTCCGCAATGGGCACCAATAATAATTGACCACGTTAATTTTGTGTGCATGATAGCAATTAAATAAGAATTAAAAGCACCGGGCACAGGAAAAATTAAAATAATCTGTAAAGGAACCATGGTTGAGTTGAATCCATGCCGTAATCCATGAAGTTTTAGTGTCCGAAGAGGCAATAGAGGAAATACACAAGTTTGCTTGGCTAATTAGCACCGAGACTCTAAGAACGAATACATATAAAGACTGCATATAATTTGCAAGTGATTGGCTTCGATTTTTGTATTTTCAATTGTCATGAATACTAAGTACGTACCACGAGCCAAGTGAAATATATTTCCTTCTCGCCACAAGCTGGGGAAATTCACAAACCAATGCACTATAATTATAATTTTTCACTAATTTAACTCGATTTCACTTTCACTGAAACTTTTGGACCTTTTTGTTTGGTTTGGTTGGGTCACCACAGGCCAACTGTACATTCACTAACGGAAAACTTACAAATAATTTCTGTAATTGAGATCGATCTTTAGTAACGCGCAACGGCACAGACTGTAATTTATGGTTGATTTTACTTGTACTGCCGGGCTTTATGCTAACGCACTGTGCATGATTCGATATATGTATGTAACTACGATTAAGATGGAAGCCGCACAACGTGAATTCGCCCTGACCAAACCGATCGCATCACTCAACTGTTGGCTAGTAAAAGAAGTTAACTACTGTAAGCTTTCCAGCTCGTGCGATCGTAAGAGATTTCACTCACTTTAGTAGCTCTTCGCAAACACGCACCACGGCTGTGTCAACACAACCAGTGGTGTCGACTGGCAAGAGTGATTTTTATTCGGAATTTTTAATGGAACTAATGTTAAATGTATGCACCTAGATTTTTTTCAAAATCAAATAATTTACCATAAATTTAAATAAAAGTGTTTTGCTTCAAAAATAAATTTAACAAAAATATTTAGACGAAACGAAATGTTTGTTTTAGGTCGGCAATGAAAGAATCAATACAAAGAATATTTAATTTGTTTATTATTTATTAATTTACTTACCACACTAACGACTTGAGAATGCGAGCACCATTACATTAATTTACCATTCGTTTGTATGAAGTTGGATTCAAGAATGAATCGGTTAGAATTTTATACATGTCACTTGCGTCTTAAATATGCCCTTTAAAAGTTATTAAGGAATGTGATAAGATTTGAATTTATTTTTTGTTTAAAGAACTTAAAGTATAAAAATGCATTATTTTGGCTGTCAAGTTTTTTGTTTAGAATTGGAAATTGGAACATAATCAAGAAATCTGACAAGTAACATTTAACACAATTTTTATTGTGTGTCTTATAACCAAAGCATAAATAATAATTTATCTTTATGCTATGGTTCTTACAAAGATAGCATTGCCACAAATGGTCTTTCGGTGTGGAGAACAAGCTTCAGAAGATGACCCACCATCTGATAACCCTTAGCAGATAAGGTATATTTAAGAATTTAGTGAAGAAATTCATCATCCACAGCTCCACGTCTTAGAATTCGGTTTAATGTTATGCACGACTAGGTTCCAGCATGAGCTTTCGATAAGAACTAAAATACCCTTTCCATTGCAGCAAAAGTAAAAGCTATTCGTGATTTTCATCATTCAAAACTACGTGTTTTTGTGGACATATATATTCAAAAGCGCGCACCATGTCAAAAGCAAATATATTATGTATGTAGATTGGTGCAATTAATATCACGAATGATTTTATCTCTCAATTTCAGCTATTTCACACTATATTTTATAATACATGCAACGCTCCCGGCAGGAATTTGTCCACTAATAGAAAAGTAAAACCATTCCTGATACGTTTGAATTTAAATATTGACCTCAAACATACCTTCATTCTTCGTGTTTTTAACACTGACTGTGCGAAGCTAAGTCAAATGACTGGTGTTAAATTTAACTAAAAATGATGTGTTTATTGTTTTTTTTTGTAGTTTGAAGCTTCTTTTTCTACTATAAGAGGGTTTTTTCAAAAATGTATTTCAGTTTGAATAAATTTTATCGTTTAATGCGAAATTCAAGTTTTTGATTAAATTATTATAAATACTTAATTATTATTTTATATAAGTAAAACAAAACTGTCGTCCTGATTTCTAAGCCCTTCGAGGTGTTTTGAAAACCACACGCCATAATACCGTGTTTTCGTTGCAGAATAAATGAGCTATAAAAAACATGGATGGCATATCAATAGAGTATATAAAAATTCTTGAGGCAATGGGTTACTTAGAATAAGAAACGGTTCCAAGTATGTGAAATGAATCTCATCTATTGTTGGGACAGACTAAGTTAATAACTTCGAAGTGTCGGCTGCATCTGAAAAAGGTTTTTTCATCTATTTTGTGGGATATTCTCGAAGCTATTTATTAGAAGTTTCTACATCCATCTTTTTTGGGTTTACTCGCTCAATTTTGTGGAGCGGACAGAATTGAATTTTCCTGATATTTTAACTTTTATGATTGACATAAACATTCGAGATCATGAATTTAGACGCGATCAAAATACAATACAACCATTATAACTACTATACTATTTATATATACAAACAACCATTTGTAAAATTTTGTCAGGTACTACAAAATAACTATTTGTTGCAGTTTTCGAAAAAAAAGATTTGGTTTCGATTTTTTTAAATAATCTAAATATTTTGAGAAATTGAAAGATTTTTTCTCATAAGAGTTTGAATGAATTTTTTCTCAAGAATTATACTGTTGAACAGAATCCATTCAATTTTGAAAAAAAAATATTCGCAAATTTTTTACCTGATTTTATTTCTGCATTTTTCACTGGAATTTATTTCAAAATTTGGTTTTTATCACTTTTTTCAAGAATGTATTTTATGTTTTGTACAAAAAATTCACAGAAAATATTTTATTGAAATATGCAGTTAATATTGCTCCGAATTTTCGAACGAAATTGTTTCATTGCAAGTTAAACTTTTTGCTGTAAAATACGTTGCTTGGTATTTCATCTAAAAAATTAAAAATGTGTTTTTGTAAGTTCCCTCGGATTTTTTACATTTTGTATACATTAAAATAACAGCTTATGGCTATGTTGGCTACGTTGATAAAAAATATTTACACTTTTAGCAATGCCTACTAGTTTCTTCAAATGTTTAATACGTTAACATGTTTTAAATTGGGTTATTGATAATTGTCTACTTAAAGTTGATTTTTTTGGCTGAAAACGGTGTTTTATTAGAAAAGATAGGCCATCCTTGCTTAATTTCAAGCAGCATTTCCAGTTTTTTAGACCCGGAGAGTGAATGCTGCAATATATTATTAGGTATAAAAATGCTTCGCAAATTTTCATTTAGAAATTCTTTTTCGTAATTATTGTCGACAAATTTTATCTTAGATTTCTTTAAAGACTTTCCGTGAATCATTAGTTAAACACATTAATAATGATTTATTCCATCAATTCAATAAATTGAAATAATTGGTTGATAAACTTAGCGACATTTTAGAAAAAATAATTTTCAATTTGATTTTATTGTTAATTTTTCAGTTTACGAGTTTTTCATTGCTTCATTGTTAAAAACTACGATATTTCCCGTTGCCTGCTTCACAATGTCTTTAAATTTAATAAAATGAATACTAATGTATCTATCACGTGGTACACGTTGCCCACGCAATCAAAGAAATTGTTTGTGCAATGACAGTGATGAAATATGAGCAATAAAAGGACATAGTTGTGAATGCAAGGGTCCATTCAGTATTCTGAATAAAAAATGACCGCCAACTTTCAAAATTATAAATATATGGCTTCATATGCAACAGAGCGTTACAGTTTAATAAGCACATGTTTAACATTCAAGGTAGTTTTCAATCAATTTAAATATAAAAATTGATTTTCAAAAGCTGTTTTCTCCCTTGAACCCCTAAAGTCCATTTCTACAGTTGATACCAAGGTAGCTGCACCGTCACTGAAATAGACTATTACTATATTCAATATCATATTATTAATTCAAACTAATGCTATTAACACAACAACATTGCATTCAGCATATTCAAATGTTATAATTTTTGTCGAGGCTTATCCGATTCTTATTAATTTTTGACATCTATGTAATAAACTTGTAATTGTAATAATTTTGAACTTAAAATATTAAATTGTTTGTTGACCCGTTGGTACTTAGCGAGAAAACTATAAGAATGGTAGACGAGAGTAAGGTCAACTTTATAGAAGGCGGTTTAGGTCCAGTTAAGGTCAACCTAGAAATTGTTCCTGATTTTAATATGTAAATTCATTTTACTGGGTAGTATGTATTATTTTTATCATAAATTATTTGATTTTACATGCAGCAGATATTGTTGCTTTCGAATTGATTTTGCAGCATTAGACTCTTATGGTGGGTGCCTATTCAAAGTAGAAATTAATAGAACGCGTTTCTAAATAATTAATTTTACTTCAAGCAGCATGCTGCCTTTGCTGTTACTTCACTTCAAAAAAAAGGAGTGGATACGGTCAAAAAGGTTAAAGTCTTCATATTTTTCATAATGCTGCGGTGTATTAAATATTAGAAAAAATGTTAAATTTACTCCTACAAATATAATTAGGAACTGACTTTTTAGTCATTTAGGATTTATCGTTAATCCAGTGAAAAGGGGGTATCAGTGTACAAATCACTCTATAATGGCGAAAACTGCTCCTATAGATAATACATAGTGAAAATGAGCAACTACATAATAAGTGTCATGTAAAATAATATCAAGGAAAGAATTTGCAAGGACTACCGCAGTTAAACCTCCTACTGTAAATAAAAATACAAATCCTAAAGCTCAGATAATTGCAGGGAAATATGTTATTTGAGTTCCGTGTAATGTAGCTAATCATCTAAAAAATTTAATTCCTGTAGGGACAGCAATAATCATTGTAGCTGATGTAAAGTATGCTTGAGTATCTACATCTATTCCAACTGTAAATATATGATGGGCCGACACAATAAATCCTAATAATCCAATAGCTAGTATTGCATAAATTATTCCTAAAGATCCAATGTTTCCTCTTTTCCACATTTTTGTCTAATAATATGAGAAATTATGCCGAATCCTGGTAAAATTAAAATATATACCTCTGGATGCCCAAAAAATCAAAATAAGTGTTGGTATAGGATGGGGTCTCCACCTCCCGCTGTGTCAAAAAATGAGGTATTGCGATTTCGGTCTGTTAATAGTGTTGTAATAGCTCCGGCTAAAACCGGTAATTGTAGTAATTACAACTGATCAAACAAATAAAGGCATACGATCAAAAGTAATTCCTGTTGATCGTATATTAATTACTGTAGTAATAAAATTTACAGCCCCTAAAATTGAGGACGCTTTGAACATTGAAAAGTTATGTAAAAATTGGCGCAGATAAGTTTTTTGTTTATTCCACTGTTCTGAAAGTACACAAAAATTACTAGTCATACATCTAACTGCGTTGCTTTTAACTGTCGTCTCCCTGTAAGTTGATGTTGGTATTCAAAATCCAGACCGAAACCACTATTTAGCGACTTTTTCATTCGATCTCAATGTATCTGAAATCAATCTTTGTATCTTTGAAAAACAGTTGATACAGAACAACCATGTCGAGAATTAATAAAATCTAGACACGTAATTTGCCGCCAAGATAAATAATTTGCTACAATGCCGACCCTTAGGATACCGTAAATCACTATAATTGTGGAATTGATTGAGGGGGTACCTACTTCACAAGCAAGAAAAGGTGAGTTGCAGGATCTTCGCTTCATGAATATATGTATGTATATAATTATATCGTAATCAACCAAACTACGCTTGAAACGCACGATGTCTATATGTAATTACAAATAATTATACAGACCTTAGCCAAGGCAACACCATTTAAAGGAATATTTTTAGCACACGAAAGAATATCAGCCAAGTTATAAAGCTAATAAAATTGTAACGAAAGCTTTCATTCATACGAAGATAAAGATAAATGCTGAAAAATGTTAAGAATCGAAACGTTAAAACTTTTTTTTAGGTTGGAACATACCTACAGTATATGGTGAACTTGCATTTGCATAAAAACGACTTTAAAAAATACAGACAGATAAATGAATACATCTAAGAAAATAATTAATTGCATCCATTATGATGAAAGCATCTCAAGTTACTTTATCTCCATGAATAGATTCAACATTTTGCTTTCCAGGGTCAGTAATTAAATTGAAATTCTTTGTTTATTCGATTGAACTTTGTAGGTATAATTTCATTGTCTACGAATGGCGAAAAGTGATTACTGCCAAACGATTGATTAACTTTCACTACTTTATCAAGTTGAAGGCATTAATTACAAGAAATATTTAATAATACATTGGGTTGAGCATTAATAACCTAATTTTGATGAATATTGTAGATTTGAACTGAAATTAAAAAAGATTTTAGAAGCTTTAAATTTTCAATTTGAGTTCTTACGTTCCACAAATCTAGATATGAATTATGCTACTAAATATGTACAATTAATGCTCTTTTAATTACTTCTAATTGTTTGAAAATGTAATCTTACCAACCGACGAAGATTACTTGAACGCGCATATGATAGATTGTTACAGCTGGTTCAGAATCGTTTCAAAAATTATTAAGTTAAAGTTGTTAATTTTATAATTCGTTCCATATAGAACTTTAGATCAATAGCTAAAGATAATCTGACTTTTATATTTCCGACTGGATTGAGTTTTTCATAGACAGTTCGTCGAAAAAATTATTAAAAATAAATACTAGACGGAAAGTGGCTGATATTTTCAGGTAGATTTTCATCACTACTTACAAGATATTTTCCAAAAAAAAGTATCGTGAATGACGGAGTCGGTTTCCAAAAGTTCAATTAAACTTTCTCCGTATTTCAATTGATTATTCACGGAGACCCTTCTTATATAAGTTCGGAAACACGTTCGTTTTATCCAAGTAGTGTATTTTGTTTATTCATTATAATACGAAATCATAAAGGACCGCAGATGCGACTTTAAAAAACAGATGAATTGATACTATGGGACCATTTTAAGTCAGCAACAAAGTCCAGATTAACTAACTTTACTTGTTTAACATCCTGGCGTAAATAAACCAAATTTTAAAAACATTATTCTTCTGATGATGAGGGTAAATATCCAAGCACAGTAGATTGCCTGCTATTATTTGATTCATATCTAATGTTCATTAAATGACATGCCAAACCATATATGAAGGATATATATTATATGAATGATATATTTTTTTCAAACTCACTAATAATGAGAAGGCACGACCTCGTAACCTCCAAACGAGATGAAATTCGGCATGTAAGTGGAAGACGTTAAGGATGTTCAATCCCCAAGATATTAAACCGCAACTGTCCTGATTTTGAGAACAAAGCCTTTGTAGTTTTTAGTATCTCCTATGAACTAGCAAGTTTAAAATGCTTTCGGAAGCAGTGCAGTATAGGGAGCGGTGCATTTAACACACGGTCATGGGTTCAATTCTGGATCTAGGTAAAAAATTCGAAAAAAAGAGTAAGTCAACAATGTGCAAATATACATACATATTTTTTCAAAAAAATAGTTAACTGTTTCTTTACAATTGCGAATTGTACTAAAATCTCATTTATGAATGATAAGACAATTACAAACTGTTGTATATTGGTGCAAAATTAAAGCTGATGATTCCTTAAATCAAGCCTACGTCTTTTCCGTGCCTTGCTGTCAATTTGACGAAAATCAATAAACGAGGGTCGCACTCATTGTAACTTACCATAAGTGCGATGGTATTCAGTTATTATGGCTTGTACAATGTGTTTTTCCAGAGGTATAGAACTTTTGATAGATATATTTATTGTTGTAGCAGTCAAATTTTCCCTGTCATTTTGACAATATGTTTCACTTGCTTTGGCTAACTACCATGCTAAAATTTACAACTGAACAACGTCTCAAAATAGTGAAAATTTATTTCTAAAACTCGTGTTCTGTGCGCTATACTTATAAAGCGCTTCGTCCAATTTATGGTGCTCATAATCGTCTATCCGAGCAGCTCATATAATGGAAAGATTTATGCCCACGTACACTCTATAGTCCAGTCAATTGGGAGTTTGACCGTGCATTTTGGGTAGGCAGAAATTTTTTTGATGCAATGCGTGGGCAATGGTATAAATAGCTTAAGTTCAAGTTTCTGGGGTCGCAGCTCTTGTCCTTTGGGCTCCATCTTCAAAACAAAAAAGTTGGGGCACCCTCATATCTCCGAAACCATGGCTTCCACAAGAAAGTTGTGTAAAAACTTGCGTAGAATAGAATGTTCAGCAAGTCGTTCATACATCACTTTTACGTCATGTCAATAATAAAAAAGTTACAAGCCAAAAACCACACACAAAAAGGGGGAACATCTTTCGGGCGTCACAACTTTTTTAATTTCACGTTTAACGCGCAACACATTGAGCTACTATTCCAAGATAATTTTATCACAAATCGTTTGCGGTATTGATTGTTGCCATCACTGCATATTAACGGGAGTTATTCTATCCCAAAGGGGAGAAAGTTGCGTGAAAAACCCGTTTTTAGGCCAAATAATTGGCTTTTGAAGGCAAGCCCCCGTTGCGAAACTCGCGGAGCATTTTGGTAGGCAAGCAGATTTTTGGTGCAATGTGTGGTATGCCTTAGGCCAGCCGCTAGATGAGCCGCAGGTCCGTGACGTGACGCAGGCCAACTCACGGCGTGTTTCTGCGAACCACACATATAAAGGGATCAGCGCATGTTAAAGCGCAAGCTCACCATACGCAGGACCTGCGCGTAGTGAGCCTGCGTGGCGCAGTTTTAGCTTCGCAGTTTTTGCTTCGCAGTTTTCGAACGTTGGTCGCAGTGAATACTTCGTTGATAGAAGAATGGAGGAAAAAATAATTGAAGCGGTGCGTGTTCGACGAATTTCATGTATCGTATGAGTGACGATAGTTACTTTCTTATTTGGTTTAGAAATTCATGCGATTCTATTAATATAAAATATGTTTTAAAATAGCTGAAAATTTTTTATAAGTTCATTGCAGTAAATAATTGATGGATTCTTGGTCTTCAGAACTTTTGAACGTGGGCTGTTATTTTAATCCATTTTCCATATTACGCACATACGTGAAAATATCGTTTCTAGCAAATTATCATTTTAAAAAAAAGTATGGAAAGATTTATAAGATTTAAACAAAAAGGGTCTGTCCTTGACATATGTCAAAATAGATGCGAAAATGTTAACAGACTTTACTTCAAGAGATAAGAAAATATGTATGAAAATAGTAAATAGGAAACATGGTACGAAATCATCAACGTGGAGAATGGAATTTCTATTCACCAAGAAAAAAAACAGTACTCGCAGAGAAAGAAATCATTACTCTTTACTTTGGTTTAAAGATTCACAATGAAAGTACCTTAACCGTTTTTTAATATATATAGAATAAAATGTTAATAATTGACAAATTTATATAAAGCGGAATATTTTGTTTACACTTTTACGAGTATGTTGTTGAAAAATGTAAATATTTAGGTAATTACAGTAAATAATTGATCGGTTTATGATCCGCAGGACTTGAAAACGTTAGCTTTTATTTTAATGCAGTCGTCAAATAACTAGCGCATACTACCTACAAAGAATCATCATTTCAAGCATATTATCTTATAATAAGAAGTATTCGTCGCAAGAAGTTCCGGTTCAACGTCGTTATGGAGGCGATTCATTTATAATTCTTTTGTTTTGGCCACTATAGTATTACACTTGAATTAATACATATTACATTGGTAATTTAACTTGTTGTTTTACGATATTTTAAATGTAACATATGTCGCTGTTCAGAATTCATACGAATTTGTAAACTTTTTGAAATTATTTAATTATTTTTGCATAAAAAATGAATATAAAATGTAACGTAAAAGGACCATGGAATGTCAGGCTTGTGCTTGTGAATATGTACAAGACCATACAATAAGTGTTTAATGTTTGTTTTGAAAATATTAAAATGCGAGATCCGCGCGCTTTAAGAATTAAAATTGGACTTTTACTATAAGTTGCCTTTTCCAAATTTACCTGCGTCGCAAAACTGCGCTACAACTAGCGATGATCATCGCCGTGACTCACACTGCGGTGAAAAACTCACCATGAGTCGACCTGCGTCACGTCACGGACCTGCGGCTCATCTAGCGGCTGGCCTTACTGGCAGCTTAAATCCAAGTTTCTGGGGTCGCAGCCCCAATCCTCAGGGCTCCATCTTGAAAACAAACAAAAATTGGGGCACCCCTATATCTCCGAAACCATGGCTCTCACAAGAAAATGGTGTATGGCAAACTTGCGTAAAATTGAATTTTTAGCAAGTCGTTTATACATGACTTTCACGTGGCATCAATATTAAAAAAGTTATAGGCCTAAAACGACATCCAAAAAGAGGGGGACATCTTTCGAGCGCCACAATTCCATTGTTTTCACTTTAACCCCAAAACACATGGAGAATAACTTTAAGGCAATTTTGTTGCAAGTCGTTTGCGTTATTGATTGTTTTGATCGCTGTACAGATTGTACCATTGCCCACGCATTGCATCAAAAAAATTTCTGCCTACCCAAAATGCACGGTTTAGGTCAAAATTCGGACGCTTTGACTGTACTACTAATGAACAATATTCATCCAAGATGAGCTCGTAAAGTGCGTACCGAAGCAGCTATCGCTCCTCTAGAGGGTAGTGTGATTGTGGATCCAAATTCATCAATTCGACGCCGTTCTCAACGACTTAGTGTTTGTCCGTCTACTCAATGGAAACTTTTGAGAAAAGATCCCGAACTAAAGCTCTATAAAATCCAACTAGTGCAGGGCAGTACCACAGTATGGGTAGATCCAGACGCCCTATCAAGTTCGGCCCGCGGTTCTACGGGACAACGTCAAATGCTTGTTTACATTTATCATATGTTTGCCATTTATCATATGTTCGCTGCCATTTATGACAAAATGGTCGGGGCACTGACAGAACTCGTATATGCACGTTTCATGCTAAGCGTAAAAAACGCCGTTAGAAACTTCGGTTCATTGAATTACAATGGTGAAACGTCTTCGCTGACACAAATCCCAGTTGTTTTTGACAAATTGATTGAGAGAAAAAGTCAAAATGACTGAAAAAATGTCTCATGTGTTGAAGTGAAAGATTAAATTCGCGAAAGTGCTTTATCCTCTGCAAATTTGGCAGTGCTTGACATTCGTCAATTTTTGCAAGCACATGGCGCCATTTATTGGAAGGAAATTTCGTGCTTTTGGGCTTCGATTGCATACTGGGTCTATCTATACTGTGGGCAGTACAATTGAAGCCATTGAACCATCGTTTGCGTCGTACGTTCGGTGAATGGGCTGAGAATGAGTTGGAATTTGAGCAGCATTTTTACTGTGAATCAAATATTTTTCAACGTTGAGGCTCATTTCTCATTTCTGGCTTAATGGGTTCGTAAATAAACAACATTGCCGTTTTTAGTGTGAGAATAATATTCAAGAGACTTTGGAAGCCCCACTACATTCCTAAAAAGTGACTGTACGATGCAGTTTGCATACCGGCGACATAATTGGTCCTTTCCCTTTCAAATCTGAAAACGAAACCAATATTAGTGTTAATGACGATCGCTACTGACAAATGATTCGTAATTTCATGATTGATTCCTACAGGACGGCACAACATTTCATACAATGCGAGAAACCATTACTTTATAAGGTCATACCTTTGGTGAACGAATAATTTCAAGAAATGGACCTATGGACTGGTTTCGCAGATCATTTGATTTGACCGCATTATACAACTTTTTGTGGGAATACATCAAGTTAATTGTCTATAGTGATTAACAAGCAATTATTGATGACTTGAAAGCAAACATTTTATTTATCACCAATAACAAAAAGGCCGGTTATGCTGGCAAAAGTAGTGCTAAATTAGACAAATGGGATGGTCTTATTAAGACGCAGTCGCGGTGGTCAGATGCCAGAAATTATGGAAATGAATTTTTTAAATGGAATGAATTTTTTGAAATTTATCCATGTTTTATTTGTTTGAAAAGTTCTATGCCTTTAAAAAACACCCTTTAGTTGTTAAATAGTTTAACCCATTCACTGCCAAGGACGAATATTCTCGTCTTTGAGGGGATGTTATGCATTGCCGAGACGAGTATACTCGTCCTGCTTTTCTGAAAAAAAAATGCAAAAATACGGAGTCCTGTTTATTTGTCATTGCCAAAGACGAGTATACTCGTCTTTTTTTATGCGTGGAAATAATTATATATGATAAATTTAGGAGCTTTCACCAAGATATAGCATAGCTTAGGTAAAAAATAGCACTTAAAATGTAGTTGGCAACGGGAATAACTTCATATGATTTGGGCTTGGCAGCGAATGGGTTAAAATGTTGGATCGCTGTGATAGAAATAAAATTTTTGCGGAAAGGTCCAATAATTCTTAAAATCAAGCCTTTTGCCGTCTTCTTTCCTCGTTCAAGCCAAAAGTGAGATGTATAGACGACCATCAAAATTATGATCAAGGTCCTAAGTCGAGCCTTGGGTCTGTGTCTCCTGTCTTCCACTAAGAACTGAACACACATGTTTATTTTGTAAATTTCAGTTTATTTCAGAGCGTGTATTAAGAAAATAACATGTAATTTAAAATGTTTTTTTGGAAACGTTATTTGTGGCGCCAGTATAACATTGGCTATTTTGCAAGCATTTGCTACTTTTTTCTCTTAAGTTCTTTATTAAGTAAATAAATCAAACGCCGTAAAAACATTATTTTTCGTCAAAATCTCGTTAACTAAATAAACAAAATTACTCAAAAACAGTCATTCCTAAGAGTAGGTACACACTTTCGAACACAGATTTTTGAGAAGCAATCTGAACTTTAAGTCGATTCAATTTGCATTTCACACATGTGATCGCTTCAATCGAAATCGAAACTTAAATAAAAAAGAGATTCACCATAGCGACCACACATTGGTAAACAATTCAACAATTAAAGCAACCATTCGGGTTTGCATTCATGAATAATTCATGGCGTGCAAAGTGATAACTTTTTTTTTGTAGGCAGACACATTGATTATGCTTCTGCTTAAAAATATTACCTCCGTATAAATTTACCACTAAACATTTGTATTATTCATGTTTTTTAGGTGAAATTCTGAATTCCCCGTGTGACGATTTATGTGTATTCAAATTCAATATGGTTCACTCATTAAATTTAAGATAAGCATTTTATCAAGAATTAATATGAGTCAGCACTATTTAGATTTAAGTAGATTGAACCTGATTGTCGTTAATTAAAATTTTGAAGATTCAAAACTTTTTGGCGATATATCTATAAAACATTATAATGTTAAACATTGAAATATTGCCATTTTAAGCTCAATACGCACAGTGCCCTGTTTAATGTTTAATTGATATTTTCGCAATAATTAATTTCCAGCAACAGACCATATTTTTTCTAATGCAGTTATGCCAGTCAGCATTACGCTTTCAATTAGCAAAGGCTGGAGTACGCCAAGATCATTTCACTTCCTCTTACAGAATTACACTTATTATCTCTGAACGGCTCCAAGATTCCATCCCCTGGGTCTGTAATTGCACGCGGATTTATGTCCACATAAAATCGCGGACATCCCACATTTAAGTTTAGACCAAGTCCGATAATTAGCATTTGTACGCTCCGATGTGTGACTATCGAATATTCAATGTCTGTTCAAATAAAATTTATCGGATTTAGTTTAAGATTCATTTCAAGGGCAGGAGGTATTAATATGATAGTTTGTGTGGTACCTACTGTCCATAAAAATTGCCCGTAATGATGATTCCGAAGAAAATTGTCGACGTTACTTGCACGATATTAGCACGAAGTAGCCTTGGCTGGAGTCTACCGGATCTAGCAAACAACTGGCCGTTAGATTCAAATAAAATCTGAGATGTAATTAAAGTCATGCAGACTAAATTTTTTTCATTGAAAACGATAAAACACTTTTCTTAAAATATCTTCAACGATTCTTTGATTAGCATGAATTGTCGAAAACATGGGTAAATGTTGTGCCTAATGAGCTTTCCAAAAAAACTAAATGGTATTATATGTTCACTAACGTGTTCATCTCTCAATAAGAATTTCATGCTCCATAATTCTGGAAAGGATGACTTGACGACTTAAGATATTACTTTCGTGGAATCAATCAGAAGTTACAAGCTATATTCAAAAAAAAATCATAAAATGGGTTTCAAAACAAGTAATGTGCATCGTAACGAGTTCATTATTTCCGGATCCGAGAAAAACAAAAATTGGAATACTACGGACAGGAAGATGTTTTTTTGAGGGAGGTATATTTGCTTGATTTTTCTGATGTATTCGTCTTCCTCTCCTTACATATTTAGCTACAGATTTAGAATAAAACATTTGAACAAATTTAGCACTAACTAAAAAAAATAGTCTATGCAGTTCGTTTAAAAACAACAGATATTTTGAATATACGTCTCTGACGAAAATCTACAAGAGTTTAGCAAAGTACTTGTCAAGTTATAATTTATTTTTGATTGTGTGCTGAAAATCTCAATGAAATAAGAATTCGAGAAATCCTACTTCACTTGCAAGATTAAAATTCATTTGGATACTCATGAACACTTGGTTTACGTCGAAAATTTAATCAAATATTTCTACCTAAAATCCAAATAAATATTTTCTACAAAAAAGAAATTTCCACAGCACAGTACATGTCACAGGAATTAAATTTTTAATTTTCAAAAATGGCTCGCATAGGCTCTAATATATGCATTATGGTACAATAAGCCTCAAGAACGTAGCCAGAAAATATTTCCGGGGAAATTCAAGTTTTTTCGAGATTGATAGGTGGAATTTTTCAAAAGATGTCGATTAGTTCCTGTTTCGGGATATGTCTGATATCACTGATATAAACTACCACCACTTCAGTTTTTTATCATGGGTTAGAACCTCCTAGTCTAGTCAACAACTTCGTCTTCTAGTGTGCTTTTGGTTAACGACTTGCTAACACTCTTATTGCATCATCCCGAAACCACACTTCCCATTTACCACCACTTCCTCTAACCCTCTAATTCCATTATTACTTGCTTGTACCGTCCTTGTGCAATATATTCACTCAATATTTGCTTGCTTGCATAGTTATGATTCACAGATGAATATCGGTATAAAGAATAGTATTATAATCTTATTTATATTTCTCAATCAATGGCGATGAATGTTTACTTGAAATTTCCACCCGTTTGGCTGTAATATTTTGATTTTTTTCATTAGTTTTATTATTTGAGATTTTTCTTTTTAGATTAATGGTCGAGTGCTGACTTGAGTTGTCTAGTATAATTGCTCACAACATAATTTGAGTATTATGAAAAATCCGATTTATGTTCGAATCGATGAAGCTTGTGTAGAATACCAATAACTCCTCCAATTTTTCTTTAAAGTTTTTCTTAAAGTTTTGAATTTTTGGACCATCATTTTTTAATCTGCTGACACTTGTGCTGGAAAAAAATAATAAAAACACAACAAATTAAAAAAAAATATTGAATATTAACTCAACTACATTACAGAAGCTTAATTTTAAAAAAGCGGACCATCCTACTTTTTTTAAAATTTTAACAAGTTTGGCACGGTGCAGTTATAATAAAAATACAGGAAAACTCGATTCTTGACGCGTACACGAAGGCACTCATATTATCCAAGCGATGTTAGATAAATCTATGCTCCTGCGGACTTTTTTTAAAGAACATACTTTTCGCTAGACTGTGTAGTAAATTTTTTTTAGCGATTATTACTATTGCATCGCAAGTGACTATGTACGATCGTATGAATATTTTCACATCTGCAGCGATTGCTTGGTGATTTGGTTCGAAATTATTTCGGTTTCTTTCTAGTCACCGTGGAAATAAATGTACTACATTAATACATCGACTTAACCTACTTCGATTCATTCCATCTTGGAGATACGCGATTTTCACATCTTTTCGCCCAATACCTAATACCTCAGTTTGTGGCTCACATTACGGTGGAAATTTGACGGAAAGGCTCTGTTCAATTTAAAAGGGTTGCAAATTTTAGACACGATAGATTACAACGAAGAACTCATTTGCCACACAAAATAAGGAATAAAAAATTCCTAACGTGTTATGAACAATTTTTGCCTGGCAAGAAAATCGTCATCCAGGCTCTAGAATTGACTTCATAGTCGACGGGAACATTTCTATTTTTGAAGCAACCGGGATTTTTAGATTTGCCAATGACAATCGATTTTCTTTTTTCAGTTCCCAAAAGATTTGCTGCAACGAGAACCGTAATTAGCTCTTTCGAAAGGTTTCCACCGAAGCAGGATTCTCCTTTAAATTTTAATGTCTTGTTTGGCGTGAGCTTATAAAATAAGCCGGTTTCATCTGCGTTGAAAATGTCACAGCTTCTTTAATTTTCTTTAAGCGCGCGCCATTTGTTTTGTAACCAGTCATCAACCACATCATTATCTACCGCTGCAGATTCTCCGATTAATTTTCCGGAAACGATATCATGGCGCTTTTTAAATCGTTCAATCCAGCACTTGCTACAAGAAAATTCGTCATTGTCTTCAAGTTTTTCTCCGAACTCATTCGCTTTCGATTGTAAAACAGCGCCTGTTATAGGAACAATCGAATTTCGCCGTCGCGAAAACCATTTTATAACTCCTTGATCCAGCTGATCATGTTTGGACTACTTTAATTTTTTCGTATCTGTATTTTTTTCATTTCTGTTCTCGAAACTACGTATGATGGTTTCACGATTTTTACATATTGTAGCTATTGTTGACTTACTCAATTGCATTTTCCTGCATAAATCTTTGTTTAAAAAATGTTGTAATCGAACAAAATAATAGTTGCTTCTTGCGATCCAGTCAACGTTTTCTGCGTGTCGCTATGCGAATTTAACGGAAATAAACAAAGTAGGGTATGGGGTATATATAGGGTATACATATATATATCCGTCAAATTTCAATGGTATCATCAACTTCATGAAATCCTACTATCGACAATAACAAAACATATTCAAAACTCCATCTTTATTTGATATACACGACACGATATCATAAAATATTCAAAACTGCACTCCAAAAATAGTATCGTCTAATTTTTCATCGTTGATCACTAAAATTAGCTGTCACGAAGACACCGGCAACTAGTTCGAATTAATCGATAAATTATTGCCATCATACGTTCCTCATATCACAAGTCACTCTAAAAATCGTTTGTACTCCAACAGAATAACTTCCTCGCGAGCGAGAGACAAATTTAAATACTCCTCGTCCTCGTTGGATACATCCTCGGAAAATCTGTTGTACGCCTACATAAAAAAGCTTCTTGTATTAGAATATACACAAATTTTTGAAAATACTAACCTCCATCGTTTCCTTGAAACTTGTACTCGCCGCTTTTAGCTTCTTCACCACCTTCTCCTGGCGCTGTCGAGCTTCGGTACTTGTAGACGGCATGTTGTCTAGCAACGCGGTCAACATTTCGTCATATGTACCATCGCCTTGCATTTTCAAGAGTATCTCAATTGCTTTCTCGGAATTGTTGGTGGCCTGTTCGAGAGCTAGCCTTACAAGTTCGGGAGGGAAACCGATATTTACTATCTAGGGTAGGTAAAATATTTGCTTGGTTTATGATAAATTCAAGAGAGAATTTTCTAAAGCACCTCTTCAATAAGATCTTCGTTGGCAGAGACGTGGTTAGAAGCTTCCGCTGCTAAGGCGTCCGCATTGTGCTGTAACATATCGATCTGAAAATTACAATCAACATGTTTATTTTGTTGTCAACATTCCTCTTCACGGCAAGTTTTAAAATAGAATCCTTATTAGACAGTGGAAATTTAAATGCGATGAAAAAAAACCGTCTGCCCCGGGCTGTGAATACGGGCAATCGACTTAATCGAGATCCTTTGAAGTAGACTAGATGAGAGTTACATACGTACCGCCACTTGCACATCATTGTTGCCTTTCTTCAACGCGACAACGGCCAAATCTTTTTGAAATCCCATCCCTATTAATGTATTCAAGCTCCGGGGATTGACCCAATCATTATCGTTGCCAACCATATGCTTGTTCAAATTCAACTCTTCCTTTCCCCGCTTCCTAGCCTGCTCCTTTGTTTCCCTCTTTTCAATGATATGCGTAACGGCGCGTTCAACATCACCGCCACATGCCCGCAATGCCACTCGTGATTCCGCAGCTCGGTATCCCATGTCGATCAAAAGCGCAACATTCGTTTCATCAACTTTCAATCCACGCAATTCTGCTTCTGCCAGCATCAACAGTCCTTTCGCTTCATTTCTGCGATTCTGATGGAACATGAGAACAGCTTGGAGCAAATGAAGACGCATGATCAGAGCCTTTTCGTTTTCAGCGTTGCCTTTAAGGGTGCGGACACGATCCATGTTGTCGCCGTAGGTGCGACGAAAATTCTCCTCGCAAACACAAAGACGACGCTCCGCGTCAGGAAGTTGGGTCAGACTTTTCAGGCATAGGTAGCACCAAACAATATCTAAATTGAGAAGTGCATAGTTGTCCACGGTTTCCAATATGTTTGCATTGCAGGCAGCAAACTCCCGATCCGCTTCCAGGAACAAGATTAGTGCTTCGTTATATTTTTCCCGGTTCAAAACTGCACGTCCTTTTTCATGTAATGCAAGAGCAAGCGTTAATGATTTCTTTTCATTCGGCGGCATGTGGATGATATTCCCGTCTTGATCCTCCAACTGCATGAATGATTCTCGTTCACAGTTCGCTAGCAATGCAGCATCGGCCTTTGTCTTATTCACGCGATCAAGCATTTCCATTTCACTGGCATTATCGGAGCTGTTCTCAAGTATGACCGCCATAAGTTGTTGATTGTTGGTGATGCCTGAAAAATCAATTTGTGAAGATCAACGTATATATATCGAAACTTTAGAAGTAAACCTTGATCTGCCAACGATTTTTCAGAATCAACTACTTTTCCTGCTGATATCAACTTGACGCAAGCGTGTCCAATTTTCAGCTCGTCTCCGACTTTTTGTTGAAGTTCACTTCCACGTGAGGTTAATGGAATTTTCAACGTTAACAAATTCGTTCCATTTGTTTGTCGGACAGTTCTTACTTTTACTGTTGCAATACCTTGAATTACAATTAAATTTATTAGTGTGATAGGCAGAATACTATCGCCTTTTTCGTATTTTCTATTCTACAAAATTTTGACAGAATCCACGAGCAAGATGAATGGATGGGACATTGCTGAGCCACCATGCTGGGATAGATCCTCCGAAGAATTCATCAATTTTGTAAGGTATTCATTTTGTTTCAAACGAAGATAACGACGAAAAAAATCTAACTAACAATATGTTCTACAAACGAACATTTCATATCTAGTCGTGCCATAAATATTGATACAAGATGTTTTAACTATAATAATGAAACTACTAGTTGGATTTTAATTTTTTTTACCATTTATTTTAAAACTAACCCACTACATAATAAAATAGAAATTATTCAAAATGGCCGCCTTTTGCTTGAATACAGCGCCGAAGTCGGTCAGGTCACTGGTCTATTGATTTTCGCACGACTTCCATCGAGAAATTGTCAACAGTTTTTTTCCACGCCTGTTTTAACGACTGCAGGTTGTGGTGGCGTTTTTTACAGACAATACCCTCTAATACTGACTACAATTTGTAGTAGAGGATGACTAAGGTCTGGACTGGCTGATGGCCACAAATTAATGCTGATAAACTCTGGCATATGTTTTCCCAGCCACTCTTGTGTGGTTTTCGCCTTGTGGGCAGGCGCAGGGTCTTGTTGGAAAACCCATTCTTTATTTTCAAACATGGTTCGGCTTAGGGGCTCCACTACTTTCATTAAGATATTCGACTGATAGTTTTTGGCAGCTGTTTTGACGCCCTTTTCACAGAAATGGATAGAAGTGACACCTTCGTAGGACACATCCCACCAAACCATCACCGATGCTGGATAATGTCCTCGTTCAACGCTCGAAATCTTTTCTGTAGCCTCCTTAGAAGACCGTGCAAATATCA
The DNA here is from genome assembly GCA_963942545.1 of Oxycera nigricornis. Classification (NCBI taxonomy): domain Eukaryota; kingdom Metazoa; phylum Arthropoda; class Insecta; order Diptera; family Stratiomyidae; genus Oxycera; species Oxycera nigricornis. The sequence goes on from OZ012660.1 coordinate 27,558,935, forward strand.
TATCATTTTGTTTGTTGAAGGATTCCTCCACTATAAAGATTTTCTCGTCGATAAAAAGTATTCTTTTGAACTGCTCCTTACCGTTTCTCGATAACAGCTGTTTTGAATTTTCCACCCTTTTTCGTTTTAAAGCGGCATGGAGCCTGTGTCCTGTTTGTCTTCTGAAAGCTGCAAGCCCTAAGTCTTCTTTGATGATACAACTCATGGTTCTCGGCGCAATATTTATTTCACGAGACATGATTTTCTGATTGCGAACAGGATTTCTTGCGATTCTGGACCTTACAGCTTTGATGGCTTGTGGCTTACGACCCGAGCGAGGTCTGCCGGATCTTTTACGGTCTATAACATCTCCAGTATCAATGAATAACGCTATAGTTCGATACACGAAAACACGCGTGATTTTTAATGCCTTTAGTGTTTCGAAAATTCGGCCTTTCTTCATTCCACATTTGCGTAAAGCAACTGAAGCGGTGCGGTTCTCTTTGCTAGACCATTCCATCGTAACGGCTCAAGCTACACTGACAAGATTTGGCGCCTTTTTAGAGCATATGTCAACAATCAGGACTACCCACATAGTAATTAGCTACATGTAAGCTATCATCCGCAAGGGCCGTATTTTCAGTTATATCAATATTTATGGCACGACTAGGTATAATTTTGGTAAGTATCCTTATTAATAACAACAGTCAATCAGTCGAAAATCCAATTTTACTTTGACTAGAAGTGTAGGATGTCTTCAGATATTGAAGAACAAAGAGAACTGACGATTTTTGTTATTTTTTCATTGCTTTCTGGCACCTTGTCGTCAAAGAACCAAAGGCGTGACTTTTTCTTCGGCATTATAACTATTTGTCACTATACACAACACTCACAAAGTACAATAAGACAAATGTTCGTTAATTAGCTTAACATGCCAAACTGTGGCCGATCAAAAAACAGATGCCCTTCACGCTGGAAGCCAGAATTATTCAAGGTAAAACTCAGGGTTGTCCTGCCCTTGAACACCTTCAACTCCTGTCAGTACACCGTGTAGGTAAACGATGGCGATAAAAAATTGAATACGCATTCCGCGCTGCACACAAGTCATTAAGCATTTCTTTGATTATATTGGATTGTAAGGATCTAAAATTATATACAGCTGCGGTCAAAAAAAAATAGCACTGAAACTCCTTGAAATGTTCGTGATTGAAAAAATGTAATTCATAATATAATAATTTACATAATCACTTCAGATTTATAAAGTTCGAATATTAGTAATTGATTTGATCTTCACAAAATACTACGTGTGGTTGTTTTTTAAAAAAGAAAACTTCCTTTTAATTTTGTGTATGTTTATTTGGATTCCGAACCGATTTTCGATCGTAATCATTCGATCTTCCTCTTTCTTCCTCCAAATAAACATACACAAAATTAACAGGAAGTTTTCTTTTTAAAAAAGTTAAAGTACTCTCCTGCGAAAATATACAAATCAATTTTTTTTATTCATTCCTTTAAAAATGCAAATATATTTTTTGAAGAAACATCAGAATTTGGCCTTTCAAAATAATAGCACCATAAACACAGATCAATATGGTTGGTTGGTTGTAGGGGCAGCCGCCTTTGTCAAAAGGCGGTTCACTTAGGCCAAGATAGGCCCATTGTGATACCACATTGAAATAGGGTGCGGCACTAAAACCTGTGGGTGACGAGAACTATCCAGATTTTCCTATGAAGCCGGCTATGCAGCTAATATTTAAACTGGCTACCTCCGTGAGATTTTCCAGGAAAGGCGAGCCCAAGGTTTGCATGCGCTTCATTGACAGTGCGGGGCATTCGCACAGAAAGTGTTGGATCGTTTTCTCCTCTTCCGATCTGCAGCTGCGGCACAAATCGTGGAAAGGGGCACCCCGTCTTTCTGCATGTCTGCCAATGAGACAATGCCCCGTCAGTACAGATACGATGAAACTTAATGTTTCACGGCTCGCGTTGAGGAGCTGCTTGGTGCGCTGTGAGCTTAGTGCGTGCCAAGTTTGCCTGGTTACAAATCAATATAAAAACATAAAAAATCCACAACCTTTTTGGAATTACTGTGTTAAATGATAGCAATTGTAACTATAGAACTAAATTTAATTAAAAATAATATTTGGTTGTATGTCCTTTGTTAGCAACAACTGCTGCACAGCGCCTTTGCATGGAATCACCTAATTGCTGGCACCTCTCAACAGAAATTGCATTCCAAGAATCTTCTTCGTACTCCGAAGATCATTTTTATCTGTTGGTTTGCGAATTGAAATACTTTTCTTAATATCCGCCTAAAGATTTTCAATTGGGTTGAGATCAGGTGACTGTGCAGGCCACTCCAATAAAGTTATGCAGTTATCTTCAAACCATTTTCTGCTGGTATGCTTCGGACTAATTGTCTTGTTGGAAGACCCCATCTGAGCGGCATTTCTTTCGAAGAATACGGCAGCATAACATTCCGCAGTATATCAACATAAACGATTTGATCCATGATGGTTTTGATCCAATTCATTGGGCCAACACCGTAATAAGATAAGCATCCCCATACCATGATGCTAGTGTAGAGATCTTAAATCTCAACCATACTAATAATGCCCAACGTGCCGTAAGCAATTACATATCCTGCATACGGAAATGAGAGCCCACACAAGTTGCGGAATATCCCGAGCAACATGCACACGAGCATTTCAAAACAAAGAATCCAATAAATTATGTTCAAAGAACACATTCTTTCAACCATTGCCTTTGACCGCGTGCGACATTAAGACAATGCACACAAAAGGCATTGAGCCCAAAATAGACAAGTGCGTATGAGCATTGGAATAAAGATAATGATGTTGCACATGTAAGTTCATTTCACTTGTTTGAATTGCAACCACATGTGCAATATTGAGTATTGAATAGTGCTATGCTGAATAGACTTAAGATCATTTTTTGTAAGTAAAATATTGTATATAAACGACAAAATAATAAAGAAACGGACAGAAGTAGAACTGACTTCAAAGAGCGACATAACGCTGCTCTGTTCCTTAAAACGAACACTGGTCTTTTTTATTTTTCTCACCCTATTACGGCTGATTTGTCTTCGACAAATAACGCCTTTGTACTTGCGGAACCAAGGCCGCTAAGAAAATATACTTGGTAGGTATTTATGCGCTTCCTGCTAAAAATGCATTTTTACTAATAGTGCATTCGCGAACCCCTTTCTTTCATTTTCCTCTCAAACTTTATGTGGCTCTACGACCAACTCTACATGGCGATCCTGCAACCAATTGAACGATCCTGCAACCAATTGAACGATCCTGCAATCAATCAAACGGCCCTACAATGATGAAGACGCGACAAGATGAACGCAGCAGAGCTAGAAGTCATCAACAGGAAATTTGATGAGCTGTTTGCCTTATGCGCAGCAAACACTGCCAATAACCCTGTGACGACCCAAAAAGGCACGGAAGGGTATGATCCACGGAATCCTGCGATCAACAAGGAGGAAATATTATCAAAGAAACCAGGCCCACAACCAATCACGATTGAGCAGTATAAAAGCCGAAACCATCAAAGCTACGCTCCAAGGCCTATTAAACCAGCAGATACGAAGAAGAAGAGGACCAGAGGAGGAAAAGCTTTCAAACAAAGGAAACACCTGAAGGAGCTATACGTTCAACTCAGCATCGAGTCAAGTGCTGAAAATATACAAAAAATTAGGAAGGATATCCACGAACAACGGAAAAATGCTAGGCGACACAAAAATTAAAAAGAAAAAATATTTAAAAAAAAATGTATTCAAGGTAGCAAATAAGACTGAAGCATTGTAATAGTAGAATAATAATATATATCATGAGCTAGATGTCTGCATTATTTAACTTAAAGAATATTTCATCAAACTTAAAAAAGACACCAAATAGAAATTATACGCATAAATTTCTCATCAAAACTCTCCTTGCAATCGAAGATCTAAGAGTTCAATTCAAAGAGGAACTACAGAATAATAAACAACCAGAAGCTGAGCAACTCTCTGATAAGCTAAAATTCAAAGAGATTTTTGAGGCAATACAATCAAGCATTAAAGAAAAAATGACTGATGATACAGTACCCACATTAGATAACACTTTAAACATGGATATCTTCAATTTTCTAAAAGTAATTCCCGAATTTGCCAACAAATTCAATGATCTACACAGATTCCTAAACGTTGTCGAAATAATTGAAAAATCAGTCCCAGCACATCAAAAGAAGGACTTTATAACCCTTATAATCAATACCAAATTGAACGGTTCTACACGAACAAAATTAAGCCCTTTACCATCCTCCGACAACTTTGATTCACTAAAAACGAATCTTCAACACATTTTTAGACCCACAAAATCTGCTTCGTGTATATTGACTATGATTACAGATATTCAACAAGGAACTAATGAATCAGTTACTAAATTTGCAGAACGGTTAGATGAATTATTAGCTGAACTAACGTTAACACAAATAAGTGATATCGGTGAACAAGGTCGGGACACGATATCAAAAACAAATGATATTCTTGCCTTGAACAGTTTTAAGAAAGGTCTACGCAATAAATATATTATACAGACTTTAGAAGCTAGTAGAATCTCAAAATACAGAGAAGCAATTTCGTTAGCCGAAAATTCAGAAATGAGCATAAAGGAAAATAGATCAATAATGCAAAATGGAGAAATATACCATTTCTCATCTAATAGATACCCCAGAAATAATAGAGGTAATTTTCATAATAATAGCTATAATCGTCAAAATAATAACATTAACAATAGATATAATAACAATAACAGATATAGTAACAACTATAGGAACCCCAATCCTAGATACGATAATAACAATATTAACAATACCAATAACAGTGGTAGGAATTACAATCAAAATAGAATTAACTATAACAATAGGAACAACAATATTAACAGAAATAATAGTAACCGTGCATATTCTCAACCAACAAACAGAAATCCTACAAACCGAAATTATAATCGACAGGGAAACTAATTAGCCCCAGATACCACACAAATGGTCCAAAATATGGTCACTCGGGGAATAAAAACGCAAAACTAGGGAATGTCGAAACATTTAACAGTGAAGGAACTACAAATTATGTCCATATTAAAACAGATAATAAGAAACTAACATTTTTAATAGATACTGGAGCGGATATCTCCATATGCAAATTATCGGCCACATCAGGAATACAAGAAATTAACTCGGAAGAACATTGCAAACTCACGGGCATAACTAAAGAACAAGTTGGTACTATAGGGACAACAATTTTAAATTTTAAAATAAATAACGATTCACTACAGCACAAGGTACACGTAGTAAACGATGATTTTCCACTATTAACAGATGGAATACTTGGACGAGATTTCTTTAAAAAACATTACGTTAAAATCGACTATGAAACTTATACTATTTCTCTTAATGTAAACAGTTCTGAACACATTATTCCATTGCAAACTGAACTTTTTCAAATCAAAATACCCCCTAGAACAGAAATCATTCAACAAATAAATATTAACGTAGAAGAAGACAGTCTAATCTGCGCTGAACAAATTAACGAAAACATATTTATTGGCAACACGATTATTCCTTTCAAAGGAATTAAACACGTTAAAATTTTAAATACTTCAGATAAAGAACAATCTATAAACACTTCTGATCTAAAATTCAAAACAAAACCTTTGTCCAAATTTTTCATTTACAATCAAAAGCAAACTTCATATAAAACTCAGAATAAACTAAAGAGATGGGAAAAAGTAAGGAAGCTAATAAAAATAAAAACAAAAGATACACATGCAAAAGATACTTTGGAAAAAATTTGTGAACAATTTCAAGACATTTTTTACCTAGATAATGAAAAACTTACGTCCAATAATTTCTATAAACAAACACTTCATACAACCGACAACACTCCAGTTTACGTGAAGAATTATAGATTACCACATACGAGTTATAAAGAAATCAACAAACAAGTACATGACTTATTAGAAAAAGACATAATAGAACATTCTATCAGTCCACACAACTCACCACTTCTAATAGTACCAAAAAAGAGTGAAAATGATTCCAAACAATGGAGATTAGTAGTTGACTACAGACAACTTAACAAAAAGTTGGTAAGCGACAAATTTCCATTAACTCGTTTAGAAGACGTTCTAGATAGAATCGGAAGAGCAAAATATTTCTCAAGTCTAGATATGACAAGCTCATTCCACCAAATAGAGCTAAACGATGAATCAAAAGCGCTAACTGCATTTTCGACCAACAATGGTCATTACCAATTTAAGAGATTACCATTCGGACTCAAGATCTCATCCAACAGCTTTCAGCGGATGTTAACCATCGCACTTTCAGGCCTTGATGCCAATGCATTTTTGTACGTAGACGATATAATTGTCTTCGGATGTTCATTACAACACCATAACGACAATCTGATTAAAGTATTTGAACGTTTACGTAAGTACAATTTAAAACTGAACCCAAACAAATGCAATTTGATGGAAAATGAAGTTGTTTACTTAGGACACTTAATCACGTCCAAAGGTATCACAGCCGATCCAGAGAAATGCAAAGCAGTTCACAATTACCCTACACCCAAAAATGCAGACGAAACGAAAAGATTTGTAGCATTCTGCAATTACTACAGACGCTTCGTAAAAGATTTCGCAGCAATAGCAAAACCACTCAATGAGTTATCGAAAAAAAATAAGCCTTTCGAATGGACTCAAGATTGTCAAAAAGCATTTGAAACACTTAAAAATACTATTACCGAGAGCCCAATATTGCAATACCCAAATTTCGATAGAGAATTCATTCTCACAACTGATGCATCTGACTATGCGTTAGGAGCTATTCTATCACAAGGTGAAATAGGCAAAGATCTACCTATATCGTATGCAAGCCGTTCACTGAATATACATGAGATAAACAAGCCAATAATCGAAAAAGAATTATTAGCTATTCATTGGGGAATCAACCATTTTCGACCATATTTATACGGGAGGAAATTTACAGTCATTACAGACCATCGCCCACTAGTTTCTCTCTTTACGCACAAAAACCCTTCGTCAAAATTGACAAGAATCAGAATAGATTTGATGGACTATGATTTCGAAATTATTTTCAAACAAGGTAGAATAAATACCAATGCAGATGCTTTATCAAGAATAAAGTTAGACTCACAACAGCTACAAGATATGATACCAAAAAATATAAACATTGTGACAAGAAGTAAAGCGAAAGAAAAGGAAGAAAACGCTACAAAAGTATCGGAAGTAAGCAAAAAACGGAAGAAACAAAACTCTATTACCATTAATGAGTCTGATCAACCCTACATGTGGAATGGAACTTCTGTATCCGACGTTAGAAACTTACCAATTCTAGAATTCCGAATATTAAAAGATAATATACGAAGATATAATAAAAAACGCGCGATTAATAATAGTAATTTGCCACGAATTGAAATTATAGATAAAAGGCGGATATATGTAGAATGCAGCGATAATCCTCACCGAGACTTAGGTCAGGAACTGGAGAAACTCATTAACAAACTACATAATAACAATATAAGCAAGGTAGCTTTACGCAATGATGATGAAATATTCAAATATATGAAGAAGAATGAATTGATGAAATTATATAACAAAGTGCACAAAGAAAATATAAGTAAAAGGCAAATGAGAATTGAGGTAATTATTTATGAACCGCCCAAAGAAGTGAAACAAGTAACTGATCAACTAAGGTTAATTAGTGAACATCACAATAATAGTCACACAGGTATCAGACGAACGATAGCGAAATTAAAACAAAGATATATATGGAAGAATATGAACAAAATGACCAAGAATTATGTAAGAAACTGTGAAATCTGCCAAAAGAACAAGATTGTCCGACATACTAAAGAAAAATTTGTAATAACCGATACCCCTAATAAATGTTTCGAAACAATTGAAATTGACACTGTAGGACCACTTAGAATATCAAACGGATTTAGATATATATTAACTGCGCAATGCGAACTAAGCAAATATATAATAGCAATACCTATAACTACAAAAGAAGCTGAACAAGTAGCTAAAGCTATAGTAGAAAATATAATATTAAGATATGGACATTTCCAACAACTCAAAACCGATCAAGGTACAGAATACAATAACGAACTTTTAAAATCTATTTGTAAATTTTTAGACATTGAACACACGATGTCAACACCTTACCATCATGAAACCATAGGTTCATTAGAACGTAATCACAGAGTACTCAACGAGTATCTGCAATCATTCTGTCAAGATCACGAATGGCACAAATGGATACCCTATTATGTATTCGCATATAACACTACGCCACATACTGATACTAATTACACACCATTTGAATTAGTACATGGTTATTTAGCACCCTCACCTAATACCACAGATTTAAATAAAAAACCAACCATATATGATTATGATAACTATCTATCAGAATTGAAAATACGTCTTTATAACGCTCAACAGACAGCTAGAAGATTGTTAATTGAAGCAAAACATCATAGAAAATATAAGAAAGAATTAAATACAAATGAATTAGAACTAGAAATAGGTGATGAAGTCTATGTAAAAAATGAAAACAAAAAAAAACATGAATCACCATACAACGGACCATATATTGTATTAGAAAAACAAGGTGTAAACTCGTTAATATCAATAGACAATAAGGAAAAACTAATACACAACAATAGACTTAAGAAGAAACTGTAGATAAGAATAAGAAGCACATTATCAAAACAATAAATACTTTAATGTTATGCACCAATAGATTATATATCAAACAAATATTTTTAAATTGTACATAAACATCAATAGACCTAGAACAACAACAATGTAATATCAGCAAGCATTGAAATACCCAATTATCATTTTACGAAAATTTCTTATATTCTTCAAATACAATAAATTTTCTTTTCTAAAGGACGGAGGTGTAGAGATCTTAAATCTCAACCATACTAATAATGCCCAACGTGCCGTAAGCAATTACATATCCTGCATACGGAAATGAGAGCCCACACAAGTTGCGGAATATCCCGAGCAACATGCACACGAGCATTTCAAAACAAAGAATCCAATAAATTATGTTCAAAGAACACATTCTTTCAACCATTGCCTTTGACCGCGTGCGACATTAAGACAATGCACACAAAAGGCATTGAGCCCAAAATAGACAAGTGCGTATGAGCATTGGAATAAAGATAATGATGTTGCACATGTAAGTTCATTTCACTTGTTTGAATTGCAACCACATGTGCAATATTGAGTATTGAATAGTGCTATGCTGAATAGACTTAAGATCATTTTTTGTAAGTAAAATATTGTATATAAACGACAAAATAATAAAGAAACGGACAGAAGTAGAACTGACTTCAAAGAGCGACATAACGCTGCTCTGTTCCTTAAAACGAACACTGGTCTTTTTTATTTTTCTCACCCTATTACGGCTGATTTGTCTTCGACAAATAACGCCTTTGTACTTGCGGAACCAAGGCCGCTAAGAAAATATACTTGGTAGGTATTTATGCGCTTCCTGCTAAAAATGCATTTTTACTAATAGTGCATTCGCGAACCCCTTTCTTTCATTTTCCTCTCAAACTTTATGTGGCTCTACGACCAACTCTACACTAGTACCTCCATGTATTATGGTTTCTGTAGTGAACCTTGAGTCGTATTTTGCATGAGGGGGTCTTTTAACATAACTACGAGACCCTTTACCACCGTATAGCACAATTTTACTTTCGTCAGACCAAAGTATCTTTCTCCACTTCCCGTCCAAATGTGTTTTAGCAAAATGTATGCGCCGTGCAATGTTCTTAGCCGTTAAAAGTGGAATTTTTCTTGCACTACAGGTTTTAAGATTATTTTGTCTTAATCGTCGACGAACTGTTTCTACACTAGCTGTCACATTGAGCTCATTTTTAAGCTGCGTGGCTGCCATGAATGGTTCCTTTTTGCTTCATCGTATAAGTCGGTGGACCAACAAAGGCGACATTGCTCTCTTTCGACCACGCGTTTCGGTTTTTTTCTCAAAAATTTTGTATTTCTAATCATTCTATTTGAACAATTCAGGGTTTTTCTGATTTCGGTGTACGTTTTGCCTTCTGATATCATCTGTTTAATAATTATTCGTTTTTCCGGTGTGGAATGTTTTCCACGCCCCATATTTACTTCACTTCCACCAAAATTAGTTATAAATTGAATGTAATTACGATGTAATTATGTCAATTTAACCTTTCACAACATATTTTGAGATCCGTTTGAATAATCATTTGTTTTTCAATGATAACTTTCAACGGTGCTATTTTTATGGTTGCACTAAATTCCACTTATTGATAAAAGATCAACAAAATCAAAAGTAATCGTGGTCGATTTGAATGAAATGATGTTCGCTCTGAGAGAATATTACTTGTCTAACGGTATTTTAAAGTGACGGACAATAGAAGTGTCCATGCAAATACAAAATCGTCAAAATTAATCAGAGGACTTATACAGTGCTATTTTTTGACGGCAATTGTAAATAGGGAAGAGAATGCGCTTAGGTCAAGGATATTAAATTATATAAATATATATTGGATTTAATTAGGTTCTTCTTCATTGACTTATATAAATATGGATCGGATTTATTTAGATTACGGATATTGGATTAGATAAATAAATAGGAAGTAATTGTGTTTTGGATAGTTTTGAACTATGTCTTGCAGTAGTATTTAGTTACGATCCGATTGTAATTCTATTCAAATGATAATTTCAAATAATACACAAATTGTGTCTAGTATCTCAGCTGAATATAAATTCTTTAAAAGTGAGACCAGCTTGTAAGTCGGAAATGTATCAAAACGAATACTTAAGGTCGCACTGTAATCATTCTAGTATTGGGGACTCTTTTCGAAATGCACACGTATGCTCAAGTCATTCTGATCTCATTGAAAGCGTCCAACGATTTGAATTCAACGCTAAGTTTAAGCGACCCTTCGTCCCGTTGACGAAATCACTCAGGTCGCCGCTGCCGTCGATGCCATCACCATTCGGGCCCCATCGCCATCGCGATTCATCTTCACATCGGAACTTTATCGCCAGCGACATAATGGGTCTGCCCCACACAGCAGCCGTCATATCCGTCGGGGTACAACGCTGTAGCCAATCGAGAAGACCGATCGCGGCGAATAAAAATAACCTAGCTGACGAGCGTCGGCATAATACCGGTGGGGCAATATGATTTCCAGATGAAAACCGGAAATATTGCACGCTTTACTTAGGAAAAACTCCAAAGCTCCACACTCGGCTCAGACTACAATAAGAAGGTCCGTTCCGGTCCCGTTTGCTCCTATCGCCGGTCAGCGCCCTGAAGGAGTTCAACGGACTCGTTTCGCTTCATATTGCCCCACCGGTATTATGCAGACGCTCGTCAGCTAGGTTATTTTTATTCGCCGTGATCGGTCTCCTTGATTGGCTACAGCGTTGTACGCAGGACCGGCCTTAACCGTCTAGACGTCCCGGGCGAGTCATGCATTTGGCGCCCTTTTATATTTCATTATGATTTTTAAAAAAAAGTTATTTTCAATTGTGTACCATATTTATTATTAATAGAAAACTATACACATGCATTTTATCCATTTGTTATCTAAAGAATGTACGTAGCTACCTATATTTTGTGTCCGTCAGTCACGAAACATTTAATGAAAATCAAAAACTAAAAACAACTAAAATCTTATTTTTCTAGCTTTTTTGTCAGCAAATTCTCTGATAAGACTGGCAAAATCTAGGTTTTCTGCAACTTGATTTTCAATGGACAGCGAGGCCAAACTAGTTAATCTTGTTTGGGACATTGTAGAACGCAAGTGCGTTTTTATCAACTTTAGTTTAGAAAAACTGCGTTCACCATTTGCAACGGTCACTGGTATTGTTAACAGAATACGCAGCGATATCCAGGTGTTGGGATATAACTCTTGAAGATTGTGCTTTTTGATAAAATTTAATGTCTCAATAGGTGTTGCCTGAATGTCTTTGAGATAGTGTTGCAGACCTAAAATTTCATAGCACAACAATTCTCCATCAATATCAGATTCAAAGTTAACCGTTAACTTTTCTTGCAGTGCAGAACAATGTCGCGTGAGTTCTTCTTTATTTTGAATTTTTTTAATGTTAAACAAGAAATTCCACGTGGCAGAAAAATCTTGCATCTGTTGAAATCTTTCCTTCATAGATATAAGCACGGTGTCCAAAAGAGCATTAAAAAACTCGACTTCAAACTTTTTTTTGGATCAGTTATTGGTTCATCAACAGCCTCTTCTGCGTCTTAATCTTGCTAGTGGTTTGAAAAATGGCTGCCTACCAAGTTCCCATGCTAATTCAGATGCTGTTGCAATGGCTTGTTCGAAACCTGTTTGTCTATATGTTTCCAAATAAGAGCAACATTTGTTAAGCATTTCGGTAAAGTCGACAAAGTTAATTTTAGGTGACTGGCTCACTTTGCTTACAACGTTGATTTGATACAAAACGTCGTACCATATTATCAAAGAAACAACAAATATAAAATCTTTTAGTTGTCCTGCCAGTGTGGCCGCTTCGTGTGACGTCGCAGCATCGCTTTGTTTGGTAACTTCGGTCAACGAAACCAAAGCATCATACGTTTCACATAACTGATAACGAACCGCTTTGACGCTTTCAATTCGAGATTCCCAGCGAATTCAATTAATTTTTTCAGGGTATATGTTTTCAAATGATCTGTCAAAATTTTCCATTCATTTACCGATCCTGCAAATAAATTAAACAATTTTTGTAAAATTCCGAACAAAGTAACGGATTTAACGGATGATTTTGCCGCATCACATAATACCAAATTGTAACTATGGCATCCACATGGTACAAAAAAGCCAGCGGATTTAGGCTCGTAATTCTTTTCTGAACGCCTTTATTTTTCTCCTTTATGCTCGCGCCATTATCATAACCCTGTCCTCTGCAGTCATGTTAAGGCCATGATCAATCAATGTTTTTAAAATGCTTTCTGTGAGACCTGCACCCGTTGTATCATCTATTTGCAAAAATGAAAGAAAATATTCTTGTATGCTTACGGCATCCTCTGTTATGTCAGCACATCTCAATGTGACTGAAGGTTGTTCTTTATGACTTATATCAGGAGTACAATCAGCTATGATTGCATAATATTCTGAATCCTTTATGCGGGATACTATTGTAGACATAACTTTTGATGCCATGAGCTCTATTAGCTCGTTCTGTATATTTTTGCCGCAATAATGGTCAGCCAAATCACCATTCATTGCCAATCGGACATGCTCTTCCATGATGGGGTCAAACTTTGCGAAAGAAATTCTCAGAATTCTCGCAAAAATCTGCGTTCGATCCGCTTTCATGCATTCACGCAACGCTTCGCACATTCAAAACGAAATCATTTTGGGAACTAAATTTTATATCTGGCGCTCTTGCTTGGCTACTTTGTATTACCTAAACTGTGCTGCGGACCATCCCATTTCGATGTGATCGATCGCAAGTTTTCGCAGTTATTTCTAGTTTGGATTTTACACATTTCGAAATGGACTGAGCAAATTTGATTTCGTTCGTGTTACCAAAAATCAAACATAATACACAAAAACACCTACACAGAACAATGTTTAGCTACTTTTTTGTTGATTAAACTTTGTTTTCTATTGATAATCAACAAAAAAAAAGTGTAGCGAAACAATGTTTTGTCTAGGTATTTTTGGGCAAGGTGTAGGGCAAAACACGCGCATGAGACACGGCTTTAAGCTGGCGCGTGGTGCCCTGTAGAACACGGCGCCCCCCTTAAAGCCGGTACTGGTTGTACGCCTACGGATATGGCGGCTGTTGTTTGGGGCGGACCCATTATGTCGCTGGCAATGGACTGCCGGTGTGAAGATGAATCGCGTGGGGATGATTTGGGTACTAGCCCTTATACCGATTCTTACTGTCTGGGAAGTACTATGGACTGAAATATAAATACGGAGAATAACTGAAAATTGATGGAGTGATTTGAAGGAGTTGGAGATGGTTTTAGTCGGGAGAAACCCGGCATGCCGAAAGACAGTAGCTGATCGGTATCTTTTGAAGATTTTCATCTTGCAACGTTAGTTACGTAATGCCTACCATACCCTTTTTTCTCACTAGTTTTATGACGTTGTCGGCATTCCGCATTCCGCGTTCCAATTTTATTACCTTGTGGCAGTGTCGGCATTTCACAGGATCTATGTAAATATAGATTAAGAATTTAGATACGAACTTGTGAAATGTATATTACGTTAAGGCAAGACGCTACCAATGTAAAAATTAGTTAAGAAAGGTGGCTACCACATGTTTAGAAATAAGATAGTACATAAATAAGATAAAATAGGTTTTAAGCACTAGTTCGTGAAAAATCTTCGAACCAAATGGTTCATTGAAAATAAAAATAATTGTGTTCAAAAAACGTGTTTTAATAAAGATATAGACAGTGAAGTCTATACATTTGTAACTGGCGCAGTCGGCATCGAATTTGATCTCCTCACTTAGTTTTTGCTGGACTCAAGTCATAATTCCTGAACGAGTTCTGAGACTGGAACTTGGCAAAAACAATCAAATAAGTGTATGAGACAAATTCAAGAACTTATAAATCTCCTGAACAATTGGAGTTTGGAAGCTCGCGAAGAACATCCAAACATGGATCTGTCCAGCCTAATGAAATATATAGCCGCATTACCACCCTTTGATGGGAATCAGGACGATCTGCACGCTTTGATTCACGCAGTCAACACAATATCAGCACACATAACGGCCAACGTGAACGGTGCCATCCTCTTCCAACAAGTTCTTATGAAGATTGTAGGACGTGCGAGAGCGACACTCAACTGTCATATGGTGTCATCGTGGGACGAAACCCGAAACATCTTAGTACAGCATTTTGATACGCAAGAGTCAGAAATCCAGCTAATAGGACGAATGCAAGCAGCCAGGTTCACCACAGGAGCGAAGTTTTATGAATATATATGTAAGTGTCTATACAAAATTAATAATAAGGTGAAATATAATAGTCAGTTAAGTGAGAATGACAAATTAGCTAGGATTAATCTAAACACATTATTAGCCAAAGATATATTTATAAATAAGTGCCCAGAACCTTTACGTGGAATTCTTTGTGCGCGAAACCCAGATACACTTGAAAAAGCACACCAGATTCTGGTTCAAACAAACTATATTAATTTTTCGATTGAAAACAACGTGCCAATTCAAAACAAGTATCATTTTTCCTCTAAAAATTTCCAACCCCAAGTTAATCCCAGAAATAGTGCCAATGTTACATCCAATTCCAATAACTTTGCATTTCCTAATCGTCCTAATATGCCAATAAAAGACGAAGTATCTATGAACACTGTGCGTTCAGCTGAATCTAGTCTGCATACGCAGGATTTTTATGTAGAAGCCTCGGATCAAAACTTCCAATCGTTGAACTCACAATTGGAGGAAAGAGACTTCAATGTCTTATAGATTCTGGATGCTCAATTTCTCTATTAGATGAAAAATTAGTACCCGAGCATCAAAAAGTCTCCTCTGTGTATCCCACCATAATTTCATCTATTAATCAGAATTCGCGAAGTACACATTATCTTCGAACACGATTTCCGGAGGAATTTGGATCCCTTGAATTCATTCAGTGGCACTTAATACCTTTTTCGCATAAAAATTTTCATGCTATTATAGGAAATAACATTCTATCTAGTACAGGGACTATTATTAATTACAAAAACAAAACTATTATAACCCCTAAACACACGCTCTACTTTGGTAAACAAGTGGAACAAACTTATTTTGCGGAGGCGCTCAAACACTTTCCAGAAAGTGAAAATCGGCCTCGTACGGAGCATTACTCAAAAGAAGAATTTGAGCTAATAGATCGAATAACCAAAGAGTTTTCAGACTTACAATACGATGAAAAACAGCGACTAACCTTTACGCATAGCATCAAGCATGCTCTGCCTCTTACATCGGATAAACCGATATATCAACGGAATTATAGAATTCCCCAATCAGTTAATGATTTTGTAAACAAACAAATTATGGAAGATTTACATCAGGGAATTATACAGCCTTCTCAGTCTCCTTATAATAATCCCATATGGGTAGTACCTAAACAGGGTGGAAAACACAGACTGGTTATAGATTTCAGAAAGTTAAACCAATTAACTGTTGAAAATAAATATCCAATCCCAAACATTGACGATTTATTGGGTAAACTGGGAAATTGTCAATACTTTACTAGCATCGATTTGGCTAAAGGTTTTCATCAAATCGAGCTAGAACCTCAGGATCGGTATAAAACTGCATTTTCAACAGGAATGGGGCATTTTGAATTTCTCAGAATGCCATTTGGGCTGAAAAATGCACCCGGCACATTTCAAAAATTAATGAATCATATTTTACAAAAATACATTAACAGAAATTGCATTGTTTATATGGACGATATTCTGGTTTTCAGCACATCGTTGCAAGAACACGAAATAGCTCTTAGGAACATTTTTACAGAATTAAGAAACGCTAATCTTAAAATTCAACTATCGAAGACACATTTTCTTTCAAAACATACCGAATTTTTAGGACATATCATAACCGCTGATGGTATAAAACCTAACCCGGAAAAAATAATTGCCATCCAGAAATTTCCTATACCCACCACGACCAAGCAAATAAAGAGTTTTCTTGGTTTGACAGGATTTTACCGCAAGTTCATTAAGGATTATGCGAACATCGCCAAGCCTCTTACTACTAGGCTACAAAAAAACTCCAAGATCAATGTTACTGATTCTGATTACACGCAATCTTTCAATCAATTAAGGAATTATGTAATTAATGATCCGATTTTAGCCCACCCGGACTTTTCAAAGCCCTTTACTTTAACCACGGATGCCTCTCAATTTGCCATCGGAGCAGTATTATCCCAAAATAAAAAGCCTGTAGCTTTTGCATCTCGTACACTTAACAAAACTGAAACAAATTATTCTACAATAGAGAAAGAGCTCCTTGCCATCATATGGTCAACTAAATATTTTAGGCCTTACTTGTATGGTCGCAGTTTCGCAGTTTCACACTCGTTACAGATCATAAACCTTTGCAGTACCTAGACAATATAAAAGAAGATAACACAAAATTGCAAAGGTGGAGGCTTAAACTGAGTGAATATAACTTCACAATTTCTCACATTAAGGGGAAGGAAAATAGTGTTGCAGACGCTCTTTCTAGAATACAATTGGCTAATGCTATTGAGAACGAATCTCTTGTGGCAACTCAACATACTGCTAACGAGGACAATCACGATTATATATATATTTCCGAAAGGCCAATAAACTTCTTCAACACCCAAATATTCTTAAAGCAGGGAAAGACAAATCAAGCCAAATTAATAAAGTACCAAGGAAAACGAATATTACATCTTACTTTCCAAGAATTTTCGCCCAAAACTATGAGTTACATATTAAATAATCACGTTGCAAAAACTGGCACTACAGCAATTAATTTCCCTACAAAACAATCCCTCCTTACAATGCAGGGAGAATATTCAAAGCTCCGTATATCTAACAGCAATTTTTCTATCGTAAACGCAACAAAGCGCCTGCATAATTGCAATGAATTAGAAATTAAAGAAATAATAGCAAATCAACATATTGCTTCAAATCATCAAGGTATTGAGAAAATATATCTGGATTTCAAAGACAAACATTATTTTCCAAATCTTAAAATACTCATATCAAACTATATAAACGCATGCAAAACATGCAAGCAAACTAAATATGAAAGAAACCCCGCTAAGCTTCCATTTAAAAGTCCACCCTACCCAGACAACATAAGAGATACATATCATATGGATATATGGTTTAGAGATAAAAACTCACCTTACATTTCAATTATCGATAAATTTTCAAAATTTTTGGTGCTAGAACCAATAAAAAATAGGCAATGGGATACTGTTAACCAAGCTCTTCAGAATGTATTTAATAAAATCGGTAAGCCAAATAAAATTATAACAGATAATGAAGGCGCCTTTAACACTCAAAAAAACTAAAGACTGGTTGACTAATAACCGTATTAAATACCATTTTGTATCACCCCAATATAAGACAGGAAACTCAGATATAGAAATTGCTCACAGAAGTTTGAACGAGAACCTTAGGACCTATCTTGTGCGTCAAAAACAGGAAGATCGAAATCTAACCGAACTTAACCCTATTCATGAGTGTGTACAGTATTACAATAATACGATCCATTCTGCCCACAAAGAGAAACCTGCTGCTGTATTCTTTCAGCAAACCGATACTCCATTTTCAGCTATTCTTGAGCGCATAACAAGAAACCAACAGCGAAATAACGACTACCATAAAGATACAGAATTTATAAAAAACCCAAATCCCACTAAACTCCAACCGAGATATGTACCAGCTAATAAAAATCATAAGATACACCCCCAAAGATACCGCAAGTCTAAAAAGATTTCTCCTGTATAGTTTCTTCCAATTAGCAATTATAAGTAAATTCTTACTATTTGAAATCTGAGGACAGATTTCTCACTTAGAAAGGGAGGAGTTACGTAATGCCTACCATACGTATCCTTTTTTCTCACTAGTTTTATGACGTTGTCGGCATTCCGCATTCCGCGTTCCAATTTTATTACCTTGTGGCAGTGTCGGCATTTCACAGGATCTATGTAAATATAGATTAAGAATTTAGATACGAACTTGTGAAATGTATATTACGTTAATGCAAGACGCTACCAATGTAAAAATTAGTTAAGAAAGGTGGCTACCACATGTTTAGAAATAAGATAGTACATAAATAAGATAAAATAGGTTTTAAGCACTAGTTCGTGAAAAATCTTCGAACCAAATGGTTCATTGAAAATAAAAATAATTGTGTTCAAAAAACGTGTTTTAATAAAGATATAGACAGTGAAGTCTATACATTTGTAACTCGTTAAAAAAAATCGTCACGTTGTGGAGGAAGCGTCTAAAGACAGAATATGTTGGTTGGCATTCTGCTGCTTCCCGCGAGCTGTGTGCGCTGAGGAAGGGAATTTCGGCGGCTTATCGGATGGCGCAGGAGGAGCAAACAGCAATGGTGCCAATAATACGTCGTAAGCAATCGTAGTCAATAAAGATAATGTAGTGCAGATTAGATTTCAGGAAAGAAATATAAGTGTAGTAAAATTGTGATTTCCTAATTCTCAACTGATAATTAGACTTGTGTGAAATGTGTAGAGAAAGTACCATGGGTTGTAAAACGCCACTAATTGTATATAGAATACAAATCGGTAGAAAGCAATCGGAACGTGTCCGCACGGTCCATTCCTACCATAGAAATGAAATATTAACATCACGACGCGTTTTGTGGGGGAAGGGAGAGCAGCATGAGGCGTAGAATGAAAGGAACTGTCGCAGGACTTAAACACGGCGCCTTTTTTAAATGCCACGACGTGGACCAAGCAATAACGAATTTCACAATGTTCGAAATGAATATTTACCGCTCTCTTGGAACTCCTTCCGGGCCTGCAACTTCTCCAATGCGCTTGTTTGCAGTTCGTTGAGGGCCGCCAAACAGTAGTCGTAGCGAATGTTCAGTACCTGCGTTATATTCCGAGCCAAACTCTGCAATCCAAAAAAATAATTTTCAAACAAAGCACTAGAAAGTTTGGGAAAACAAATGGCACCTCCATTTCAGACTCAATTGTTCCGATGTCCTCGACGTAGTACGGCTCCAGCCACAGCTTGACATTATTCCTGTTCAGCTCCGCACGCACTTGAATCAAAATGTTGTCGATATGCGACATAATAGCAGAAATCAACAATGGGGGATGGAATTTCGAAGGAAGCGTGGCCGACTTCCACGAACGAACACTATCTTTGACCAGCAGCTGTTCTGCTTCGGAAGTAAACAAAGCGACACAAAAGCAACTGCGAAATGACAAGCAGAATATTTGCCGGTTTGACAGATGGTTGCGAGCGTCGCTTTTGTTGACGGATGATTGAAATGCAGCGGCTCAATAAGCTACATCATGCACGCGTAAATATTTTTGAGTAAGCAATCCGTCAAAGATGGATAACGCCGAGATTTACTTCGAAGAACACAGAGAATTTGTGAAATACGACTTACGACTTCGAGATATCTAATTTTTCGTGCTTTTAGTGTAATTGCGTAAATTTATCAATTCAAAGTCGTTCTAAACAACTTGTTCTCTATTTCTGTCCAATTTATGGAAAATTTTAAGGAATGATTTTGGACTAAAGCCCTATAAGATAAAACTATTACAGCAATTGAGGTCATAGGTCCATCGGTGAATGAGTTGGAATTTGAATGGCATTTTCAGAATTAAATTATTTTTCTTTCTGGCTTGATGGGTTCGCAAATAAGCAAAATTACCATTTTTGGTGTATGGATTTCTCTTTTACATTTATAGCAATTATATACAGGTCGTCAAAGTTGCCACCTCAAAAAGTGCGCCATCGCATGATCAACAGTTAATCTCAAAATTTACAAGTCTGAAACAGAAAACTCAAAAAGCGGTTTAAAGGCTAAGGTCTCTTACGTGACTATTCACCACCGTTAATGAAAAATTGGCTAAAAAAATTGTGGAGCCTTGATTTTTTTTTGGAAAAAACAACCGTTTTTTCAGTTGTATTTTGCACACCTAATTTTTGTTTTCTAACTTTTTGGTCTAATTAATAAATCGGTTCAGTAGGTCCGGAGGTTAACTATGCCAAAAAAATAAATCGGTATTTTGAAATTTTTAATGTGTACTACTACTTTAATGGCGAGTGCTACCGACAAATGATTCGTATTTTTTTGATTTACAACGTCAATGCCAATCGCCTGTGTGACAAATGGTTTCAACAAGGTGGTACAACATGCCATACAAGGCGTGAAATCATTAATTTATTGGGCCGAACTTTTGGTGAACGAATCATCTCAAGAAATGGACCTGTGAACTGGCCGCCCAGATCATGTGATTTGACTCCATTTTACTACTTTTTGTCGAGGTACGTTAAGTCACTTGTAAATGTTGGTGACCCAACAATTATTGACGGCTTGATAGTCAACATTCGACACTTTATTGGTGAAGTAAAACCGGCTATGCTGGAAAAAGTGGTGCGAAACAGTACCGACAGGATGCCTATCCTGAGAAGCAGTTGCGGTGGTAATATGCCAGAAATTATTTTGAAACACTCAATATTATAAATTTTAAGCTAATAAAGTCAAAAAATTGGCCATTTGAAAAAAAAATTCTGTTATTTTTTAAAAAGTTTTATGCCTCTGAAAGCACTCTATTACTAGTTTTATATGATTAATTTCTGTAATCAAGAAAAACGTATTTTTAATTACTTAAAACGTGTCATTTTTTAAAAGTATTTTTAAAAAAAGAACCAGAGCACTATAAAATGAAAAAAAACACCCTTGATAAAGGCGTTGAAAATTCATTGAAAATTCATGGAACTAACCAAGTTAGTACAATCTTTTCTTCGTGAGATATCGTACGTGGAAAAAATTACCTGAGATGTGTCTAAATAAAAAACACTTGCCAAAAACTAATCTTATCAATATTTGATTAGCTCAGGGCATTGCAAATATGTTTCGATTGCTACCTCAACGAAGTCGATATGAGAGTTATCGACGTAGAAAAAAACGTACATACACACACTTACCTAATTGTTTACAAGGTCTTAACAAAAAGGGTAAAGGTTAAGGTTAAGGTTTCCCCACTAAAAATGATTATTTTCCCAATTTCCAGAGATCATATGAAATCGTGAAATTGATCTGTGAAGTGATTTTTAGACTTGTCTAGAAGTCGAGAAAAAAAAATGATTTTTTTTTGTAAAAAATTAGAATCAAATAAACAATATAAAAAATGTAAAAACATAAAAAAATTGATGAATGCCATTTTTACCATACATGTAATATAAATAGGGGTTACACTTTAAACACACGTTTTGCAGATCAATTTCACGGTTTCATATGATCTCTGGAAATAGGCAAAATAATCATTTTTTAGTGGGGGGACCCCCATAGCTTCTCTTGGGGCCGTGACCGCCACGATTTTTTTATGCCATAGTAGTAGAGGAGCCTCTCTTATCGACCCCACTATTCCAACCCGCTTCGGGGGTGGGGGCCATAATTTTAACCATTACCATAAAAATATATGTTAAAAATTTGGATTTGGATTTTCGAATTAATAAGAATTACTTTGATGTATACTGGGATGTAAAAAAATTATAATAATTATGTATTGTAAGAAATCATCATCTTTTGTGGACAGAATTGTACACTTTTGCAATTCTATATTTATGTAATAAATTCACGGATGTTAATACAATGGAAAGCGTTACGTCCAAAAAATAATAAAAGTATCTTATTTTGAACCAAAATTGAAATTTCAGCTGCTTTCTTAGAAACCATTTGGTAAGGAACAAACAGGGAAAGTAATCGTACAAAATAAGCTAGGTTGTACCAAGGAAAAGGAAATATTCCACGTATGTACATTTTAACACGTTTTGCTTTATAAATTCTGAAATGTTCTTCGGCGGCCCTAAGGGAATTTGGCATCACAAAATAAACGTAGTGGAAGCAAATTCTGAAATTTTGGAAACATCTTTTCCTTAAGGGAGAAATACATGTAACTGCTCAAAAAATCGATTTTTTTCTCTTACATTAAAATGCTTCAAAGACAGTGCGGTGTTCCCCAGCAAGTCGAGCACACCTGCCGCGCGTCCCTGCTTACTTTCTCTCCGGCGCTTTTGGCGGTCCTCTAATTGTGTATCCCTACCATATTCTTATAAATCTGAAATTCTAAGGAAATAGGACTTGGAATCGCCGACTAATGAGTAATTTATAATAAAATCTAATAATCCATGGTTTTTATCAACTGCAAATTTTAAACGCGTTTTTCTCAAAGTAGTACTTTTTCAACTTCCGTACAAAATATCTCAAAAAATATTGAACCGATCAGTATCAAATTTATACCACATCTACAAAAGAGTTTTATGTACTAGTTGAACCTATATGTTTTTGTAATTTCGGAAAATTATTTCTTTATAAATGTTTAAAACGCGACTTTTTTTTGAAAAATAAGTCGATTTTTTTGTTTAATCTAAAATTAATGTAAAAATTAATTTTTTTTATAAATTTTATTGTTTACCTATGAACTATACATCTCATTTACATATTTTTCTCCTTCTGAATGTTGCAGGATCTCCGAAAACGGCTAAGTTGTACGAGGCATTTTTTGAGGCGTTTTTTTTCATTCGTTCGCATCGCCGCCATTTTGTGTTGAAAAATTATAAAAAAAAAATTTCAACTAATTGGAGACATATACTTTAAGGATTCCATGTTTAAAATCGTCTGAATAAACAACATGTATTTTTTAAATCAATTTGAAATTAGCATTTTTTTGTTAAAGTTTTCGAGTATTTCCCCCTTAACATCAGCATTTTGATTTTGTGATTTTGGCAACAACTCCCGCGACAAAATCAAGTGTTGAGCGCACATTTTCTAAGATAAAACGAATGAAGGTGATACTAATCAACAAGACTGGTATCATTACCAAGACT
Organism: Oxycera nigricornis; assembly: GCA_963942545.1. Classification (NCBI taxonomy): domain Eukaryota; kingdom Metazoa; phylum Arthropoda; class Insecta; order Diptera; family Stratiomyidae; genus Oxycera; species Oxycera nigricornis. The sequence continues at coordinate 27,582,576 of OZ012660.1, forward strand.
CAGTGATCTTGTGGTCTTATCGTACTCCTGAAATATTGCTTTCGGTCCAGATATTGTTTTGGACATAATGGTAAGAGCAATATACCCAAAGATGTTATTTTAAGATTTTATTGTGAACTGAGATTCTTATTAAATCTGTTCACAAATTTTACATAAATTGAAATCATTTAAATACCTTGCAATAATTTTTTTAAAAATTAAGATAAACTAACTTAATATACATTATTTTTGTTTCCTCTGTTGCAAATTCGCTGATTACTCTATTTTTAATTTTCGTATACATATAATAATTACAACTTAAAATAACTAAGTTTTGAGATATGAGTATATTTCATGTTTCAAGTGATATTTGCATGTAAAACGTTGTTAAAAATAGTACTATAGGTTTCTCAATGTTAAGATTACTTCATAAGCTATTATTCTTCGTAAGAGTTTATGTGTAGTTTCTAAATGAAAACCACATCTATTATTTTATATTCACAATCATTTTCTCTTGATTTCATCATCAAAACTAGATGGCAATTGAAAAATCATACCGAAAATGAAAATAAATATGCTTAGATAAGTATTTCCAACTTCTTTAATCATGATTTCAACATTTCACCTGCGTTTCTTCGCATGTCTCCATATGCTTGAGTGCAATGCTTCTCTGTTTGAAAATTCTCAAGGATATTATTGGAAAAGTTTTTATTTTGCCAAGTCTAGCATATGGAGCATCTTTGGCTGAACAAACAATGGAAAGAGAATTAATTTCAAATGTTCTACGTTTTGTCTTTGATTTATTGATTTTCGAACAAAAAGAGAAGTCGTCTGATCGTGATATGCAAAAAATAAGGAGGGCCAGAATAATGATGATGAACTTTGGAAGAAGTATCAGTTTATAATGAAAGTTAAAAAACAAGTAGAAGATTGATTATTATTTATGTTGAAGTAATTCAATATCGAGATTTAAACTAACGACTGTGATTCGTTTCTTCAGCAATTTTAATAATACTTTTTCGATTATTTATATAATCTTCTTATAAAGCTCTGAGCATTCGTCCTATTTAAAAGGCTGATCCCATAGTACATCCTTCGTCACAAATGATTTAACATAAAATATTGCAAGGTAAATATTATGAATTCCACTTGATCATCACTATCATTTCAAGTCCCGATTTAAAGATTATCTCCACTGTAAATCGTGGCTCCATTTAAATTTGCTTTCACTCCCCACGAATGCGACCGTAATAGTCCTCGTCGCGAGCAATCGTTTTGTTCAATTATACAAATTTTCTTTTGGCACGTAACTCAGAGTGCGTTATCGGGGCTGTTTATCTTGCCCCCAAAAATTAACACTCTCTCTTATGCCCGTATCTGATGGCATACGTAATTCGCAGCCGACACGTTGGCAAAGGAATATTTCGTAGGTACCTGATGTAAATTCTACACCTTGACGTTCAACCCCCATGTACTGACAATAATTCACGGCCCTCGCCAGATACACGACAAACCATCACATCTTGTAGGGTTGGGATTTGACTTGGGGGTGGTAGGCTTTATCAAGCTCTCACGGCGACCGTTGCAAAATTTTACGGAAAAACAATGGATGTATAAATTTTGGGAATTTGTAACATAGAAGGCATTAAGCTAGTTGTCTTAGGAGAGAAGAAGACTTTTTAGTTCAAACCATGTATAACTTTCCCAATAAAAAATAGATTAAATCAGTAAAAAATTTTATATTCAATATTAAAAACACTCAGAGTTTCCGGCTTTTTCCATACAAAATTGAGCTTTAATATTAGAACTAAATCAATATAGACCCCAATAAAATGAAATAAATATAAATTTTAAAGGGACGAAGATATATACACCTAAAAAAGGATAGAAAAATAATATTATGCAACATATATGTAATGAAAAAAGGTTGGAAATAGAGCTTTGATTTTATATAATGCTTTTTCTGTAGGAACATACCATGCTTAAGGGAGCCTTCAAATCAAGATTTGCAGCTCAATCAGTATCTAAGTCTCATCGAACTGTTCCGCAATTATTATTCAGGAATCCAAAGATGAAAACATCTGCAAAGCTTTGATTTCCTGAAGACAGTAGTTAATCCATTTAAATATAACATTTGGCAAGAACTTTGGAAGATGAATTCCAGTCTATTATAAAGAATGTTTTTTGTAGCATAGTCTTGGCAACCCACGTAATTTAAGTAGTAGCTTTTAAATAGGAATTAGATCAATTTCACACTATGCTATTCTGGTTTGAAAGCTTTGAAAATCTGCAGATTGTATCTAGAAAGTTAGATATAAGTGACTATCATATGTATACGATAAAATAATGGAGAACCCTAAATGACAAATATACTTTAAAGGACGACTAATACAGAGAATAAAGATTATTGTAATTCTACATATTTCATTAAACTAATTTTGTTACCCCATACGTTTTTCGAAAATCCCCTCACTCACTTATTTAGAATAGATTTTCTCATACTTAAACATGAAAACAAGTCCTGTTTGTTGACAAGCCAACGTATTATGCGTTCATTTAAATTCTACCGTGGATAAAGATAATGTTCACACGAAAATATGCTTTTCATTTAACACATATTTGCTGTAATAGAGCCAACATGTCGGAAGGGAGCTAAGGACTCGACTGATCTCGGAACAGAGTGTAGATACCTGGTCCTAATTGCTGCATATGTTCTCAGCTCTGCTACTTCCTGAAACGATTTCCAGGCAGGACTATATTGCGATATATCCATGCAAATTGAACCTCGCTAGTATTTCTGTGTGAATTCCCGGCAGAATGTTGTTTTCGCGTCTTGACAGTTGTCAACCATGATACATAAGGACCCACTGCACCATCTACTGTGTATGATGTTTGGTGTACTCACGGAAAATACCTTTTTATGGCATTTAATTTACGTTAAATTTGTAGTACTAAATTTAGTTGTTGTATTAATGTGCCTCACCAAATACGACGAAGCAAGTGGAAATGGTCCTGATTCTTGCCACGCTCATCCAAGGATTTATGGGTTTGAAATGAAGTGATGATTTGACAGATTATGGTGGATAACGATAATTCCTCTAGTAGACTATTTCAAGTAGATGATGATGGTTTCCACAATATCTCGCATATAGTTTTAGCTTTGTCAAGGGAATTTTTGATTATCTTAACATTCATTTACATTTTGATAGATATTGTGGAATGAAAATCTTAACAGTTTATGGGATGTATCTTTTCAAGTCACGAATACTTAAGAATGGATGAATAATTAAAAAAATATGTTAGGTCACCACTCAATTCGGCTGGTGAAAAAGATTTCTTGAATAATTCTCACTGGGGACGAAAAATATTCAAGGCAATTTTTCGGAGTGTTCAACCACTATCAGTTTTCCTTGCAGGCAAACAGCGTAAAAGGAGAATTTGATGGGTGTATCTTACACGAACAACTTAATTGAATTAGAGTTGAATTGAATTTGGATTACATAGTTAAGAATTTTGGGACAATAACATGACTAGGAATTAAGTAAGGATGGATAGTCCGTTGTTTAGCCTCGAAGGAAGCACAGTAGCAATCGTGCCATCCCGTTGCAATCTGCATAGCTGAACGCTTTGAAATAACATACCAGAAACCATTTAGGCTTGCACTGGGTGAAACTATTCAAAGCCTTTCAGTATATCGTATTACCAACACATTGTCAGCTATATTTCATTAATTAAAACGAAAATTATTTTATTTCTCCTGGCAATGGGTAGTCTCGACGAACTAGAGGGCTTGAAATACGTAAAAAATCGACGAAGTGTGTAAAATATTGACGATAGAAACTGAAGCAGCGTTGGGCAACTTTCTGAAGAGTTTGACAGCAGGATCAATAAATTAAGATGATAAAATTAAAGCTTTTTTGCCTTAGGTTGTCAGGACAACGGAGCATAAATGTAAGCTCCTGATTCTACTCCAAATATGCACGTCAGTGATGTGTGGAAAGTCGGATTAAAGAGTCGTCGTCTGCAAAACACTGATGGTACAGTGTCTCTGGTTAATACATTACAATGTTTTACATTACCGTTTAAATTTATTGTCGAAAAACTGAGTTAGCCACATCAATATTCAACACTCGAATTCATGCCAACGATTGATGACCAACTCATTTGCACAACTGTCTGTGAAACATTGCCAATAGGAAAACGTTAGATGCAATCATCACCTGATAACGATCGGAAAGCGGCATAGCCCAGTGGAATGAAACGAGGTTAGATTCAAGTTCTGAAATCAACTAACAAAGATGCCAGTACGGAGTCCAGAAAAGCTTGATATGGAAGTGAAACCCACGAATCTGGCAGCTTGCTTTGTTTGCATTGCTTACTAATCAGGTATTAGCTTGTCTGTGAACTTGCTGTTTTGGACATACCAAGCTTAGAGGAAAATTGTAAGTCGATATAAGTTTATCATAGGGCTATTCACATAGATGATTTTATTTTGCGCATTACCCTTTTTTGTTAGTCACATTAAATTCGTCAGGTTCACATTTTTTTCCTTTTTGGTTTTCCACAGTACTAACCCGCGTGCGCTTTGCAAAGCTCCTCTATCCTCTTTCTTCATTTTGATTTTGTTTATATTTGCAGCAAAACTTTAAGTGCTACAAATTTGCATTATCTTAAGAAAAATCGTTTCAACATTGAACAATCGGGAATGAACTAAATTATGTACTATGGGAAATTCCGAAATTGATTTTTTAATCTAAAATTAACAAGCAAGGTAAACTCTGCAAATGAATGTGTTTAAAGTGTAATGCTCATAAATTGTAAATCAATTTATAGAATTATAAAAAAGTGCATGTAAAAATCAATATTAGCGTTCGAGTTAAGCTCCTCAGCTCTATAGCAGCAGCAAACGTGTAGGAGCTAGTAACTCATTTTGGAGACGTGACTATTTGGGTTTTGAGCCGTTGATTTGAGTGTTTTTAGACTTGAGTCAACTCCAACGATGACATAAGTAATCAAAAAAATATGAACATTTTCTTGGCTGTGATAGTGGTGATTTGAGTCGGATTTATATCTTTTAATTCAATTTTCAGCGCACAAGAGAATAAAATGCACTATACCCAGTATCTCTGCGGTCCCACCGTTTCTTTTGAGTTGATATACCAGAGCAAAATTAAATTTTCTTGGTATATATACTATGTAATTTCTATCGCCAAACTACACTTAACTGGGAGGCTTCAAACACAAAATTAAACAAGTAGAACAAAACATTAAAAACTGTGCTATCGTAGGTAATTCGAGATAAGATTTTGCAAAGAGGAAACTACTAACTATTTAACTATTTTTTCATTAGGAAAAGTCTTAGTTATATCGTAAACTGTTAAAATTTCACCAACGCTTGCCAAAAAAACACACATACAAAGCTACCGATAAGCGCCCAACGTGGGCTAAATTATTAAGGAAACTAAAATGAAGTAACAGAAAAGTTTATATACACCGTCGGTTTTCTTGATATTCGTTGAAAATGTTCGGTTAACAAATTAAAATATTTTTAGAAGCTTCAAATACCATAAACGCTAACCGTTTTACTAAAAAAATCGAGAGATATCAAGAAAAGTGAACATTATTATTTGGAATTTTTGTACGTTATTCGCTGCTTTGTCTGCCTAACACAACTCACTCCCATTATTTGTCAATATTACTCGAAAATCCCACATCCATTTTGCCTCAACAAGTTTCAAACCATCACCTAACGAATAATATCCACTTGGACATTGAATTAATTGAAATCGATTAAATCAACACAAACTAGTGATTAAATGATTCACAAAAAAATCCATCGCAAACAGCTTCAGCAGCCACAATATTGTTGTTGTTTTTGGCATCCTGCCAATAATGAGGTGATACAAGTGGACAAAGCCAACTGGCGAATGAATCTCTACTCCACTTGAATTTATTGAAAGGATTTCGAATGATGATGTGCAGAAATGGATGATAAAATGCATTTATTCCGGACCATGAAGTATACTAAAAAAAAATGTTTCGAACGCCAAAAACCTCGTTTATCGCTCATGAATGCTTGGTTTTATGGATATTAAAAGGATGTGTTTTCGCATGCTGGCATACATTCTAGCAATTAGTCATCATACTGACGATTTATGATGCAGAGTTGATTAAATCAAAACGAATAAGTGTTTCCTGGGGAGATCTGTGTTTAAGGTTGATTAATATTTTTTGATATTGTCATATTTGAAACAATTTGGGTTTACCTTCGTTCAGGGGGCAAATGCATAAAAGGCCATTGATGGATGCGGACTATTAGGTAGGTATCAAAAGTAAGTGGAATGGTTGTTATAAAAAAATCATTTGTAACCTGCATACAATCGAATACGATATGAAAACACCAGAAATTCTATTACAAATTGAAATTTTAAACTAGAAATGTTATTGGAAAAAATTAAGATTTAACATCAAATTTACTTCTTGGTTATATTTTCTAACGTATCTTTGTTTTCAGTTTCATTTTTCATTTTGATATATAATAATATTTCATCTTCATTGTTTTTACATCCAAAGCTGGTTCAAAAATTCTTTTTAAATGTTTAGAACAGTCATAGAGTTTTTAAGTTCTTTTTTAAGAATGCTAGCAAATTAAGTACTCATAACAACAGTATAAGACTTATTCTATTTTGTGGAAAAGTAAAACAATAAATAGAAACAATTTAAGGAGCATTGTGGTGAGATTAATCGAAGAGTTTATTACAGGTTTTTTGTACAAAGTAATTGTCCAGGAATTCAGGGTCATTCTACTTATTATCGAATGCGCTTTTCTTTTGAATCATTTATGAAAAACCAAATGATTCATGAGTTGTTACAACTTTTTTAATGTCACCATTGTAATGAAGAATCACTAACTATAGAAAGATTTCATATAACAGTAATAAAGAGGATAAATACTTTGATTCATTTAAAAAACTACATCATATGAGGCTGGAGACATAACAGGAGTATATCAAATTACCAAATTTTTCATGAGACTTTCATTTTCATTTTTAGCAAAATATGCACACTACTGGTGACCGGAAAACAAACACTTTTACTATCATCTACTATTTATATTCTGATTAATTTGATGGGTTTACTAAAAATTGGATCATATCTGTTAAACCCACCCGACCAAAATGCATGAAATTTTTGCTCAAAAGAAAATCGAAAAATTGCATGCATTCTCCTTATTTATAAATGGTAAAACTAAGTTGAAGAGTTTAAAAAATACCTTAATTGAATAAATTGATGCATGTAAATCTCTGAAATTTGAAGCAGAAATCGTCATTATTTTTGAAAGAATCGCAAAAAATGTTGCAATCTTTACTCTTATTAACTATATTATTATTTATTAGTTAATCAAATATATTGGGTATGAATCTCCGTGAGTAGTTCGAAAGTTCATTCATCGACATTGTGATATTCTTGAATGCATCTTCTCGAAAATTTTCTGTTGAACTGCGCTCAAATTGGTGAGGCCTTCTCCTTGTTGTTGCAGGTTGAGCGACCTGCAAAGACTTTACAAATGTATTAAAAGAATGAACACAAACGAATGAACAGATTCATTCTCGGTTTCGAAATAGCCGAAAGATTATTTTTCTTGTTTGATATTTGAAAACAACGGCAGTAGTATTAGATTATCTATACTATCTGCGAATTTTAGGTCACATCATTCTATTCATGAGTTTTTCGTTCAAACTTTGAACAATTTCTTTTTTAGAAGTGCAGCAAGACTGCGTGCTGACCCACTGCTTGAAATTATTGCTATCTACTGAAGAGAAAAAAATGAATTAGATCTATATCAATTTTCTATCAGTTTATCAAATATACCATATCAGTTACATTCAAGATGAATAATGTGACAGTGAAATAGCTGCAAAAAAATCAATTAAGTTTTGTTTCCAAAATATGTAGTGAAATATATTTTAATGATTGTTAAAACTTTGTTGAGTGGACCTTAAACCTTTCATGCAGCCCAAAAATAGTGCATATATTGAATTTCAAATATCACTGAATTCAATTTAATTATTAAATCCGGTCAAACAAAAGTTCGATCAAACCCACACACATTAAATTCGATTCAATTCAAATGCTCACCAGCCTACAAAGTGCAGATATGACTATTGAGTCGCGAAATCGAGTATGGTTTCCTAATTAAAATCTTGTTCAAATGAATTCGTGTAGGAATTTAGCATTATGTGCGATTTTTCTCTATTTTTTCGCTGCAGACATTGATTGTTAATTCGCAATATTGTTTTGATTGGTGGCGATACTGGGTACCATCAATAATCGGCTTTTATTGGATTTTGGTTGGCAAACGCAGGCTTCCGCTGACCTACCACCCAACATTCGGTTAACAGTAGACTAGAAATTTCGGTAAATACGGAAAGCTGCTATAATCCAACTCTTCACAAAGAACCTTTCAACACTGCTCGAAAACAGTTGACAGCACGATTTCACTACACGGCAGGGATAAATTTAAGCTGAATGGCTTTGAGCGAATTTTATTGATCCTGGCTGCGTGCTAGCCGGTCAATAAAATTCGTTTAATTGTTTCGAAACAGTATGGGATATGTGTTATTTTTGAGTTGCCACCTACAAACATTCGGAAAAGTGAAACGCGGTAATTTTTTCCAAAGCAAATCAAGGATAAACATGCACATTTTTTTAGCATTTATTTTCTTTTCTTAAGCAGCTAAATTAAAAGCATGTACATTGGTATTATTTGCAATCCATACGCTTTATGCTGTTTTCATTGTCACTTCATTAGCACATGGTAAAAGATTATTCCAAAAGGCCAAATATGATTTGATTAGATTTAGTGCTAGATTATTTTCTACTTGGAAACTATTCAGATGTATTTTTTAATAATATTTTTTAGTTGATTTTGCCCCAAGAGGGTAATTAAATTATGTATATTTGTATGTATGTATGCTTGGAGAAAATTTTAAAACAGAATATTTTCTAATCACCACAAATTTTTCATATACTGTAAAATATAATATAGCAAAATAAAAAGTTTGAAAATGAAATAGAAAGTATTTTATATCGACTGATAAGCATTGTTCAAATACTACTTTGAAAGCATAAGAAGTTAAGATTTTGTGAAAAACGCTTTTCTTATTTAATGCAATTACATCTTTGAAATTCCCGAAAACTATGGACAGAGATACGACAGTAAATACGTATGATACATATCTTGAATGTAACACAAATATTCCTGAATCTTGAAGCTAGAGGTTAGATTTCAAAGTCTTTCTTAACTCTCATCGCGATAGATTGCTGTTACTGCTGTTTGGCGACAGGTCGGTCTGTTATAAGGATAAATATCATCTTGTATTTGTTTTATTAAAAGATGTATGTGCATATATCAATCATTCTGTATTTGATCAGTATTCTTTTTTTTATTCAAGAGCTAGCAGTTTTAAACAATTGAATCATAAGTGCAAAAAATGAAATTTTTTATGTAATAAAATGTATTTTTAGAAAAAATTTAGTACCAGAATTTTTAAGAATGAAATACTAAATAAACGTTCAAATTGAAAACATATATACAAATCTTTTGGCTGAAAAATAAATTTGCAAAGTGAAAGCTCGGTCAAAATGTGTGGAAAATTCGAGGTTTCATTGCCTAATGATGACAAATGAAAAGAATAGAAGCCCAAGAATAATGATATAATTAACTTCATCAGCTTTTGAAAAAAAAACATTATTATTGCTTTTATCATCTAAGTCATTCAGCAATTTCAATGTTCTTTTCGCAAGGTCTGAATTTGTAGAGCGCAATAATGTTTTATGATTTTTGGCCTTCTCTACACAAAAAAACATTATTAAAGAAGACTCGCAAAATCGTGGCCGCACTAAATAACGACTATTTGATTCACTAACCATCACATTTAATTTTTATTGGATTGTATAGCAACCAATGCAATCAAAAACCTAAATAGTAAGTGAGGTAGACTCTTACGTTCTTTTGTTCAACATTTCTGCAACTGACCGCGAAAATAATTGGCTATAGACACAACGGTAAAATTTTCTTATTTTGAAAATATTTAATTTGAAATCGTAACATGCCGTGTCTATTTATTCTTCTGATTAGATAGCATTTCATTCCTAATTCTCGCCAAAATCTAAATACCCAATAACAGTAACGCAGTAACATTTTTTTTCAACGTTGGGAGGTGGAAATCTTCAAAAGATACCGATCAGCTCCTGCCTCTCGGCATGCCGGATTTCTACCGACTGAAACCACCTCCGTTTCCTTCAATCACTCTGTCCATCAAATTTTTTTAGTAATTCTCCGTATTTAAAATTTTAGGACATAATACTTCCCAGACGATTTAGTTAACGACTGCCACAATTATTTCACCAGCACTCCAACCACATCCCACAAGCAGCAGTCACAGCATCCCCCCCTCCGCACCGAGGTGCAACGCTCTGGCCAAACCCACGAAGTTTCAATCGCCAGCTGACGTGCGTCGCCAAAACCGGTCCCAAAGCTGATGAGGTCAGCAAACTCCTGGGCCATTGACCGTCGATGCAGTAAACGGGATCGGAATTTTTCCCATAAATAGGGTCGCGGAACAGCGGACGGAATCTTTTTGGTCCGTAATCTTTGTCGGTGTGGAGCTTGAGGAGTCGAAGACTAGTGCGTTTTGGTGTCGGACTCATTGGGTGCGAAGCTGGAGTGGCTCAGTGCTTCGCTGAGAGAAGGAAGACGAGGACGACGAGCGGCGAACAAGCGAGATCAGGAGTCAGGAAGCAGCCACCGAAGTAAATTAAGTAAAAACAAAATTGTAAGTAGAATTAAGCATATATAGATAGGAATTAGCTAGGTGTTTTAGAAAAAATAAAATAGTTAATTGAATTAGATTGTCGTTATTGTGTGAAGTGGCGAAGCGGAAATCGTGTTTTTGGCTCTTGGGTGCGTCTGTCCCAAATTTTATATTCGGTTGGTGGTTTTGGGTCGTCGCGAATCCTGTTCCCGTTTTCAGATTCGCGGACAGGATAGTCCCGGCGAAGAAACGGATGGTGTCCTTTAAAAAATATATTCCAACAGCCTTCTTCGCGGGTTTAAGCCGGGTGGGACTGTCCAAACCAAATCAAACGCTCTGTATTTTTACCATGTATTGCTTCATTACATATACCATTCGCTTCTTAATTACACGCAGGACCCATTTATGTTAATATTATTTTTAGGGTTGCTTCGTTTCGCACGGTTAGTAAGTTAATTTCCCTATCAATTACTCTGGTCTTTGACAAATATGAGACTGATTCTATTCTTTCATTTTTAACTATGTTCTAGCATACACGAAGCTGATTTATAACACATTTTTTTAAACATTTTTGTGTAATTTGGGGTCTCTTTACATATTTCTAAAGAAATTTGTCCTGTCAAATTTCCCCCCGAATAAGCTTATTATGAACTTGTGGGACTTTCGAAATCTTTGTGTAAATTCGGAAGCTAATAAGAATCCTAGAAGAAACAGAAGCAGACTACGACAAATGTTAGTATTCACATTGTATAGGTCAAGATCATGGAAATTAGCGTAGAAAGTGTACGATTGATTCGTTTATTTAAATAATAAATAATGTTCCATTAAAGAAGCGAATCAGTTACTGCTATCTACGGCTCAAAAAAAAAACGACAGTGTATAGAGGACTCCAATCATAGCCATATAAAATTTGTTCTGACTACTATTCTACCATCGCGAAATTCACCAACCACTTTCTTTTGGGGTTTTAAAGTGTTAAAATTTCTTTGGATGCAAAAACTCAAAGATGTTCATTTGGAAGCTCAAGGCTAACAATTGAACTCTATCTTTTAAAATTCTCTCTTTTGAAATTGGAATTAATATGGTTAAACTTCGCAATTTTTTCCTTGAAACAATAGTAAAGGGTTGAATTGAAGTATATACACGTGTAAAGCTGGTGACTTCAATAAAACCAGTAAAGGTGGTGGTTTCAATAAAACCAACTTTACAATCAGTAGTTAAAAGCGAATATCATCTAAATCATTTAGTTGACTATGGAAGCAAGTCCACTTTGAATACTTGTACACTTCGTAAGTCAGCATACTTTTGAGTTTTCAGGACAGTTTAAATTATCTTAAAACTTTATCCTTTCCTGTTAAGGTCAAAACGATATATTTATTGCATATTAAGGTCCTTATTTTCGAAAGTAACCGCATCTGATTGAATAATGTGTAGAAGGGAGGTTTCTTGAAAACTGTTGTTATCAAAAAATTACACTCTTTTCAAATCCCGATAAAATCTGAAACAATGATTTTGGTTTCACTTTGCAAGGCGAGGAATAGTTACTACATGCTTCCAACAAACGTTTATTCAGTTTTCAAAAATTTTGAAAAATCTTTAAAGTTTCCAATGGAACGACTTATCGGAAGAAGGTTTTTAAAAATTTGGATTTTTGGGTGTTAGACGTTGAAACGTTGTTGTTAGATAAATAAGATACAATGTCATTTTGAAATATTTTAAGCGTTTCAAGTCCAAAATTTGAAGGAGTTATAGCTATCTTTTTTTAAAGTTACGGTATACGAAACATAAAAAACTGTCTTTTAAGTCAATGTCTTGACTGATTTTGTTCGCTTGAAAAAGATTTTTCTCAAAGAACATTGTAGTTTTTGTCTCTGGAAGGCTATGAATGTGAGTGACAGTTGTTCTTTATTTTAAAATTTAAATTAACTTTAACGAAATTTAATTTTTTTTACCAATAAGTAAGTTATCTCCAAAAAGTTATTTTCCTGATATGTTTTAATGTTATGGTTTAAATGAGTGTTCAATAATTAATTGCATTGGTAGATTGACTGAAATAAAATAAAAATAAAACTAAAAATAAAATCCATCAGGACATTTGAAAAAAGGAAAGCTTTTAATTAATTGCATGCATTTTTATTATTTACTGCTCATAGTTTTAGGTCCATAATCATACAAGAAGCTAATAAAATAACATTTTAAACGCTTTTTTATAACGTGAATGGATTTACGTGACTTTCTCTATAACTAAATTTCAAATTTCATTCTCCAATAAATAAAGCAAAATGCATTGATTTGACAACAATGTTGGTACCACTGCTTCAACAACATCATGCGCGTGGTAGGCTGAGTTTAGATTTATTTACTCCAAATAAAAATCATTTGGACATCCAGGATTCGAACTATTGACTCAACAAATCGTTGGCTCCTCGAATACGGCGAAAAAACAAACAACTTGTACTCAAAAAAGGATTGAGTTATTTACGACTTTTTCGGATCATTACTGTACGCTCTCCGATTTATTCCATTTTGGAGGTTGGATGGTGTCAATCCAACTTCCAGGATATTTATGAGCGTTCCGCTGTTAACGTACACCTGCCGACCAACAATGGAGTCTGATGACTCGTGGCATTGGAGCAACAATAACAAGAATGATACTAACAAAGTTAGAACGAGAATTTATTCTTTCGCCGTCATATGACATAAAAGTCGCAAGGATTCAAGGATGTATGATAATTTCCGGCGGAAAGGTAATCAAAAATCGCTTAGAGCAATCGAAAAGAAGAAATATTGGACGGAGTTTTTCGTTATTTATGCAAAAACGATGGGCATGGTAAAGATGGTGACATTCTCCTCAAAGGTGGAACACATGATGTTATGCGAAAATAATGGAATGATTGTTAAAGATACGGAAGAAAGAAAGGTTGGAAAATAAATTTTTTGGATTGGAAACTTGATTTAACATATCTTGTCTGTTTGATTGAGAACATAGGGCGGTGGGTGAATATTGGAAATTAAAGACACTATAGGTAGTAGAATGTAAGATTGTTATTGACGCGATTAATATTGCAATATTTTTAATCTGAAGAAATGGAATCTTTATTTGATTGAGAAAAACTACAGATATACAATATTTACATGCTTCTGCAGAATCAAATCAATTCTTTTAATGATGCTGATCAACACATGTTTTAGCAACATTTTAAAACTATGCACAGGTAATATGTGTCTAATTTTTCAGATTGTAAATTGAATAGTTTCGGCTCAAAAACGCTCGAGTGTCGTTTTTTAAATTTATATTTACATTTAATTGACTTCTTATGTCAAAGTGTGTTTTTGTAGTGAGAACTTATTCCTATTTAAATACATGGGTTTTGGTAAAATTACAGTGTATAAATTCCAACATTAAACATTTTTTTGTTTGAAAATTTTATTTACTTGGAAATAAGTACGGTTCCACATGAAAATTTTATTAACGCAGTTGAATTAATTTTAAATAATGACATGCTACCCTTTTATATTCTTAGCCCGGTCTTTCAAGCTGAATATGTCCAAAAAAATTTATGCTTCTTCTTTTTTCCTGCAATATCTCTCTTCTCCATAGTTCAACTGAAAGTCCAAAGTTCGACCGCAAAATTATTTGACTTGTCTCTGAAAGGACAAAACTTTCATGAAAGGAAGTAGATAGCGGTATAATACACATTTACAATTGATTTTATTAGAGAGTTTCCATGTAAAATTTCACCACAAAAAATTGTCATCAACTTTTTTCACCATAATATTTGCAAATTTTTCTCAAAACAAATTATGTATTAAATTTTTTGAAATTTGTCGCTAAAAATTAATTTATAGATTCTTTAAAATGGCTACTCCACGAAAGTTTGTGGATTATCTGGTAGTTATTGGATCAGACCACTTCTAAGGACAGAACTATTTCTCTGAAAAATTTCTTAGATCTCTATTTGGTAAGCATTTTCCCCAAAATTATCATAAAAATCTGTTAACCGATAGAATTGTCGCTTGAATTTTAACGTAATATGTTTAAGGAACAGTGTAAAAATTGCATTGTCAAATACACCAGTACTCAAAATTTTGGTACTAAATACAATACAATAGGTAAAACTTGACGATAACATCATAACTAGTCGGTCTGATGCTTTGAAGATTACATATCAATCCAAAAATATAGTTTTTTATGATTGCAAAATATATTCATATAAAACACATTTTTATTATTAATATTTAAATTCGACCGAATTTTACCAAAATCTTATCAGCTCTGCTCCTTGTTAGGACGCTTCAATTGACACCTCAACCAAGCTTTCGTGAGATATCGTTCTCGAAAGAAATGATCCAAACGTACGTATGTACAGGCACATACATACATACTTCTAGAAATACTTCTTGGACCATGAAACGTCAAGATCAAAAATTTTGATTTCAATTTTCGGACCAAATAGAACAATTTCCCGATATATTGCGAAGTGAAAAAAATCTATATGATTTGTGTTTTATGGGTACAAAAAAAAATTGATGAATATTGGAAAACAGACTCATTTCACTTACTATCATGTCTAAATATCATTATCATTTTTTGAATTATTAACTTCCCAGTATATGGGAAGTTCTTGTAATCGCCTCGAAAATCGAAATTGAAATTTTCAACATATCTTTACGTTTTGAGGTCTTACGAGTATATTTTAAGTGTTTTTAGAAAGAACAGAACAGACAGAACAGTGTTTTAACTTTAATAAAAAAACTGCTTAAATTTTGAAAACCAATACAAATCAAATCAAAGTTGCAATTGTGATAATCAACGTTTTGAATGGTAAAATGTTTTGTAGTCTACACTTTTTGAGATAATATGATTTGAAAAGCTTTCATCAAATAAAAAATTGTAGTTTTTAGGAGTTTTGTTCTTTAGTGTTCGTAAAATTTCAGTTACTTCCTTCATCATTTGTAATACATATATTTTACTTTTTACATGCAATTGAACCTATTTTTGACTGCATAATCGATGTTTCTCAAAATCAACAGAAAATAAGAAATAATTATTAGATTCATTGATGAAAAATCGTGAAAAAATACAAATTCAGTGATTATGCCGAAGTGCTAGTATGGCATGGCCATCACGCGACAAAATCTCTTCAGTTGTCGTAATAACAAAAACTGCATTCATTTTTGCTAGCGCTGTTTTGTCCTTCAAGCATCGATATGAAAATAACAAATAACGTAGAAAAAGCTTTGTAGCCTGTCCCCCCTCCGATTGATCCACGTGAATATTAAATCAAACCAATCCTCGAAAATTTTTACGTAATCAATTGACGCTCGTGTAGATGTTACGATTAATATTAAGTCATTCCAATAACTTTTATGAAAGGTACATTTTAATTATTAAAAGTAGTATTATTTCCATAATTATTATTGTGTTTAATATCTTTAATATTTATGTAAATATTACTGGGAAGTTGTACGTGTGGACCTCAAGGGTCACACCTCACGGCTTGTTATTTTTGTTTTTAATAGTCCTGTAGATATTGTTCGTGTGGACCTCAAGAATCGCACCTCATGGCATGTATGTAAAATCTTTGCAAACGATTCTTCCAGGCAATTCTTCATATTTTTTATGGGGCACAATTTCATGAACAAAATTTTGTCAGATTTTAATTAAACGAGAAATTTATTCATAGAATAAAATTATGAATCAAAATGCAATCGATCCTAAAATGCCTGGAATAAATGCAAGATTTTTGTTTTGTTTTGAATATACCAAAAAATTTACTGGACACTACACGGGAAGTTTTTGAATGATATTCAATAAAATAGTCCACCAGATAATAGAAAAAAATACTGGAGAAAAAATGTTTGTAGAAAACACGAAATATTTCAAGAGTTACATTCTTTGATAATTCTTTCAAGAAAATTGTTGCCAATTTTTATGAAATTCATATGATTATTTATTTTTTGGAAAACTATATCTTAAGGGGTTACATAGGTCTTGTATTTTCAAAAAACGATCAAATTCATATAAAACTATAGTACTTCAAGAGTATTCACATCAAATTTGAAGTAAATTCGAGCAATATTACTAGAGTTATAGAGATTTGAATACCGCATGGTCGGTGCGTGCGCTCTGCCTTATCTGGCGTATTATACGCATGCAGCGCGGTTCTACCGCGTAAAATCAGCTCCTTTCTTTTTCATAAAAATTTACAACCTCAAAAGGATGCTCTGGACATCCCGAATGAGGCGAACAAGCTACTGTATGGACCTAGAATTGATGACTCGATGTAGGTTGCTAAAAAAAACTTTAATTCATTAAACGCGTTTTCCTCGAAACTTTGTTTTCCGTGTGGTAGGCACGATTTCTCAAAAACGAATCAAACGATTTGGCTGAAACTTTCTTTTTATAGTTTTGACTCCTGCTTGAACGAAGGGATTTTCATTCGGTCGACTCGTTTTTGTTTCATGCGAAAAAAATGTTTTAAAAACTATGAGAATCGGAAGAATGCTAAAAAATATGAAACGAAAATTCATTCAAATCCATTTAAAAACTTTGAATTTCATTTTTTTCTCAATTTCTTCGTTCAAACACAAGCCAAAAGCATAAACTATAAGATTTGTTTTTGAATTTTTGATTTGAGATGAACCTGCACCGAAATATTCTGCCTACCGCAAAAAAAGGTTGGACGAGGAAATGTTTATGTGTAATTTTCAATGTTTTTAGGTGAAATTTTTTTTACAACTTCTTGAAATACTAAACTTGTATGTGTCTACATTTTAAATAAAATAAATTCGTGGTTTTTAAAATACAATTTTTTGAAAAAAATTTTCTTCTTCTTTTTCTTCAAGACCTATGTAGCCCTTTAAGGCAACGATATGCGTTTTGATTTAATTTATACAGGAAGCACTTTTCAGTTGAGTTCACAAATGCATTGGTAGCCTTCACTTCGTGAGCTCCAATTCAATTTCAAAGATTTGTTTTTAAGAAAAATATGATAAGGGGTCCAGTAAATGAAAAAAAAATTATCGCAAGTGATACTATAATTTCTACGTTGAAGAGGTCCATATTAAAACGAATAATGTTCATTGTTGTTACTCTTAACTTTCTGACCGAAAATCGGTAGATTACACAGCCCCACAAAAAAAGTGGCATACAATTTTTATGCAATATGTGTTTTTCGTAGTATTTTTTTCGTTTTGATCACGAATCTTTTATTATAATTGGCCTATCACTCCACAATTTTTCGTAATTTCGAAAAACATCTAAAAAATAGCAAAAATTAACGAAAATGTACGAGGAAAACATAAAAAAATTTATGTGAAAAAAAAGCTAAATAAAAATCCACTGGAAGTATTGAAGTTGCAAGTCATGTTTTTCTTCCATCGTCAAAAAAGT
The DNA here is from genome assembly GCA_963942545.1 of Oxycera nigricornis. NCBI lineage: Eukaryota > Metazoa > Arthropoda > Insecta > Diptera > Stratiomyidae > Oxycera > Oxycera nigricornis. Next base: position 27,600,768 of record OZ012660.1, read on the forward strand.
TATGGAAAATTGAACTTTCCAGAAAATGAAAAGGAAAATCACTACAGAGAGGTTTTTAGGTCACTGATCACGAATCTGAAGTCTGATTTGCAAAATTCGAAACAACGGATCCAGTATGGTGGCCAAGACCACGTGACTTCACATTTTTGGTCTTTATATGTTATTATCAGGATTAGATTTGTTTCAATCCCTTTTAAATTTGCAAGGTTTCAAACGTTAGTTTTTGAAATTTTCGTTTAAAGTTTGTCTGGCAAAATCATTTTTGCAATATGTACCTAAATTTCACTTGTTTTACAGTATTTTACTAATAATAATTATCATTTGATCGATTAAAAGGTGATTGGGTGCAATATTCATGGTTGGTTAAAGTTTATTCGATTTTAAGAAATTCTATGAGGAAATGAAAGTTCCCCTTCATGTAAAAGATTTTCCTCTTTTATGGAAAAATCAGTTGTAAAATTATATTACGTTTTGCTATGGACCTTATCAGTTGATGTCATTATAAGAAGATTTCGTATTTAAAGCAATTATTAGAAAAACGTTTTATGAAAAAAGTGGAAAAAAAATACTCTTACTATGCAAACATCATTATAAGATCGTTATTATTGTTTTGTAACAAGCTGATTGTTCATTAGTAAGTACTTAAGCGAAAAAAATTAAAAATTTATTTCTGATAATTGTTTCCTTTATATTTTTTTCGTAAAATGCAGATAAAATCTGCTCATTGGTGATTATACTCTGTATTGAATTACATCTGTCTTCTAATCGCTGCAGTAATAATAAGTATATCAAATTCAACATTGAACACTGTATGGAGCATCTTTGAACTAAAATGATTAGCAGTTTATTTTAAAATTTATCCACGAAAATTTTCATTTTAAGAAAGGAAAATAAAGGCGTTTTGTATTTTTGTAATTTTCTGTGATACGATTTAATTTCAAACAGTCGAATACCTTTCATCGCTTACCTACAAATACTAAACTCATTTGACAGAACCTTTAACCATGCAATGTTAATTCCAAAAACATACAGGGAACTGCTATACGTATACATAGATATGTTCTGGGCTTTTTGGTAGCCCGTTTTGACCGATTTCATTTCGATGGTGTGTGACTCCGCCGACCCATTTCAAGTCATTACCATTGAAAGCGAGCCCATGCGGTATGTTGAGTACTCAATCAAGTGAAGCAATCAATCGCACAATGCAATGCTAAGGTTGTGTTGTGTCCAGCAATTCAGGATTCGATTGCTTGCAGCTCCAGCAAACTGCATAGCCTAGCCGCTCGAATCATCCTCCATATGACCGGCAGGCATCCGAGTGGCCGGGATCCATTCGGGTTATCTTTAAATCGCTTTAATTTCATTGAACTTGCCGCGCTACATTAGCAAAAGATACAAACCGTTTGCCTAGTCGATGAGTGTCTGCCAGGACTCAAATAAAGTATGCAACACTGTTATCCTATTTATTGTCAACGGCTCAACTATCACAGATGCTGGGAAGCAAATGATTGCATCCACTCGGCAGGCAAATCTCTTATTGAAGGATTCGTTGCGAAACGTTTCAATTTCCCGGCAAAAGTGAACCGTTCGTCCTGGGTCGGAACGGGAGTATTTCCCGTATTTTCTCGTTTATCCCCAAAGTAGTTCGTTTTTCAATAAAATCTCTGTATATCCGTGTTATGATGTCGATAAATTTGTTTATGATGCGATTTATCTAGATATCAAAAACCCCCGATCACCCCTAAATATGATGCTATAAACAGCAGTTCATGTCCTTATTCCATTCGGAGAGGATATACGGTCGGATATGATGTATGCCCGGAATCGTAGACTATAGTGTTTACTAAGTTTTATTTTTGTCGTTTATTTTCATGAAGGACGACGATTCGGTGGCAAGAACATATCGTTCAATATAGTTGTACGGACAAAAATATCACGATAGATATCATGGCTTATGTTAGATGGTGTAAGCATTGTGTGGGTAAAATATTACCGAGGTGACCCTAAACAAATAGCAAGAGGAGTGTTTTGGTACAAAATGCGAAAAGTGCATCTTGGGAATGAATGCACACATAGTATGCGGCTGATTTAATATACTGTGAATCTGTAGAAAATCTGGATAAATCTGAAAATGCACTATTATTTAGTTTTGGAATATAACAGTTCCATAATAATAGTGGAATTCGAACTTTTTCCAAATTTTCTACAAATTTTCAGAATATTATATCAGCTGCATATTAAAAGGCGTAAATTTTTATAACTATCACAGAGACAATATTTAATTTTGATTTTATTATAATATCATGATGAAGTTTAGCGTAATCTTCTTTTGTATATTTAGTTGCAGTGAAAATAATCAAAGACAACCATTCTGTTTGCACTTGAAACTTATTCTTGAAAGGAAACTAAACATCGAATCATTTTGATAGCTTTTTCAAAAATAATTTTGATTTCAGCATTTATGTATATTTAAAAAACTGCATCGTCACTGTGTCAATTTCTTTCGTAATTTTTTCATGCACATCTCTGAGTCTTTTTTTCCATTTTTTAAGTAGATATAGTTTAAACTGCAAAAATCCTTGAATTGTAAATATGTATAAAATATAAATGAGTAAAAATAAATGAACTGTGTTAAGAGTTTGGACACTAGAAGTAGGAAATGCTTCGCTTTTGATTTGCATTTTTATCATAGACATATTTAATTCCTGAGTAGATAATTCTCACCGAAAGCGTAACTTCGAGGAGTGTGGGTTTAGACACTTTTGTTAAAAATTACTAATTATGTTGTTATTATTAAGAAAAATCTACGGTCATATCCGCCGTACTTTCTTGTCTATCTATACTGACGTTAATAAGAGTCCTGGCCCAGATTTACTTTCTCCATTTTTTGTGGTACAGTGTATGGACCAGCTTGTAGTACCTCTTCACTTTCTTTTTAATAAATCTTTGACAAATGGGAGTTTCCCAACTTATTGGAAATCTTCCCATATAATTCCTATCTTTAAGAGCGGTGACAAGCGTTCTGTCCTGAACTATAGAGGTATTGCCATTCTATCTATAATCCCGAAACTATTTGAACAAATCGTTTGCCATAATCTCTCAGCTATTATTGAGCCTCTTCTAAATGAACAACAACATGGTTTCCGCAAGGGCCGATCAACTACAACCAATCTCATGGTTTTAGTTTCTGATCTCCTATGTAAAATGGAGATGGGTTACCAAATTGACGCAATCTACACAGATTTTAGTAAAGCATTTGACCGGGTTGATCACTCCATACTTATTTCCAAATTGCAGAAAATAGGAATCACCGGCTCTATGCTCAACTGGCTCAGTTCCTACTTAAGAGACCGAAGTCAATTAGTTAAATTTCAGGGATATTTGTCCAAGCCGATTCTCGTACACTCTGGTGTACCTCAAGGCAGTCACCTCGGCCCTCTTCTTTTTAATGTTTTTATATCAGATTTATCTGAAAAACTCTCGGACGTATCACATCTTCTTTACGCTGACGATCTGAAGATATATCACACCATTAAGTCTCAATTTGATACTGTTTTCCTCCAATCAAAACTAACTTCCCTCCAACAATGGTGTGATGTTAACAAACTACATCTAAACGTTGGGAAATGTTTTGTAATGACTTTTTCCCGTAAAACCACATTATTGAACAATGCATACGTTCTCAACAATACGGTATTGGATATGAAAGAAAACATTGTTGACCTTGGAGTTGTCCTAGACAAGAAACTATGCTTCAATTTACACTACGATACTATTCTCTCCAAAGCTCATAAACAGCTTGGCTTTATTAAAAGACGAGCCAAAGAGTTTAAAAATCTGTGGGTAACTAAATCATTATTTACCTCACTGGTTCGCCCAATACTTGAATATGCCTGCAATGTATGGAACCCACATTTCAGAGTTCATGATACGAGAATAGAATCCGTCCAAAAACAATTCTTGTTGTTTGCTCTCAGAGACCTTTATAGCCCTGATGACTATCAAATCTTGCCTCCTTATGAAGTTAGATTGGAGCTTCTGAATTTGTCTACTCTTAAAACCAGAAGAACAATGTTGTCCTCTTGTTTCGCATTTGACGTGATTAGGGGCCACATTAAAGTGGAGTATTTGACGAATAAAATAAAGCTTAATGTGCCTGTAAGAAGTACGCGTAATACACGTTTACTAACTGAATATCAGCATCTTACTAAGTATGCAGATAATGAACCAGTTAATAGGTGCTGTAAAATATTTAACACTTTGAGCAAACACTACTCCCCTACCATCTCCAAGTTCAGTTTTAAATCCAGCATTTCAAAAGCCCTTCCATTATCCATCCCTAAATTGTGACGTGCATACAACAGTATAAATTAACGTTGAATATAGCACGTATTTTAGGGTTAAGTATATTGTTGTATTGTATATTTTATATATTTATATGTTGACTGTGATTGCCTTGCTTTGGCGAAATAAATAAATAAATAAATAAATAAATAAATAAATAAATATATTACTATTCAACCAATCAGTGTATTATTAATAAAGATGACTACAAATTTTTTATCTGCTTCATCGTTTAAGTCACAAAAACGATCACACTACATGGAAGGGCCGATTTTTTTATAAAAATAAAGGTTGATTCTTGTCTCACGCGAGGGTTTCGACACTCATGTTTATTTGAATGTCCAATGATTGTTTATAATTTATTTATATATTAAATTTCGTATTCTACCATTCAACGTTTGATACCACGTTGCACTCTAACAAAGTATAACTGCCAGTAGTTTAAAATAAAAATTCATATACTTATTGTTTCCTTCACTTATTTATGAGTTCTTCTCCCCATGCAACACAAAATTAATGCACCATCGCTTATATTCGATGATGAAAGATATCATAACAAGTGGCCTTGTGATTTATCGATTTTTTTCCATTACCTTTCACTATGTACACACTGCTTGTGGTGTTAAATTGTCACTCGTTCTATGGAAAAAATCTTGTAAACTTATCAATGAAATTATAAGGTCTAGTATTCATATCTATTTTCGACGAGGCCTTAATATGAACAATTTAATAATGGATTGCGGAACTTAAGTTAGATGCATCCTTATTAAATTTTTAATAACTTTAAGTCTTTATCTTTTATGCTTAGTAGCTTATAAAAATGCAATTGGCCGCGTTATATTTTTTAAAATATTATTGATTTTGAGAAAGCATTTTTTCTTATTTTCAGCTGTAGAGCAATTTACCGATCTAAGGTTTTATATGTGGAAAATGAAATGAGTGTAAAAATAGTTTCTTCTACAAAAAGTTAGTATACTAGTAAAGATAAAACTGATGAATTGATGAAAACCCCACACCCAAGAAGAACAATACTATTTCACTTTTTTGTACTGCATAGAAAATAATTCAGCATCGAAAAGGCTCAAGTGATGAATCATTAAGTACTATTAAAATTGTGCTGAGTATTATTAAATATCATTAAAATGACTTTTTACGTGAACAACCTCACTCAAAGGTGAGTTTATTCAACACTATTTAATATTTTATAAATTTTCAACTTTGATTTTTGTTAAACTGAAGATATTTTTAAATAGACTTCAATAAAAAAAAGTTCAGACACATAAATATGAAAAATAGATAACATAGTGTTTTATTTTATTTTTATTAAAAATTTAAATATTATATGTGAATGCGAAAATAGATACGTCGTACGAAAGTTTAACGTAAAGATAGAAAAATGGTATTACGGATTATTCTGAAGCATTTAAGGGCAACAACATATTATCGTAATTTTAGATTGTCAGCATTAGTCAGTTTAGACCTTAATATCACGTATGCTGTATTATCTGTTTTATGATTTTCATATCATAAAGTTTCTCATTTGCTTTGTCTTAAAAATGCAGCTGCCCCACGTTATTCCGAATATTCGATATTGCAGTTAACTGATTATTTCTACGTTCCTATTTCCAATTATGGTTCAGGAATTAATGGTGGATTTCAGCTTCAGACTTTAATTTATATCCACATGTTCAGTTGTGTCCTCTTCCAGGGCTCGAACTTTTAGGCGATCCTATCAACATATTGCAGTTGCCTCTTGAAGAGTCCATTTCGGAGCGATAAGCGTTCGCTGCTGAAACTATCGAATTTAAAATCATCCCTAAATGCATTCCTCGAAGCCGTTCTAGGAAATCCGCTCCAAACTGCGCGGACTTTCCACTTCCAGGTGAGCCGGGGACAAAGTAATGTCCTCTATGTGCTGCATTTACTACTAATCTCAGCTTTTGACCCGAATCAGGATTAACTCATGAATGACTAAACACTATACATTGGCCTCCAGACGACGAGTTCTGGTGCTTGGAATATTCGGCGCTAGTTCCCCGAGGCAGATGGATTGGCATAAACATTCAGAATATGTCAGGATGAGGCAATTCAGGCAACTCGCACTGTGGCCGGGAATGCTAACGACACACATATCACGCAATTATGGACAGTTGGTGATTTGGTAGGCATTTGACTAAAAATATTGTCCTGGCATTTGATCACGTTCGCATATACTCGCCCTCGTTTTCAACCTTTTCGGTCGAAGGATTGAATGGGCTTATCTGACCAATTCTGAATTCTGTTATGAAGCAAAAGTTTGAATGGTTATTTACCATGTTTCAGATGGATCGGATCCTTTAGGTGCAATGATGCAAGAATAGCTTCATGGGTAGTTGGTAGCTATTGAATTTGTGATAGGGATATAGTATGGACACTTTAGGATGCCCTAAAATATAGTTTCAGAAGAATGATGTTTCTTTAGATGAAATCCTTTAGTTATTTACACTTTTTCAGACACTAATTTCAAATTTCAGCCGTCAACAAAAGCTGGACCGCTCTCGGATAGCACCCACAAAGATAATTCATGTTCACCAGCGCTCTTCTGTGGTGAGTGGGTGTTAGCACGCCCCGCAGACTCGACACATATACATACTCATTGATTTGTGGCTTCATATGCGGTGCACATATATTGCATTTATATTTTTAATGTTGGCTAATAGATACGTAGATTTATGACGAGAGTAGGAGACAATTTGCGCGGTAATTAGATTATATTTTGGACACCATTTGATTAAGGCGATTATTGACGGTTCGTTGACGAAACAACCACATTTCCCGGTTTTATCGACGGTGCACGTTTGAAATTAGTAACGATGGCGGGTTAATGGAAAGGAAACTGGAGTATTTTGTTTGGTGTAGGTATGACGAAGCAGAATTATGCATTTATAGATTATTTTGTCGACTTCTGGGCCAATGGTTTAGGCAACTATATGACCTAAAAGCTAGTAGAGTGAATAAAAAATATTTCCCTTAGGAAGTATTTGATCAGGCACCAGAATGTGTTGCACACACACACACACCCATATATATATATATATATGTATATATGTATATATATATGAATATATATATATATATATATATATATATATATATATATATATATATATATATATATATATATTATTTCCGAGTTTCAGGTAACTTAAAATTTACATAAAATTGGAGTACTATGCATTTTGATGTTATCTCATATTCAAGTAACTTACAAAATCGGAACTAAATATTAAAGAGAAAAGGACTATGGTGAAGTGCCATTCCAAGGTATTTAAAATTAAAAGATGACTACCTCATTGAGTAGTAGAGCCAGGATCTGAAAACGACACTAGCAATTAAGAGCACCATTTTGATCAATGAAAGTAATTTAGTAAATATTTTATGAACGATACATTAAAAGGCTGCGTATTTCTATTATTTTTAAAGCTATTAACAAATAACACCAAAAATATTGTAACAATTAAATGGTGCAGCAAATGAATGCTAAGTAGCTAGCTACTTTAAGAATAATAGATATCTATCCTAAAAGATAAACAGATTTCTGGCCGCAGATATATGAGACTCCTTTTTAAAAAAATTCAACACGAAATAGTAAAAGGATTTCACTGAAAATGGTAAGAAATTTTTGAAGCACTGAAAACTCACTTGGTAGCATGAAAGCATTAAAAAGCAATTTTATTAAAAATTTTACTAATTGAATATTTCGAATCGATTTCCACTAAATAAGCATGAAAAAGTTAAAAATTGTTTTCCGCTAAAAATTTGCCGACCCATTTCTCTGGACTCTATTTGTCAGGGTGTGTTAAGATATTCGTACAACACGTGGTAGTATTGTATTCTCCATTCCTACAGGCTCGAATATTCAACTAAGAATTTTCCTTCCGAAGATGTCACGGGTATTAAGTCCGCTTCCATCGAAGTTCAGGACTTGCAGACATAAAGATCATGCTGACAAGAAACATGTGCTGGTTTTTGCTATCGAAAACATGAATGATACAATATCCAAAATCGGAAATTGAAAAACGAATGTTGAAAATGAAGGAGCCTCAAACAGTACAACTTGTGCTTTTTAATATTGTAATAGGTATGGAAGTTATAGATAATCAAAAAACTTAAGGAGAATATTAATCTACAAGAAATAGACTCTTTAAAAATTTAATTTTAAGTAAATAGGGAAGTATGTCATCCAATATGGAAAAACAGGTGCTTCTGTTAAAGCTACATGTTTTGTTATTTGTCCTTTATAATACTATGGTTTCTTTATTTTCACAACAGAAAAAAAATTTAACTGCCCTTTTTAATTCAGCATATTCTATTATTTTTCCTAGAAAATTTATCCCAATGCTTCGGACAGTGAAGTAGGGCCATTAAATTCATCACCGCACAGCAAAGTATTTCAGTTGCTTGCAATCTTTGTCGATTCTAACTTTTAAGCTACTAAAATATTCTTTTAAAATTTGGCTAATTTTTTGTTGCATAAATGGCGATTATCACTCTCAACTCTCACTTTTTGGCTACAATACCAAATCAAATTCTAAGCCAGACCTATAAATCTCTAAATAAGCTTTCCATAATTGAGTAATTATATTATAATGAGATACCCCACACCCCAAAAGTTTCGTTCAGCTAGGTTATTGCCTTTTAAGTAAATTATCATACTATTATTTGCTTATTCGCACTAATCGCATTCACTAACCTTTCATTGGAGTCAATACGATTATATACATGCGTCCGAACTGAAACACTTCCTAGCCGGCCCAACAAAAGTAAGTATAATATAAATCCATGGTGATTGCCTGACTGCTTCCCGAAATCCATAGTGTCCAGCGAAAATATTCATAAGCCTGTCGATGAGTTATTTTCAACTTCCGCGGGAAGACCAGTATTTACCGAAAATTTACGGCGCCCATAATTCATTTTGGTACATCGAGCTCGTACTTAGCCACTAAACACCGTTCTTACCAATTAGATTGGCTGCAAAAAGGCTATATTGTGCGCGGGCATGAATATATCCGATTTGCAAAGGTTTCAGGGATGCGTAACCTTGTTTCGGGAGTTGATTAAGAGTCATCGAGAAAAGATATGTTCAACAAATATATGGATATGAACTTTCATCCTTTAAGCTACTGTTGTATGGTTTGTTTATCTTTAATTCCCTTCATTGATTTAAGAGTTGCATGAAATTGATCCTCTGAGAAAAGTTAACATAGCCACTACCTCCATACATTTTTATGTTGGAACCAAATTGAAAACCACAAAAACATGGATCAAAGCAAACTTATTTCTTTAAGATATTTGAAAAGAAATATAAAAGAGTTATTTAACCCGTGAGTTTGTAGCCGTATGGTAATATCTATCATGCTAATGCACTTTTTTACATTGGGCTTGAATAAAACTTCAGCAGTTCTTCAAATGTTTTGCATTTTTTTAGTATTAGTAGCAAGTTCTACATACCCTAAGCTCTATCAAATGAATCCTGTAAAACGAAGTTGGTCGTATTTGTGTTATTAGTGTATAAAATCTGTAACTCATAATATTTGAGACGGCTCGATGTCTGGTGTGATTATTTGTTTTCTTCTAGTTTTTAGTACAAGTACCAACTTTTAAAATGAAAAGCAGCTAAAACTAAATTTTCCCTGAAAGCAGAACAAGCTAAAGATGCCAGGTCTGTTCCCAAGATGCACATTTTGATCCAAGAAACAACATAATAAAGTCACCTCAGAAATTTGTTGTCTTGAATCCTGGTACCACAGAGTGGTAAAAGTGTGTTAGGCTCTAAAGTGTTATTTAGTAAGAAAATATGAGGAGCTTACTCCATATTTTATAAAATATCATTCAACTGTCGATGGACGACAAAATTACACCATTGCAGAATATGTAGTGTACATTGTTTTAACAAAAATGAACTCAAGTGCACGAATTATTTGTTGAACAAAAAGCCCAAAAACGAAATTCGGGTTGTTTTCTCAAAAATTAACAATATGAGCAGCAAGGTGATTGAAAATAGCTTTTGAACACCCCTTTCTGCTTCATAAAACTATGCAACTCCAAACATTAACATAGTGAACAATTTTTGTTCGACTAAAAATTAGGTGTATACTCGAGTTCAAATTACAGAAAAGTCAAGTAACGCTTCATTTGCTATTTAAATTTAAATCTTCATTTTAAACTTGTCGTAAATTAGGCGAAATGCTTATTTAGATCAAGGTGACTCTTGGCCATTTGAAAAAAAGTTAAACAGTTTAAAAAAGGCTGCCATTCAGTCATAGGTTCTTTATCACTGCTACAGCCCTTAACACTTATAATTCAACTTTACACGACGTTAGAAGTTGGGTGAGTTTTTCATCCCTTCATTGCAAGCGTTACTTGTGTACTTCATAACCGGACGTCTTCGGTAATAGTCAGTTTCAGTTTCACTCTAATTGCCTCCATACACGCAATGCTCAACTTCCGGAGTTTTCCCTTCAAGAAGCCTTCAGTACACGGTATCCTGCTAGTGGGTAGTCCAGCAATGATGATAAACCGCCTGTTAACATGATTTGAACGTGTGAGAGTGCGGAATCCTTAATCATGAATCCAAAAGAACAACTGAATGCATTCCGGATTTCCAAGAATTTATTGACTCAAATCGCCTTTTCAATGCCTTCTTGGTGTCTGTTCCTTCAGAATATGCAATTTATTGTACTGTGCAGACGTTGCAGTCAGGTTCACGGGTAGTTTTTCCTAATTTCATACTTGAGTTGGTATCAGGGTTGGAATTCGATGATGGTTATTGTTCTGGAAGCAATTTTAGAAAACAGTGAATATCAAATCAACTCCCGTGTGTCACCGATTTTTTTTTCATAATTGGTTTCGATTATTACAATTATTATGTTTGCGTTTCAATAAAAACGTGCACAATCACTCCTTAAGTTTATGAACCAAGATATGAGCTATTTACACGCCATATTGGAGTACTTCTGGACGGGCAAATAAATTTATTTGGATGTAAAGTTCTCGATACCTCCCAAATTTTTCTACCCCTTTTTCAGGCTATAGTTCGCGCAACACTTTTTCTTCCTTCCAACATTAGACAAATGGCTGACTCTTATTTACTGAGGAATACCGCACTGACCTCATGGCACTTCGTTGGTGGATTTCAACCTTTTTGCGAGTGAACTTTGATGCAATTTATTGTTGACGCCGAAAATAAAGCAATTGTTCGGATCCCAATCGGGAGTAGAAAGTTTATATTCATTTAATTTTGTTTATGAGCATTTTGCAACGCTGGAATAATCGAATAGTTCAATGGATAGGTCGTTGTAAACGGGGATTTATAGATTTAAATGTGAAATTTTAGTTCCTTAAATTTATTTATTCATTTATTCAGGTATGATCTTACAAACTTGATTTGTCGAATGAGATGACGATTTTTTGGGAAGATAAAAATTTAATTTAATAAAAGCCGCTTACTTTTTTGCTTAAATATGAATATAAATGGACAAAACTGACCAGATTGCAAACCATTATGATTTTTGGAGGGACGCTTATTAAATATGTGTACAAACTATCAGTCCTGGTATTGTGTACGATTAACAAATTATTTGTTCAGGACCTTTAAAAATATGGTGTTCCTAATAGACTGCATAGTTAGAATGTGGCTGAAGGTTGTGAAAATGTATTGATAATGTAGTGACCGAACCTGAGAACGATATTCGAGAATGTATCATACAAGGCTGGTAGATAGGCAAACGGAAGAAGAAATGTCTTCCAATATGTGAGAGTACGTTGACGAGCTGCAGCTCAGTCAAACAAATCAATTTACGTTTTACGAAGACATTAGAAAGACCCTTTAAGAGAGCCCAGCACCTACTCTATTGCGGACCAGTTGTGGTGGAAGTTATAACATAAAACTTTTATGATCTCCTCTAAGAAATAAACGTAAAGAAAAATGGTTTCTTAGACACCAACAGCAAATTTTCAACAAATTAAATATTTCGTTAAACATAGGAAAAATGCAAAATTCGATTTCATTATTGTTCATTCATATTTCATTTTAGTTTTTCTAGAAATTTACCTCAAATCTTTTTATTTCCAAGCAAGTAATATAATATTGTTTAAACGCTACTTAAATTGTTCCTTGATAAATGAAATTTTATTTTATCCTAGCATTGCTCTTGCATATCAATTTTTTTCTTGTAATTATAATATAGACAGCCAATCTAAAGAGCGAAGGATCTAAGATTTAAAAATCGAGCAGTGCATATTGTGTGTACAGCTACTCAAGTATCCAATTTATTACGCGCAAGTTTCAAGTGAATCGAAGCATGTTTGATTAAGCTTTCAAGATCTAGCAATGACCAAATCCATTGAACTTTTGGTATTCAAATGTAAATAGAAAATACTAAGGTTTTTATTTTGTAGTTGATGTGATATATTTTCTGGTGTATTTTTGTATAAATACAAATATTTGACGTACATTTTTATATCAAAATATTAACTTGTATTTTTAACTCACTTTGAAATTCACTATTGTTCTGCGAAATTTAGGAAAAATTGGCAAATGAATTTTAATTATCCTCTTCAAAATCTATACGTTTTCAACAATATTTGCAGATTTTATTTGAAACAGCCAATGGTCAATAAAAGTAATATGTTCTCTTTTCTAGCAATGACCTAAACCTTTTCTTATTGTATCAAAGCAAGGATTGCCAAATTCTTTTTCAAAATGTTTTGTTTGGTTAAATTCTATCAAGAAATAATGTTGCGATGAATAATTATTACCGTCTTCATGTTCTAGGCGAGTTAAACATCCTCTTAGATATTACTAGTGTGTTTTCATTCACTTCTCATTTTTTATCCAGATTTTTCATTTCGTTTATTAATTTTTAGCGCGGTTTTCATTTTACAGTCAATAATCCTTTTTTCAAACATAGTTTTTCATTCGTTATAACTAACTTGTGCCAGAACTGCTAATGTTACTTCGTTTCATAGTAATAAAATGGTGTTCACCAAAACAAAACAAAAATGACGATTTCTTTCCATGAAATTAAACAATTTTTCGATATTTTAAAATTATTTGTAAACATATTTTCAAAGCAGTGTTCACATTTATTTGTGTAAAACTTTTTGACTGTTTTCGTATCAAAGCCTTATAAGTGAAAATCATGTATTGAAACGCATAAGCTAGAATATTATTTTGACTTTTTTTTACAAGGAAATAAGTCTTTGAAAAACATCAAATAAAATTTTTAGACTATCCTGCATGACTTCAGAAATATTTTCGAACAGTATGACTAAGTTTAATCTGGACTAAGTATTAAAAAACGGGGAAAAATTAATAATTTTTTTATTATGCTTTGTTCGTCCAAAAGAGGCTTAATTTTGAAAAGGATGTGCTTAATGAACCCCCTGTGACAGCAAAGCAGGGTGTTTCCGACATCGAAATTGTTTCCAAAGATTCAGCTTCAGGTATTTCCTCATAGAAATCTCTTGATATTTCCTTTGAGAATAAATTTTTGTTCCGTTATTGAAAACATGAACGCTGCAATGCATCGTGAAAAAATAAAAGAGTAATCAAACTCAACAAAGAGTCCTCGCAAACGAAAAAAAAGCAAAACTGGATAATGAAGGTTACCTTTCGAATACAGGAGGTTTTTTTCATTCAAGAGACCGAAAACTTAAAGAAAATTGACTTTTTATCCTCTTACAAAATGACAACAACTGAATTTACTGAATCATGTGTGGAAAATCAATTAAATCTCTCAGTACGCGCGGAAAAAATGTTCTTATTTTGTCAATCCTGAATAAACTTTCGGAATACAGTTTTTGAATATAAAAACTTTGTAAAATTTTTGTAACGAAATCACATTTTTAAGGAAACCGTGAAAATTTCATGGAATTTTCAGAGAAAAATGTTAAAATTTTTTTGTTATTAGTCTGTTTGGTGCACACACTCCTTGAAAGGAAATTATGGGGTCAAAAGTTCACATGTTTCTTGATGACATTATGCATGCTGCTGAAATAATTTACAGTATTCACTTCATATTAAATGTTAAGTTTATAGAGCTGTATTGATGTTCAAAAAACTGTGTTTAATATTTATTTTCAATATACTCTACTGGTACCTACTTCATACAATTTTCCAAATGAAATTTTTTCACAAAAGCTTTGGACATACATTTTCGTACATCAAAAATGGTTCTCAATTTCAATGGAGTCTTGCATTAAGATTGAGATTGTTTAGATTATGACAGATTTTAAGATATATTTCCTGCATAAAGGAATACAGTATCAGATAGCAAAATTGTTTTGATACCCATTTTTTCAAATGAATGAACATCCTAGAGCTTCCTTGATTTTTTGATGTTTTTTCACGAGAAGAAATATATTTAAAGAAATTCCAGCGCGTGAATTTTCATTTAAATAGTAGCTATTTTCGCAATTGTTTGATTTGCCGCATTAGTTATCTGTAGAATACAGTATCTGAAAACTTGAAGTTTTCAGTTGTTTCTCGAATCGAAGACAGAAACCTTACATTCGGTGAAGAATAAGAAAGGGATACCGTTTAATAGCTATCATGATTACCACACAAATAAAATATTGTTTCGTTATCAAAGGGATAAGATGAGTTTAGTGTGCCTTATTACCACAAGGAAACTCGGAAGAATTTTCGCAGTCTGCCTTTTTGATCGATTTTGATGTGAGTAAAATTTTGATAAGGCTTTGCATTGAACGTCCTCAAGTTCACAAATATTAAGAAAAATTTTTACTGCCCGCGGTTATATGATAGGCAATTAGCAGCTAGCAGTTAGCAATATACTTATTGATGTCATTCAATTTAGATCCTCTTTGACATCGTTAGTCGTCAAAGTTTAAATATGCTATTTTTAAAAAATCATCCATTGAGTAAAGTAGTAATCAACATGGATAATTTAACTACTACTACTATTTTTGGATCCACTTGTTGAGAAAATCTAACACAATTTTATCAATGAAATGAAAGCTTTTGCTACCAAATTTATAGTAATGCAAGATAAATCAAAATTGCTTTTATTGTAGTGCGATTTTCATTAATTTCGTCTTCTTTCATTTATAGTTTTTAAACAGACCCACATTTCATCTGTGGTGTTAATTTAGTGATAAAGATGCTAGCCGTGATGTTCAAGTTAATGCAAGCAAGATATCATAACAGATTTCCCTGTTCGGTTGAGATACGGTGGACGAACATTCACATATTGTGAAAGTATCAACTTCTTACTATCTATCTTCCACTTGCAACTTCATCGACCAGCTACTGGGACACTTTATCGTATGACAAGGAAAAAGTTTTAGCAATAAATAAAAATGTTGCAGACTTTGTCGGCTTTTGTGTTCGTCTTTTCTTTCTCCCTTTCATATTATTTGAGAGATTTCATTTTTTTTTCTTGAGTTTTTTTTGGTCAGGTCTAAGGATGTTCGTTTATGTTGTATGTTTTATTGTTGTCATGTTATCAGTTTGCTGCAGGCATTGGGAATTAAGTCGTTTGTTCTTGTATGTGCTGTTGCGGCAAGGAGGATAAAATAAATATGATGTGAGATTTTATCATTTGGCATTATATCTATTTTAGCGTTTGTCGTGAGCATTGCACATCGATTACATCACTATTAGAGTCATTTTATATTACACAAAAAATGTTGTTTCAAATGCACTTTGAAGAAATTCATACGGTTTTTTTGAAATACAAGGAGGTCAGCCTGTCAACTGAATACTTACAAATATTTTAGAATTCCCACGAGGATGATTAAAAATGAATGAACCTTAATTATTCCAGATTATGCAGTTACAAGTTATCAGGGGATTTAATGTTTTGTTGCGATTGGTGCATTATTGAAAGAAATTAAGCATATATAATTATGACATAATCATTTGGCAATTATTGGCCGTTTCGGAGATACAATTGATCAAGTGAAATAGGGTCCACATCGAGCAAAATTCTACTGGAAAGAAAAGAGAAAGTTAAGAAACTCTCTATGTACACACTTTTCATACAAGTCAATTAGAGTGCCTAGAACGAATCGGTTCAATGGGGTATGATGTGCTCAATTTTAATTAATTTACTTAACATACCTTTTACAAGCTGTGCTTAATTTTTTGTTCAGTCTGGGAAACTCCTTGTTGCACCCCAACTTCAATTCGTCTTCAAAGCTTCCCAAAGTCATCAACCGCCATCCACACAGGACTTTCCACTAAAGACCCACCCGCAACACATCTTCGAGGTTTTTCTAATTTTTAGAAAATTGCCTTTCATAAAGAATCCTCTGCAAACGGTCAATTCTCAATACGACAATTTCCAAGCGAACCATGTTCAAAACGGCCAAGTTCAGAATGGAGTCCCGTTCCGATTATACCATGCCAGTGGTAATCGGAACGGCTAAGGCTTTTCTGGTTCCGTTGCGATACGATTTCCGGTCGATAAACCATGATCTAGTTGAGATCGAAATCAACTTTTGGTTCGATTCGTTCCGCAGACGGGTTATGATAATTCCCGATTATCATTCGGGGTTAAATCTGACGTTTGCTCCTGGCAATTATTTTGACAATTTTCGTGTTGCAACCAATTGGGAGAATATTGTTGTGGTGTTGGCACATTCCAGAAAATTGGAGGTTGCTGAGTTACCGGGTAATTGAGATTATACGTCGTGTGTCGATGCTGCCACTCTTACCAGGTAAGGCAAATGTCACTGTTGTGATGGGGAATCTGCAGCCATCACTGTCACCATTGGTCCTTATTGTTAGCAGCAAGATACAAGTCCTCCTTGGTGTTGAAAATGTTGTGCTGTACACTATTTGGTATGTGTATTTTTGATCGTAGTTTTCGGACGCACCGCCCATTTTGTGAGGCTGATAATGGTGGACGGTCAAAATATATTTGCTGTTCTAGACGGTATAAATGGCTAAGCGTAACTTCGCTTTGCGGCAGCGTTTCCGTAACAATTCGTTGATTTCTTGCAATAACTTAACTCATACTTATCATTCAATATCCTAACCTTTATCTTTACATCCAAGTTTCACTATTATCAAAACAATTATACAGTGCAACTTATATCCTCCTAGTGACTTGTAGTAGTAGTATACTAAACTTTCATTTTATGAAGTTGATCTACAGGCTGTCTTGATAGTGAAGGGCAGGGCAGCCCTGAGTTTGATTTTGAATAATCTTCGCTTCAGGCAGCTTTTTTGCTTGATCGACTTCGCAGCGTTGCGAATGTATCATAAGTAATTTCATTTGTGCGCCTTTGATGGTCACGTAACGTAAGACATCACATCTTTAAGTGAGATATTTTCACAATGTCTTTTTTGTGTATTGCTCACTACCCTTGTCCGATGAAACGCAATACGAAAGTCCTTGTTAATCCGAAATTGATATCACTAGACAATCACTTTTTCAATACTTTTATCGTGGCTCTATGTACACGTCTGACTCGTCCTTGCAACAACGTATAATCGAACATTCTTCCCATTCAGTAAACAACTATCGTATCATTAATACGTGTTTTAACGATACATGAAGGTACATATGTTGATATATATATATACATGTATATCATCCAATGGGTGCATAAACACAAAAAGGAGTCAATTTTAAAATTGAGCTTGTCCACATCGTCCTTTGATGTATCGTGAACGTGCGTTAGCGCCACTATTGGGAAGCTCCAATGAAATTTCCATGGGAAAACAAAATAAATCAAATCAGCCAGTGAAATTTCATCGACGGATTTTTTGGCCACAATTTTTTACGCTCACTCTTTGCAGTCGTTATATCGAAAGGACACTTTATCGAGCTCGATTATCCATATGCACTCGTGCTTACCAACTCATCACAAAAAGTGAATATGGGGTGAAAGCTTCCAGGGATTTGAAAATTTGCAATCGGGATGATTTTCCAGTTGATTTTGTTGCTTTTCGCGTTGTTTTTAAATTATCACTGCTTCACAAAGTCAATACATGAATTTGAATAGTGAAGAGCTCAATCGGATTATGACACCTTTTTATCGAACTGCCAATTCGAAAATCGGCAGATTAGTAACGCGAACGAGCATTTGATTGGGATAATGCCTCATTACGGATTAATCTTCATTTGATAGTTTATTTCGTAAATTCCCTTTCAATCAATAGATCATACTAAGCTTATATTTAGCGTGCTATTCATTCCAAAAAGTCCTTCCATTAGGAAACCTGGGTGCGTCTTTTTATTTCATTTTGTCAAAACCAAAGTTACCACTGATAAAAATCCAGCACTTAAATAAGTAAGTATGAAAGGAAAGGAAATGGATAAAACTCTTAAATACGATAATTCCCAACCATTTAGATAAGCTGAGAGTGGATTCGTTTTTAATTCAATTAGTGCAACTTTGTCCTGGTTTGGATTCGGTAATGGAAGCTCAAACCATTTCTACCCTCTGATAAGTAAGTTAGTATACTTTTAGGGGTTGTTATTTTGCTGCAGTGGAAATAGAAAAAGATACATTTCGAATTCGTCGAAGCTTTTGCCACAACTTTGGATTTATTTGATATCGTAATGGTGGGTGATAATGAGAACGGCTAAGTATGGGCGATAAATTATTTATAGAAATGTACTTAAAATACTACGTGGTGTTTATTGTGAAGTTGGAAAATAGTATGGGTAGATTTATTTCAATATCGATTGAACATACTGGTAAAGATTGAAAGGAAAGATGATACGTTTTAGGCAAAGTATCTTTTTAGCGGATCATGAGGCGTAAAAATTGTGTTCTGGAAAGAAAAAAAGGAAGACGATTTTATCATCAGTCAGCAAGGTTTATTGGTTAGTTTTCAACGGTTTTAGAAAATGAAAAATAAAATAAAATAGTTATGATCTTGGTGGTCATTGCGGAAAATGTGTTTTAACCATGATTGCAAAAAATTGAAAAATCTCAAAAATTATGGCAAATCTCCCTTTAGAGCAACTGAAAAACATGAAAAGAATACTGAGCAAATTAATAAGAAATAATCGGGTATGGCGTACTACTAACCAATTTGAAATATGTGATAAGTTTGTTCTACCATCTTATAAATATAGAACAATTAAAATCTTCAAAGAAAACTAGTTGGAAAAGTTATTAAGTTCTTATCGATCTTACTCAAAGTAAAAATATATGTTAGCAATAATAACAAGTTGAACCTGCAGAGTTTCATTTATTTGGTTCATCTTTACCCAAAAACTTGGTGGTAGGATATTGCGAGTGTGTTACCGAAGCGCTTGGAACTTGCCAAACATATTTTTTTTCTTTTGTAGCTTACTGTGCAATTATTATCAGTTTCGAATCAGGTCGATCTCGTCAAAACATTCATTACTGAGTTAGATTTGAAAAGAAAAAAGTCACCACATCTCAGAAACTGGGAAGGATTTGCAAGTGTTGTAATCGACAATGCATCGATTCTACAAACGGATGCTGTTTGTGATGAGGATGGTTTCTTGTAAACACTCCTTGATGGCTGTTTAACGCTGAAGCAGAAATTACTTTCCAAAAAACTCCTTACAGAATTTGTCTAGGTATCTTCTAAATAATGTCTCTGTGAAATTTAAACCAAAATAATTCAATGCTTACATATGTATATACGTTATTCAATCAAACATGTTAAACAGGGTGCCAGATGCTTAGATTAACTTCAAGAAATGAACTTTGGCTCTTACAACTATAAACATAAAATTTAATTTTTATTTAAATGATACTACATGTACTGTTCAAGTTGAAAGAGAATGTGGAAAATGATAAAAATAAATCTACATTTTAGAACTTAATTTAATAGCTATCTTGTCCAGTCAAATATTTCAATTCTCTCGACAAACAGTGTGGGGCTGTTGAAGATTACACGAAGTGTATAGAGAAGTGTATCGAACAAATTGACCGTCATAATTATATTTCTGAAAGTTGTATTAAATTGCTTCATCGACCTTATTTCTTCTTCTTTTTATTATTATATTGTACATATTAACATAAAATTTCAATGGATTTTCATTTCAAGGAAAAAAAATTTCCCGTTTCCACTCCAGAATTTTTACCCTATTCTCCCAATACCCCCCCTTGAAGGAATATCCCGTTTCCTCTCCAGCATTTTTGCACTATTCTCCCAATACTCCCCCCTTGTGAAAATATCCCTTTTCCACTCCACCACTTTTACCCTATTCTCGCTATACTCCTCCCTTCTGAGAATATCCCATTTCCACTGCAGCATTTTTACCCTATTCTCCCAATACCCCCCCTTGTGAGAATATCCCGTTTCCACTCCACCACTTTTACCCTATTCGCCCAATACCCCCCCCTTGTGAGAATATCCCGTTTCCACTCCGACATTTTTACCCTATTCTCCCAATACCCCCCCCTTGTGAGAATATCCCGTTTCCACTCCACCACTTTTACCCTATTCTCCAATACTCCCCCCTTGTGAGAATATCCCGTTTCCACTCCAGCATTTTTACCCTATTCTCCCAATACCCCCCCCCCTTGTGAGAATATCCCGTTTCCACTCCAGCATTTTTACCCTATTCTTCCAATACCCCCCCCTTGTGAGAATATCCCGTTTCCACTCCAGCATTTTTACCCTATTCTCCCAATACTCCCCCCTTGTGATAATATCCCGTTTCCACTCCAGCATTTTTACCCTATTCTCCCAATACCCCACCCCCTTGTGAGAATATCCCTTTTCCACTCCAGCATTTTTACCCTATTTTCCCAATACCCCCCCTTGTGAGAATATCCCTTTTCCACTCCAGCATTTTTACCCTATTCTCCCAATACACCCCCTTGTGAGAATATCCCTTTTCCACTCCAGCATTTTTACCCTATTCTCCCAATACTCCCCTCTTGTGGGAATATCCCGTTTCCACTCCACCACTTTTACCCTATTCTCCCAATACCCCCCCTTGTGAGAATATCCCTTTTCCACTCGAGCATTTTTACCCTATTCTCCCAATACCCCCCCTTGTGAGAATAACCCGTTTCCACTCCAGCATTTTTACCCTATTCTCTCAATACTCCCCCCTTGTGAGAATATCCCTTTTCCACTCCACCACTTTTACCCTATTCTCCCAATACTCCCCCCTTGCGAGAATACCCCTTTTCCACTCCAGCACTTTTACCTTATTCTCCCAATACCCCCCCTTGTGACAATATCCCTTTTCCACTCCAGTATTTTCACCCTATTCTCACAATACTCCCCCTTGTGAGAATATCCCTTTTCCACTCCACCACATTTACCCTATTCTCCCAATACCCCCCTTGTGAGAATATCCCTTTTCCACTCCAGCATTTTTACCCTATTCTCCCAATACCCCTCCTTGTGAGAATATCCCTTTTCCACTCCAGCATTTTTACCCTATTCTCCCAATACCCCCCCTTGTGAGAATATCCCTTTTCCACTCCAGCATTTTTACCCTTTTCTCCCAATACTCCCCTCTTGTGGGAATATCCCGTTTCCACTCCACCACTTTTATCCTATTCTCCCAATACCCCCCCTTGTGAGAATATCCCTTTTCCACTCCAGCCTTTTTACCCTTTTCTCCCGAAACTCCCCCCTTGTGATAATATCCCGTCTCCACTGCAGCATTTTTACCCTATTCTCCAATACCCCCCCTTTGTGAGAATATCCCTTTTCCACTCCAGCATTTTTACCCTATTCTCCCAATACCCCTCCTTGTGAGAATATCCCTGTTCCACTCCAGTATTTTTACCCTATTCTCCCAATACCCCCCTTGTGAGAATATCCCTTTTCCACTCCAGCATTTTTACCCAATTCTCCCAATACTCCCCCTTGTTAGAATATCCCGTTTCCACTCCAGCAATTTTACCCTATTCTCCCAATACCCCCCCTTGTGAGAATATCCCGTTTCCAATCCAGCATTTTTACCCTATTCTCCCAATACCCCCCCTTGTGAGAATATCCCGTTTCCACTCCAGCATTTTTACCCTATTCTCCCAATACCCCCCCTTGTGAGAATATCCCGTTTCCACTCCAGGATTATTACCCTATTCTCCCAATATTCCTTCCTTGTGATAACATCCCGTTTCCACTCCAGCATTTTTACCCTATTCTCCCAATACCCCCCTTGTGAGAATATCCCTCTTCCACTCCAGCATTTTTACCCTTTTCTCCCAATACTCCCCCCTTGTGAGAATATCCCATTTCCACTCCACCACTTTTACCCTATTCTCCCAATACCCCCCTTGTGAGAATATCCCTTTTCCACTCCAGCATTTTTACCCTATTCTCCCAATAACCCCCCCTTGTGAGAATATCCCGTTTCCACTCCAGGATTATTACCCTATTCTCCCAATATTCCTCCCTTGTGATAACATCCCGTTTCCAATCCAGCATTTTTACCCTATTCTCCCAATACCCCCCCTTGTGAGAATATCCCGTTTCCACTCCAGCATTTTTACCCTATTCTCCCAATACCCCCCCCCCCCCCTTGTGAGAATATCCCGTTTCCACTCCAGGATTATTACCCTATTCTCCCAATATTCCTTCCTTGTGATAACATCCCGTTTCCACTCCAGCATTTTTACCCTATTCTCCCAATACCCCCCTTGTGAGAATATCCCTCTTCCACTCCAGCATTTTTACCCTATTCTCCCAATACCCCCCATTGTGAGAATATCCCTCTTCCACTCCAGCATTTTTACCCTATTCTCCCAATACCCCCCCCCCCTTGTGAGAATATCCCGCTTCCACTCCAGCACTTTTACCCTATTCTCCTAATACTCCCCCCTTGTGAGAATATCCCATTTCCACTCCACCACTTTTACCCTATTCTCCCAATACCCCTCCTTGTGAGAATATCCCGTTTCCACTCCAGCATTTTTACCCTATTCTCCCAATACTCCCCCCTTGTGAGAATATCCCGTTTCCACTCCAGCATTTTTACCCTATTCTCCCAATACTCCCCCCTTGTGAGAATATCCCTTTTCCACTCCAGCACTTTTACCCTATTCTCCCAATACTCCCCCCTTGTGAGAATATCCCGTTTCCACTCCAGCATTTTTACCCTATTCTCCCAATACTCCCCCCTTGTGAGAATATCCCTTTTCCAATCCAGCACTTTTACCCTATTCTCCCAATACTCCCCCTTGTGAGAATATCCCATTTCCACTCCACCACTTTTACCCTATTCTCCCAATACCCCCCCTTGTGAGAATATCCCTTTTCCACTCCAGCATTTTTACCCTATTCTTCCAATACCCCTCCTTTTGAGAATATCCCGTTTCCACTCCAGCATTTTTACCCTATTCTCCCAATACTCCCCCCTTGTGAGAATATCCCGTTTCCACTCCAGCATTTTTACCCTATTCTCCCAATACTCCCCCCTTGTGAGAATATCCCTTTTCCACTCCAGCACTTTTACCCTATTCTCCCAATACTCCCCCCTTCTGAGAATATCCCGTTTCCACTCCAGCATTTTTACCCTATTCTCCCAATACCCCCCCTTGTGAGAATATCCCTTTTCCACTCCAACATTTTTACCCTATTCTCCCAATACCCCCCCCCCTTGTGTGAATATCCCTTTTCCACTCCAGCATTTTACCCTATTCTCTCAATACCCCCCCCCTTGTGAGAATATCCCGTTACCACTCCACCACTTTTACCCTATTCTCCCAATACCCCCCCTTGTGAGAATATCCCGTTTCCACTCCAGCATTTTTACCCTATTCTCCCAATACTCCCCCCTTGTGAGAATATCCTTTTTCCACTCCAGCACTTTTACCCTATTCTCCCAATACTCCCCCCTTCAGAGAATATCCCGTTTCCACTCCAGCATTTTTACCCTATTCTCCCAATACCCCCCCCTTGTGAGAATATCCCTTTTCCACTCCAACATTTTTACCCTATTCTCCCAATACCCCCCCCCCTTATGAGAATATCCCGTTTCCTATCCAGCATTTTTACCCAATTCTCCCAATACTCCCCCTTGTTAGAATATCCCGTTTCCACTCAAGCATTTTTACCCTATTCTCCCAATACCCCCCCTTGTGAGAATATCCCGTTTCCACTCCAGCATTTTTACCCTATTCTCCCAATACCCCCCCTTGTGAGAATATCCCGTTTCCACTCCAGGATTATTACCCTATTCTCCCAATATTCCTCCCTTGTGATAACATCCCGTTTCCACTCCAGCATTTTTACCCTATTCTCCCAATACCCCCCTTGTGAGAATATCCCTCTTCAACTCCAGCATTTTTACCCTATTCTCCCAATACCCCCCTTGTGAGAATATCCCCTTTCCACTCCAGCACTTTTACCCTATTCTACCAATACTCCCCCCTTCTGAGAATATCCCGTTTCCACTCCAGCATTTTTACCCTATTCTCCCAATACCCCCCTTGTGAGAATATCCCTTTTCCACTCCAACATTTTTACCCTATTCTCCCAATACCCCCGCCTTGTGTGAATATCCCTTTTCCACTCCAACATTTTACCCTATTCTCCCAATACCCCCCCCCCTTGTGAGAATAGCCGGTTTCCACTCCACCACTTTTACCCTATTCTCCCAATACCCCCCTTGTGAGAATATCCCGTTTCCACTCCAGCATTTTTACCCTATTCTCCCAATAACCCCCCCTTGTGAGAATATCCCGTTTCCTCTCCAGCATTTTTACCCAATTCTCCCAATACTTCCCCTTGTGAGAATATCCCTTTTCCACTACAGCATTTTTACCCTATCCTCCCAATACTCCCCCTTGTGGGGGGGTACCCTATTTACCCTATTCTCCCAATACTCACCTCTTGTGAGAATATCCCATTTTCCTCCAGAATTTTCACCCTATTCTCCCAATACTCCCCCCTTGTGAGAATATCCCGTTTCCACTCCAGCATTTTTAACTTATTCTCTCAATACTCCCCCTTGTGAGAATATCCCTTTTCCACTCCACCACTTTTACCCTTTTCTCCCAATACCCCCCATTGTGAGAATATCCCTTTTCCACTCCAGCATTTTTACCCTATTCTCCCAATACCCCCCTCCCCTTGCGAGAATATCCCGTTCCACTCCAGCATTTTTACCCTATTCTCCCAATACTCCCCCCTTGTGAGAATATCCCTTTTCCACTCCAGCATTTTTACCCTATTCTCCCAATACCCCCCATTGTGAGATTATCCCTCTTCCACTCCACCACTTTTACCCTATTCTCCCAATACCCCCCCCCTTGTGAGAATATCCCGTTTCCACTCCAGCACTTTTACCCTATTCTCCCAATACCCCCTCCCCCGTGAGAATATCCCGTTTCCACTCCAGCATTTTTACCCTATTCTCCCAATACTCCCCCCTTGTGAGAATATCCCATTTTCCTCCAGCGTTTTTACCCTATTCTCACAATACCCCCCTTGTGAGAATATCCCCTTTCCACTCCAGCATTTTTATCCTATTCTCCCAATACTCCCCCCTTGTGAGAATATCCCGTTTCCACTCCAGCATTTTTACCCTATTCTCCCAATAAGAATATCCCGTTTCCCTTGTGAGAATATCCCGTTTCCCTTTTCCACTCCAGCATTTTTACCCTATTCTCCCAATACCCCCCCTTGTGAGAATATCCCGTTTCCACTCCAGCATTTTTGCCCTATTCTCCCAACACTCCCCCCTTATGAGAATATCCCTTTTCCACTCCAACACTTTTACCCTATTCTCCCAATACCCCCCCTTGTGAAAATATCCATTTTCCACTACAGCATTTTTACCCTATTCTCCCAATACCCCCCTCCCTTGTGAGAATATCCTGTTTCCACTCCAGCATTTTTACCCTATTCTCCCAATACTCCCCCCTTGTGAGAATATCCCTTTTCCACTCCACCACTTTTACCCTATTCTCCCAATACTTTCCGCTTGTGAGAATATCCCGTTTCCACTCCAGCATTTTTACCCTATTCTCCCAATGAGAATATCCCGTTTCCCTTGTGAGAATATCCCGTTTCCCTTTTCCACTCCAGCATTTTTACCCTTTTCTCCCAATACCCCCCCTTGTGGGGGGGTACCCTATTTTCCCTATTCTCCCAATACTCCCCTCTTGTGAGAATATCCCATTTTCCTCCAGCATTTTCACCCTATTCTCCCAATACTCCCCCCTTGTGAGAATATCCCGTTTCCACTATAGCATTTTTACCCTATTCTCCCGAAACTCCCCCCTTGTGATAATATCCCGTTTCCACTCCAGCATTTTTACCCTATTCTCTCAATACCCCCCCTTGTGAGAATATCCCTTTTCCACTCCAGCATTTTTACCCTATTCTCCCAATACCCCCCATTGTGAGAATATCCCTCTTCCACTCCAGCATTTTTACCCTATTCTCCCAATACCCCCCCTTGTGAGAATATCCCGTTTCCACTCCAGCATTTTTACCCTATTCTCCCAATACTCCCCCCTTGTGAGAATATCCCATTTCCACTCCACCACTTTTACCCTATTCTCCCAATACCCCCCCTTTGTGAGAATATCCCTTTTCCACTCCAGCATTTTTACCCTATTCTCCCAATACCCCTCCTTGTGAGAATATCCCTGTTCCACTCCAGTATTTTTACCCTATTCTCCCAATACCCCCCTTGTGAGAATATCCCTTTTCCACTCCAACATTTTTACCCTATTATCCCAATACCCCCCCCTTGGGTGAATATCCCTTTTCCACTCCAGCATTTTACCCTATTCTCCCAATACCCCCCCCCCCTTGTGAGAATATCCCGTTTCCACTCCACCACTTTTACCCTATTCTCCCAATTCCCCCCTTGTGAGAATATCCCGTTTCCACTCCAGCATTTTTACCCTATTCTCCCAATAACCACCCCTTGTGAGAATATCCCGTTTCCTCTCCAGCATTTTTACCCAATTCTCCCAATACTCCCCCTTGTTAGAATATCCCGTTTCCACTCCAGCAATTTTACCCTATTCTCCCAATACCCCCCCTTGTGAGAATATCCCGTTTCCAATCCAGCATTTTTACCCTATTCTCCCAATACCCCCCCCTTGTGAGAATATCCCGTTTCCACTCCAGCATTTTTACCCTATTCTCCCAATACCCCCCCTTGTGAGAATATCCCGTTTCCACTCCAGGATTATTACCCTATTCTCCCAATATTCCTTCCTTGTGATAACATCCCGTTTCCACTCCAGCATTTTTACCCTATTCTCCCAATACCCCCCTTGTGAGAATATCCCTCTTCCACTCCAGCATTTTTACCCTTTTCTCCCAATACTCCCCCCTTGTGAGAATATCCCATTTCCACTCCACCACTTTTACCCTATTCTCCCAATACCCCCCTTGTGAGAATATCCCTTTTCCACTCCAGCATTTTTACCCTATTCTCCCAATAACCCCCCCTTGTGAGAATATCCCGTTTCCACTCCAGGATTATTACCCTATTCTCCCAATACCCCCCTTGTGAGAATATCCCTTTTCCACTCCAGCATTTTTACCCTATTCTCCCAATAACCCCCCCTTGTGAGAATATCCCGTTTCCACTCCAGGATTATTACCCTATTCTCCCAATATTCCTCCCTTGTGATAACATCCCGTTTCCAATCCAGCATTTTTACCCTATTCTCCCAATACCCCCCCTTGTGAGAATATCCCGTTTCCACTCCAGCATTTTTACCCTATTCTCCCAATACCCCCCCCCCCCCCTTGTGAGAATATCCCGTTTCCACTCCAGGATTATTACCCTATTCTCCCAATATTCCTTCCTTGTGATAACATCCCGTTTCCACTCCAGCATTTTTACCCTATTCTCCCAATACCCCCCTTGTGAGAATATCCCTCTTCCACTCCAGCATTTTTACCCTATTCTCCCAATACCCCCCATTGTGAGAATATCCCTCTTCCACTCCAGCATTTTTACCCTATTCTCCCAATACCCCCCCCCCCCTTGTGAGAATATCCCGTTTCCACTCCAGCACTTTTACCCTATTCTCCCAATACTCCCCCCTTGTGAGAATATCCCTTTTCCACTCCAGCACTTTTACCCTATTCTCCCAATACTCCCCCTTGTGAGAATATCCCATTTCCACTCCACCACTTTTACCCTATTCTCCCAATACCCCTCCTTGTGAGAATATCCCTTTTCCACTCCAGCATTTTTACCCTATTCTCCCAATACTCCCCCCTTGTGAGAATATCCCGTTTCCACTCCAGGATTATTACCCTATTCTCCCAATATTCCTTCCTTGTGATAACATCCCGTTTCCACTCCAGCATTTTTACCCTATTCTCCCAATACCCCCCTTGTGAGAATATCCCTCTTCCACTCCAGCATTTTTACCCTATTCTCCCAATACCCCCCATTGTGAGAATATCCCTCTTCCACTCCAGCATTTTTACCCTATTCTCCCAATACCCCCCCCCCCTTGTGAGAATATCCCGTTTCCACTCCAGCACTTTTACCCTATTCTCCCAATACTCCCCCCTTGTGAGAATATCCCTTTTCCACTCCAGCACTTTTACCCTATTCTCCCAATACTCCCCCTTGTGAGAATATCCCATTTCCACTCCACCACTTTTACCCTATTCTCCCAATACCCCTCCTTGTGAGAATACCCCTTTTCCACTCCAGCATTTTTACCCTATTCTCCCAATACCCCCCCTTGTGAAAATATCCATTTTCCACTACAGCATTTTTACCCTATTCTCCCAATACCCCCCTCCCTTGTGAGAATATCCTGTTTCCACTCCAGCATTTTTACCCTATTCTCCCAATACTCCCCCCTTGTGAGAATATCCCTTTTCCACTCCACCACTTTTACCCTATTCTCCCAATACTTTCCGCTTGTGAGAATATCCCGTTTCCACTCCAGCATTTTTACCCTATTCTCCCAATGAGAATATCCCGTTTCCCTTGTGAGAATATCCCGTTTCCCTTTTCCACTCCAGCATTTTTACCCTTTTCTCCCAATACCCCCCCTTGTGGGGGGGGTACCCTATTTTCCCTATTCTCCCAATACTCCCCTCTTGTGAGAATATCCCATTTTCCTCCAGCATTTTCACCCTATTCTCCCAATACTCCCCCCTTGTGAGAATATCCCGTTTCCACTATAGCATTTTTACCCTATTCTCCCGAAACTCCCCCCTTGTGATAATATCCCGTTTCCACTCCAGCATTTTTACCCTATTCTCTCAATACCCCCCCTTGTGAGAATATCCCTTTTCCACTCCAGCATTTTTACCCTATTCTCCCAATACCCCCGATTGTGAGAATATCCCTCTTCCACTCCAGCATTTTTACCCTATTCTCCCAATACCCCCCCTTGTGAGAATATCCCGTTTCCACTCCAGCATTTTTACCCTATTCTCCCAATACTCCCCCCTTGTGAGAATATCCCATTTCCACTCCACCACTTTTACCCTATTCTCCCAATACCCCCCCTTTGTGAGAATATCCCTTTTCCACTCCAGCATTTTTACCCTATTCTCCCAATACCCCTCCTTGTGAGAATATCCCTGTTCCACTCCAGTATTTTTACCCTATTCTCCCAATACCCCCCTTGTGAGAATATCCCTTTTCCACTCCAACATTTTTACCCTATTATCCCAATACCCCCCCCTTGGGTGAATATCCCTTTTCCACTCCAGCATTTTACCCTATTCTCCCAATACCCCCCCCCCCTTGTGAGAATATCCCGTTTCCACTCCACCACTTTTACCCTATTCTCCCAATTCCCCCCTTGTGAGAATATCCCGTTTCCACTCCAGCATTTTTACCCTATTCTCCCAATAACCACCCCTTGTGAGAATATCCCGTTTCCTCTCCAGCATTTTTACCCAATTCTCCCAATACTCCCCCTTGTTAGAATATCCCGTTTCCACTCCAGCAATTTTACCCTATTCTCCCAATACCCCCCCTTGTGAGAATATCCCGTTTCCAATCCAGCATTTTTACCCTATTCTCCCAATACCCCCCCCCCCCTTGTGAGAATATCCCGTTTCCACTCCAGCATTTTTACCCTATTCTCCCAATACCCCCCCTTGTGAGAATATCCCGTTTCCACTCCAGGATTATTACCCTATTCTCCCAATATTCCTTCCTTGTGATAACATCCCGTTTCCACTCCAGCATTTTTACCCTATTCTCCCAATACCCCCCTTGTGAGAATATCCCTCTTCCACTCCAGCATTTTTACCCTTTTCTCCCAATACTCCCCCCTTGTGAGAATATCCCATTTCCACTCCACCACTTTTACCCTATTCTCCCAATACCCCCCTTGTGAGAATATCCCTTTTCCACTCCAGCATTTTTACCCTATTCTCCCAATAACCCCCCCTTGTGAGAATATCCCGTTTCCACTCCAGGATTATTACCCTATTCTCCCAATATTCCTCCCTTGTGATAACATCCCGTTTCCAATCCAGCATTTTTACCCTATTCTCCCAATACCCCCCCTTGTGAGAATATCCCGTTTCCACTCCAGCATTTTTACCCTATTCTCCCAATACCCCCCCCCCCTTGTGAGAATATCCCGTTTCCACTCCAGGATTATTACCCTATTCTCCCAATATTCCTTCCTTGTGATAACATCCCGTTTCCACTCCAGCATTTTTACCCTATTCTCCCAATACCCCCCTTGTGAGAATATCCCTCTTCCACTCCAGCATTTTTACCCTATTCTCCCAATACCCCCCATTGTGAGAATATCCCTCTTCCACTCCAGCATTTTTACCCTATTCTCCCAATACCCCCCCCCCTTGTGAGAATATCCCGTTTCCACTCCAGCACTTTTACCCTATTCTCCCAATACTCCCCCCTTGTGAGAATATCCCTTTTCCACTCCAGCACTTTTACCCTATTCTCCCAATACTCCCCCTTGTGAGAATATCCCATTTCCACTACACCACTTTTACCCTATTCTCCCAATACCCCTCCTTGTGAGAATATCCCTTTTCCACTCCAGCATTTTTACCCTATTCTCCCAATACTCCCCCCTTGTGAGAATATCCCTTTTCCACTCCAGCACTTTTACCCTATTCTCCTAATACTCCCCCCTTGTGAGAATATCCCATTTCCACTCCACCACTTTTACCCTATTCTCCCAATACCCCTCCTTGTGAGAATATCCCGTTTCCACTCCAGCATTTTTACCCTATTCTCCCAATACTCCCCCCTTGTGAGAATATCCCTTTTCCACTCCAGCACTTTTACCCTATTCTCCCAATACTCCCCCCTTCAGAGAATATCCCGTTTCCACTCCAGCATTTTTACCCTATTCTCCCAATACCCCTCCTTGTGAGAATATCCCGTTTTCACTCCAGCATTTTTACCCTATTCTCCCAATACTCCCCCCTTGTGAGAATATCCCGTTTCCACTCCAGCATTTTTACCCTATTTTCCAATACTCCCCCCTTGTGAGAATATCCCTTTTCCACTCCAGCACTTTTACCCTATTCTCCCAATACTCCCCCCTTGTGAGAATATCCCGTTTCCACTCCAGCATTTTTACCCTATTCTCCCAATACTCCCCCCTTGTGAGAATATCCCTTTTCCACTCCAGCACTTTTACCCTATTCTCCCAATACTCCCCCTTGTGAGAATATCCCATTTCCACTCCACCACTTTTACCCTATTCTCCCAATACCCCCCCTTGTGAGAATATCCCTTTTCCACTCCAGCATTTTTACCCTATTCTCCCAATACCCCTCCTTTTGAGAATATCCCGTTTCCACTCCAGCATTTTTACCCTATTCTCCCAATACTCCCCCCTTGTGAGAATATCCCGTTTCCACTCCAGGATTTTTACCCTATTCTCCCAATACTCCCCCCTTGTGAGAATATCCCTTTTCCACTCCAGCACTTTTACCCTATTCTCCCAATACTCCCCCCTTCTGAGAATATCCCGTTTCCACTCCAGCATTTTTACCCTATTCTCCCAATACCCCCCCCCCCTTGTGAGAATATCCCTTTTCCACTCCAACATTTTTACCCTATTCTCCCAATACCCCCCCCTTGTGTGAATATCCCTTTTCCAATCCAGCATTTTACCCTATTCTCTCAATACCCCCCCCCCCTTGTGAGAATATCCCGTTACCACTCCACCACTTTTAACCCTATTCTCCCAATACCCCCCTTGTGAGAATATCCCGTTTCCACTCCAGCATTTTTACCCTATTCTCCCAATACTCCCCCCTTGTGAGAATATCCCTTTTCCACTCCAGCACTTTTACCCTATTCTCCCAATACTCCCCCCTTCAGAGAATATCCCGTTTCCACTCCAGCATTTTTACCCTATTCTCCAAATACCCCCCCCCCCTTGTGAGAATATCCCTTTTCCACTCCAACATTTTTACCCTATTCTCCCAATACCCCCCCCTTGTGAGAATATCCCGTTTCCTCTCCAGCATTTTTACCCAATTCTCCCAATACTCCCCCTTGTTAGAATATCCCGTTTCCACTCCAGCATTTTTACCCTATTCTCCCAATACCCCCCCTTGTGAGAATATCCCGTTTCCACTCCAGCATTTTTACCCTATTCTCCCAATACCCCCCCTTGTGAGAATATCCCGTTTCCACTCCAGGATTATTACCCTATTCTCCCAATATTCCTCCCTTGTGATAACATCCCGTTTCCACTCCAGCATTTTTACCCTATTCTCCCAATACCCCCCTTGTGAGAATATCCCTCTTCAACTCCAGCATTTTTACCCTATTCTCCCAATACCCCCCTTGTGAGAATATCCCCTTTCCACTCCAGCACTTTTACCCTATTCTCCCAATACTCCCCCTTCTGAGAATATCCCGTTTCCACTCCAGCATTTTTACCCTATTCTCCCAATACCCCCCTTGTGAGAATATCCCTTTTCCACTCCAACATTTTTACCCTATTCTCCCAATACCCCCGCCTTGTGTGAATATCCCTTTTCCACTCCAGCATTTTACCCTATTCTCCCAATACCCCCCCCCCTTGTGAGAATAGCCGGTTTCCACTCCACCACTTTTACCCTATTCTCCCAATACCCCCCTTGTGAGAATATTCCGTTTCCACTCCAGCATTTTTACCCTATTCTCCCAATAACCCCCCCTTGTGAGAATATCCCGTTTCCTCTCCAGCATTTTTACCCAATTCTCCCAATACTTCCCCTTGTAAGAATATCCCTTTTCCACTCCAGCATTTTTACCCTATTCTCCCAATACCCCCCCCCTTGTGAGAATATCCCTTTTCCACTACAGCATTTTTACCCTATCCTCCCAATACTCCCCCTTGTGGGGGGGTACCCTATTTACCCTATTCTCCCAATACTCACCTCTTGTGAGAATATCCCATTTTCCTCCAGCATTTTCACCCTATTCTCCCAATACTCCCCCCTTGTGAGAATATCCCGTTTCCACTCCAGCATTTTTAACTTATTCTCTCAATACTCCCCCTTGTGAGAATATCCCTTTTCCACTCCACCACTTTTACCCTTTTCTCCCAATACCCCCCATTGTGAGAATATCCCTTTTCCACTCCAGCATTTTTACCCTATTCTCCCAATACCCCCCTCCCCTTGCGAGAATATCCGTTCCACTCCAGCATTTTTACCCTATCCTCCCAATACTCCCCCTTGTGAGAATATCCCTTTTCCACTCCACCACTTTTACCCTATTCTCCCAATACCCCCCCCCCCCTTGTGAGAATATCCCGTTTCCACTCCAGCACTTTTACCCTATTCTCCCAATACCCCCCCCCCCGTGAGAATATCCCGTTTCCACTCCAGCATTTTTACCCTATTCTCCCAATACTCCCCCCTTGTGAGAATATCCCATTTTCCTCCAGCGTTTTTACCCTATTCTCACAATACCCCCCTTGTGAGAATATCCCCTTTCACTCCAGCATTTTTACCCTATTCTCCCAATACTCCCCCCTTGTGAGAATATCCCGTTTCCACTCCAGCATTTTTACCCTATTCTCCCAATAAGAATATCCCGTTTCCCTTGTGAGAATATCCCGTTTCCCTTTTCCACTCCAGCATTTTTACCCTATTCTCCCAATACCCCCCCTTGTGAGAATATCCCTTTTCCACTCCACCACTTTTACCCTATTCTCCCAATACCCCCCCTTGTGAGAATATCCCGTTTCCACTCCAGCACTTTTACCCTATTCTCCCCAATACTCCCCCCTTCTGAGAATATCCCGTTTCCACTCCAGTATTTTTACCCTATTCTCCCAATACCCCCCTTGTGAGAATATCCCGTTTCCCCTCCAGCATTTTTACCCTATTCTCCCAATACTCCCCCCTTGTGAGAATATCCCGTTTCCACTCCACCACTTTTACCCTATTCTCCCAATACCCCTCCCCCTTGTGAGAATATCCCATTTTCCTCCAGCAATTTTACCCGATTCTCCCAATACTCCCCCCTTCTGAGAATATCCCGTTTCCACTCCAGCATTTTTACCCTATTCTCCCAAAACTTTCCCCTTGTGAGAATATCCCATTTCCACTCCAGCATTTTTACCCTATTCTCCCAATTCTCCCCCCTTGTGAGAATATCCCGTTTCCACTCCCGCACTTTTACCCTATTCTCCCAATACTAACCTCTTGTGGGAATATCCCGTTTCCAATCCACCACTTTTACCCTATTCTCCCAATACCCCCTTGTGAGAATATCCCTTTTCCACTCCAGCATTTTTATCCTATTCTCCCAATACCCCCCCCCCCTTGTGAGAATATCCCGTTTCGACTCCAACACTTTTACCCTATTCTCCCAATACCCCCCATTGTGAGAATATCTCCTTTCCACTCCAGCATTTTAACCCTATTCTCCCAATACCCCCCTTGTGAGAATATCCCGTTTCCACTCCAGAATTTTTACCATATTCTCCCAATACTCATCCTTGTTAGAATATCCCGTTTCCACTCCAGCATTTTTACCCTATTCTCCCAATAAGAATATCCCGTTTCCCTTGTGAGAATATCCCGTTTCCCTTTTCCACTCCAGCATTTTTACCCTATTCTCCCAATACTCCCCCTTGTGAGAATATCCCGTTTCCACTCCACCATTTTTACCCTTTTCTCCCAATACTCCCCCCTTGTTAGAATATCCCATTTTCCTCCAGCACTTTTACCCTATTCTCCCAATGAGAATATCCCGTTTCCCTTGTGAGAATATCCCGTTTCCCTTTTCCACTCCAGCATTTTTACCCTATTCTCCCAATACCCCCCCTTGTGAGAATATCCCGTTTCCACTCCAGCATTTTTACCCTATTCTCCCAATACTCCCCTCTTGATCGGATATCTCGTTTCCACTCCACCATTTTTACCCTATTCGCCCAATACTCCCCCCTTGTGAGAATATCCCATTTTCCTCCAGCATTTTTACCCTATTCTCCCAATAACCCCCCCTTGTGAGAATATCCCGTTTCCTCTCCAGCATTTTTACCCAATTCTCCCAATACTTCCCCTTGTTAGAATATCCCTTTTCCACTCCAGCATTTTTACCCTATTCTCCCAATACCCCCCCTTGTGAGAATATCCCTTGTCCACTACAGCATTTTTACCCTATTCTCCCAATACTCCCCCTTGTGGGGGGTACCCTATTTACCCTATTCTCCCAATACTCACCTCTTGTGAGAATATCCCATTTTCCTCCAGCATTTTCACCCTATTCTCCCAATACTCCCCCCTTGTGAGAATATCCCGTTTCCACTCCAGCATTTTTAACTTATTCTCTCAATACTCCCCCTTGTGAGAATATCCCTTTTCCACTCCACCACTTTTACCCTTTTCTCCCAATACCCCCCATTGTGAGAATATCCCTTTTCCACTCCAGCATTTTTACCCTATTCTCCCAATACCCCCCTCCTTTTGCGAGAATATCCCGTTCCACTCCAGCATTTTTACCCTATTCTCCCAATACTCCCCCCTTGTGAGAATATCCCTTTTCCACTCCACCACTTTTACCCTATTCTCCCAATACCCCCCCCCTTGTGAGAATATCCCGTTTCCACTCCAGCACTTTTACCCTATTCTCCCAATACCCCCCCCCCCGTGAGAATATCCCGTTTCCACTCCAGCATTTTTACCCTATTCTCCCAATACTCCCCCCTTGTGAGAATATCCCATTTTCCTCAAGCGTTTTTACCCTATTCTCCCAATACCCCCCCTTGTGAGAATATCCCGTTTCCAATCCACCACTTTTACCCTATTCTCCCAATACCCCCCTTGTGAGAATATCCCTTTTCCACTCCAGCATTTTTATCCTATTCTCCCAATACCCCCCCTTGTGAGAATATCCCGTTTCCACTCCACCACTTTTACCCTATTCTCCCAATACCCCCCCATTGTGAGAATATCTCCTTTCCACTCCAGCATTTTAACCCTATTCTCCCAATACCCCCCTTGTGAGAATATCCCGTTTCCACTCCAGAATTTTTACCATATTTCCCCAATACTCCCCCTTGTTAGAATATCCCGTTTCCACTCCAGCATTTTTACCCTATTCTCCCAATAAGAATATCCCGTTTCCCTTGTGAGAATATCCCGTTTCCCTTTTCCACTCCAGCATTTTTACCCTATTCTCCCAATACTCCCCCTTGTGAGAATATCCCGTTTCCACTCCACCATTTTTACCCTTTTCTCCCAATACTCCCCCCTTGTGAGAATATCCCGTTTCCACTCCAGAATTTTTACCCTATTCTCCCAATGAGAATATCCCGTTTCCCTTGTGAGAATATCCCGTTTCGCTTTTCCACTCCAGCATTTTTACCCTATTCTCCCAATACCCCCCCTTGTGAGAATATCCCGTTTCCACTCCAGCATTTTTACCCTATTCTCCCAATACTCCCCCCTTGTGAGAATATCCCATCTTCCTCCAGCGTTTTTACCCTATTCTCCCAATACTCCCCCCTTCTGAGAATATCCCGTTTCCACTCCAGCATTTTTACCCTATTCTCCCAAAACTTTCCCCTTGTGAGAATATCCCGTTTCCACTCCAGCATTTTTACCCTATTCTCCCAATACTCCCCCCTTGTGAGAATATCCCGTTTCCACTCCACCACTTTTACCCTATTCTCCCAATACCCCCCCCTTGTGAGAATATCCCGTTTCCACTCCAGCGTTTTTACCCTATTCTCCCAATACCCCTCTTGTGAGAATATCCCCTTTCCACTCCAGCATTTTTATCCTATTCTCACAATACCCCCCCCCCCTTGTGAGAATATCCCATTTTCCTCCAGCACTTTTCCCCGATTCTCCCAATACTCCCCCCTTCTGAGAATATCCTGTTTCCACTCCAGCATTTTTACCCTATTCTCCCAAAACTTTCCCCTTGTGAGAATATCCCGTTTCCACTCCAGCATTTTTACCCTATTCTCCCAAAACTTTCCTCTTGTGAGAATATCCCGTTTCCACTCCAGCATTTTTACCCTATTCTCCCAATTCTCCCCATTGTGAGAATATCCCGTTTCCACTCCCGCACTTTTACCCTATTCTCCCAATTCTCCCCTCTTGTGGGAATATCCCGTTTCCAATCCACCACTTTTACCCTATTCTCCCAATACCCCCCTTGTGAGAATATCCTCTTTCCACTCCAGCATTTTTATCCTATTCTCCCAATACTCCCCCCTTGTGAGAATATCCCGTTTCCACTCCAGCATTTTTACCCCATTCTCCAAATACTCCCTTCTTGATCGGATATCTCGTTTCCACTCCACCATTTTTACCCTATTCTCCCAATACTCCCCCTTGTGAGAATATCCCATTTTCCTCCAGCACTTTTGCCCGATTCTCCCAATACTCCCCCCTTCTGAGAATATCCCGTTTCCACTCCAGCATTTTTACCCTATTAACCCAAAACTTTCCCCTTGTGAGAATATCCCGTTTCCACTCCAGCATTTTTACCCTATTCTCCCAATACTCCCCCCTTGTGAGAATATCCCGTTTCCACTCCACCACTTTTACCCTATTCTCCCAATACCCCCCCCTTGTGAGAATATCCCGTTTCCACTCCAGCGTTTTTACCCTATTCTCCCAATACCCCCCCTTGTGAGAATATCCCCTTTCCACTCCAGCATTTTTATCCTATTCTCCCAATACCCCCCCTTGTGAGAATATCCCATTTTCCTCCAGCACTTTTACCCGATTCTCCCAATACTCCCCCCTTCTGAGAATATCCTGTTTCCACTCCAGCATTTTTACCCTATTCTCCCAAAACTTTCCCCTTGTGAGAATATCCCGTTTCCACTCCAGCATTTTTACCCTATTCTCCCAAAACTTTCCTCTTGTGAGAATATCCCGTTTCCACTCCAGCATTTTTACCCTATTCTCCCAATTCTCCCCATTGTGAGAATATCCCGTTTCCACTCCCGCACTTTTACCCTATTCTCCCAATTCTCCCCTCTTGTGGGAATATCCCGTTTCCAATCCACCACTTTTACCCTATTCTCCCAATACCCCCCTTGTGAGAATATCCCTTTTCCACTCCAGCATTTTTATCCTATTCTCCCAATACCCCCCCCCATGCGAGAATATCCCGTTTCCACTCCACCACTTTTACCCTATTCTCCCAATACCCCCCCATTGTGAGAATATCTCCTTTCCACTCCAGCATTTTAACCCTATTCTCCCAATACCCCCCTTGTGAGAATATCCCGTTTCCACTCCAGAATTTTTACCATATTCTCCCAATACTCCCCCTTGTTAGAATATCCCGTTTCCACTCCAGCATTTTTACCCTATTCTCCCAATAAGAATATCCCGTTTCCCTTGTGAGAATATCCCGTTTCCCTTTTCCACTCCAGCATTTTTACCCTATTCTCCCAATACTCCCCCTTGTGAGAATATCCCGTTTCCACTCCACCATTTTTACCCTTTTCTCCCAATACTCCCCACTTGTTAGAATATCCCATTTTCCTCCAGAATTTTTACCCTATTCTCCCAATGAGAATATCCCGTTTCCCTTGTGAGAATATCCCGTTTCCCTTTTCCACTCCAGCATTTTTACCCTATTCTCCCAATACCCCCCCTTGTGAGAATATCCCGTTTCCACTCCAGCATTTTTACCCTATTCTCCCAATACTCCCCTCTTGATCGGATATCTCGTTTCCACTCCACCATTTTTACCCTATTCGCCCAATACTCCCCCCTTGTGAGAATATCCCATTTTCCTCCAGCGTTTTTACCCTATTCTCCCAATTCCCCCACCCGTGAGAATATCCCCTTTCCACTCCAGCATTTTTATCCTATTCTCCCAATACTCCCCCCTTGTGAGAATATCCCGTTTCCACTCCAGAATTTTTACCCTATTCTCCCAATGAGAATATCCCGTTTTCCTTGTGAGAATATCCCGTTTCCCTTTTCCACTCCAGCATTTTTACCCTATTCTCCCAATACTCCCCCCTTGTGAGAATATCCCATTTTCCTCCAGCGTTTTTACCCTATTCTCCCAATACCCCCCCCTTGTGAGAATAACCCCTTTCCACTCCAGCATTTTTATCCTATTCTCCCAATACTCCCCCCTTGTGAGAATATCCCGTTTCCACTCCAGCATTTTTACCCTATTCTCCCAATGAGAATATCCCGTTTCCCTTGTGAGAATATCCCGTTTCCCTTTTCCACTCCAGCATTTTTAGCCTATTCTCCCAATACCCCCCCTTGTGAGAATATCCCGTTTCCACTCCAGCATTTTTACCCTATTCTCCCAATGAGAATATCCCGTTTCCCTTGTGAGAATATCCCGTTTCCCTTTTCACTCCAGCATTTTTACCCTATTCTCCCAATACTCCCCCTTGTGAGAATATCCCATTTTCCTCCAGCACTTTTACCCGATTCTCCCAATACTCCCCCCTTCTGAGAATATCCCGTTTCCACTCCAGCATTTTTACCCTACTCTCCCAAAACTTTCCCCTTGTGAGAATATCCCGTTTCCACTCCAGCATTTTTACCCAATTCTCCCAATTCTCCCCCCTTGTGGGAATAAGACGTTTCCACTCCCGCACTTTTACCCTATTCTCCCAATACTCCCCTCTTGTGGGAATATCCCGTTTCCAATCCACCACTTTTACCCTATTCTCCCAATACCCCCCCCACTTGTGAGAATATCCCTTTTCCACTCCAGCATTTTTATCCTATTCTCCCAATACCCCCCTCTTCTAAGAATATCCCGTTTCCACTCCACCACTTTTACCCTATTCTCCCAATACCCCCCCATTGTGAGAATATCCCTTTTCCACTCCAGCATTTTAACCCTATTCTCCCAATACCCCCCTTGTGAGAATATCCCGTTTCCACTCCAGCATTTTTACCCTATTCTCCCAATACTCCCCCTTGTTAGAATATCCCGTTTTCACTCCAGCATTTTTACCCTATTCTCCCAATGAGAATATCCCGTTTCCCTTGTGAGAATATCCCGTTTCCCTTTTCCACTCCAGCATTTTTACCCTATTCTCCCAAAACTTTCCCCTTGTGAGAATATCCCGTTTCCACTCCAGCATTTTTACCCTATTCTCCCAATACCCCCCCTTGTGAGAACATCCCGTTTCCACTCCAGCACTTTAGCCCTATTCTATCAATACCCCCCCCCCTTGTGAGAATATCCCGTTTCCACTCCAGCACTTTTACCCTATTCTCCCAATACCCCCCCCCTTGTGAGAATATCCCGTTTCCACTCCAGCACTTTTACCCTATTCTCCCAATACCCCCCCCCTTGTGAGAATATCCCGTTTCCACTCCAGCACTTTTACCCTATTCTCCCAATACCCCCCCCCTTGTGAGAATATCCCGTTTCTACTCCAGCACTTTTACCCAATTCTCCCAATACTCCCCCTTGTTAGAATATCCCGTTTCCACTCCAGCATTTTTACCCTATTCCCCCAATACCCCCCTTGTGAGAATATCCCGTTTCCACTCCAGCATTTTTACCCTTTTCTCCCAATACCCCCCCATGTGAGAATATCCCGTTTCCACTCCAGCACTTTTACCCTATTCTCCCAATACTCCCCCATAAGAGAATATCCCGTTTCCACTCCAGCACTTTAACCCTATTCTTCCAATACCCCCCCTTGTGAGAATATCCCGTTTCCACTCCAGCACTTTTACCCTAATCCCCCAATACCCCCCCCCCTTGTGAGAATATCACGTTTCCACTCCAGCACTTTTACCCTATTCTCCCAATACCCCCTCTTGTGGGAATATCCCGTTTCCACTCCAGCACTTTTACCCTATTCTCCCAATACCCCCCCTTGTGAGAATATCCCGGTTCCACGCCAGCACTTTTACCCTATTCTCCCAATACCCCCCCCCTTGTAAGAATATCCCGTTTCCACTCCAGCACTTTTACCCTATTCTCCCAATACCCCCCTTGTGAGAATATCCCGTTTCCACTCCAGCACTTTTACCCTATTCTCCCAATACTCCCCCATAAGAGAATATCCCGTTTCCACTCCAGCACTTTAACCCTATTCTTCCAATACCCCCCCCCCTTGTGAGAATATCCCGTTTCCACTCCAGCACTTTTACCCTAATCCCCCAATACCCCCCCCCCTTGTGAGAATATCACGTTTCCACTCCAGCACTTTAACCCTATTCTTCCAATACCCCCCCTTGTGAGAATATCCCGTTTCCACTCCAGCACTTTTACCCTAATCCCCCAATACCCCCCCCCTTGTGAGAATATCCCGTTTCCACTCCAGCACTTTTACCCTATTCTCCCAATACTCCCCCATAAGAGAATATCCCGTTTCCACTCCAGCACTTTAACCCTATTCTTCCAATACCCCCCCTTGTGAGAATATCTCGTTTCCACTCCAGCACTTTTACCCTATTCTCCCAATACCCCCCTTGTGAGAATATCCCGTTTCCACTCCAGCATTTTTACCCTATTCTCCCAATACCCCCCCCTTGTGAGAAATTCTCGTTTCCACTCCAGCACTTTTACCCTATTCTTCCAATACTCCCCCCATGTGAGAATATCCCGTTTCCACTCCAGCACTTTTACCCTATTCTCCCAATACCCCCCCCTTGTGAGAATATCCCGTTTCCACTCCAGCACTTTTACCCTATTCTCCCAATACCACCCCCCCTTGTGAGAATATCCCGTTTCCACTCCAGCACTTTTACCCTATTCTCCCAATACCCCCCCCCTTGTGAGAATATCCCGTTTCCACTCCAGCACTTTTACCCTATTCTCCCAATACCCCCCCCCCCCTTGTGAGAATATCCCGTTTCCACTCCAGCACTTTTACCCTATTCTCCCAATACCCCCCATTGTGAGAGAATCCCGTTTCCACTCCAGCACTTTTACCCTATTCTCCCAATACCCCCACTTGTGAGAATATCCCGTTTCCACTCCAGCACTTTTACCCTATTCTCCCAATACCCCTCCCCTTGTGAGAATATCCCGTTTCCACTCCAGCGCTTTTACCCTATTCTCCCAATACCCCCCCCATTGTGAGAATATCCCGTTTCCACTCCAGCACTTTTACCCAATTCTCCCAATACTCCCCCCATGTGAGAATATCCCGTTTCCACTCCGGCACTTTTACCCTATTCTCCCAATACTCCCCTCTTGTGGGAATATCCCGTTTCCACTCCACCACTTTTATCCTATTCTCCCAATACCCCCCCTTGTGAGAATATCCCTTTTCCACTCCAGCATTTTTACCCTATTCTCCCGAAACTCCCCCCTTGTGATAATATCCCGTCTCCACTGCAGCACTTTTACCCTATTCTCCCAATACCCCCCCCCCTTGTGAGAATCTCCCGTTTCCACTCCAGCACTTTTACCCTATTCTCCCAATACCCCCCCTTGTGAGAATATCCCGTTTCCACTCCAGCACTTTTACCCTATTCTCCCAATACCCCCCCTTGTGAGAATATCCCGTTTCCACTCCAGCACTTTTACCCTGTTCTCCCAATACCCCCCCCTTGTGAGAATATCCCGTTTCCACTCCAGCACTTTTACCCTATTCTCACAATACCCCCCCCCCCCTTGTGAGAA
This sequence comes from Oxycera nigricornis, assembly GCA_963942545.1. NCBI lineage: Eukaryota > Metazoa > Arthropoda > Insecta > Diptera > Stratiomyidae > Oxycera > Oxycera nigricornis. The sequence goes on from OZ012660.1 coordinate 27,644,066, forward strand.
TATCCCGTTTCCACTCCAGCACTTTTACCCTATTCTCCCAATACCCCCCCCCCCTTGTGAGAATATCCCGTTTCCACTTCAGCACTTTTACCCTATTCACCCAATACCCCCACCTCCTTGTGAGAATATCCCGTTTCCACTCCAGCACTTTTACCCTATTCTCCCAATACCCCCCCTTGTGAGAATATCCCGTTTCCACTCCAGCACTTTTACCCTATTCTCCCAATACTCCCCCCATGTGAGAATATCCCGTTTCCACTCCAGCATTTTTACCCTATTCTCCCAATACCCCCCCCTGTGAGAATATCCCGTTTCCACTCCAGCACTTTTACCCTATTCTCCCAATACCCCCCCTTGTGGGAATATCCCGTTTCCACTCCAGCACTTTTACCCTATTCTCCCAATACCCCCCCCCCTTGTGAGAATATCCCGTTTCCACTCCAGCACTTTTACCCTATTCTCCCAATACCCCCCCCTTGTAAGAATATCCCGTTTCCACTCCAGCACTTTTACCCTATTCTCCCAATACCCCCCCTTGTGAGAATATCCCGTTTCCACTCCAGCACCTTTACCCTATTCACCCAATACCCCCCCCCCTTGTGAGAATATCCCGTTTCCACTCCAGCACTTTTACCCTATTCTCCCAATACTCCCCCCTTGTGAGAATATCCCGTTTCCACTCCAGCACTTTTACCCTATTCTCCCAATACCCCCCCCTTGTGAGAATATCCCGTTTCCACTCCAGCACTTTTACCCTATTCTCCCAATACTCCCCCCATGTGAGAATATCCCGTTTCCACTCCAGCACTTTTACCCCATTCTCCCAATACCCCCCCCTTGTGAGAATATCCCGTTTCCACTCCATCACTTTTACCCTATTCTCCCAATACCCCCCCCTTGTGAGAATATCCCGTTTCCACTCCAGCACTTTTACCCTATTCTCCCAATACCCCCCCTTGTGAGAATATCCCGTTTCGACTCCAGCACTTTTACCCTATTCTCCCAATACCCCCCCCCCCCTTGTGAGAATATCCCGTTTCCACTCCAGCACTTTTACCCTATTCTCCCAATACCCCCCCCTTGTGAGAATATCCCGTTTCCACTCCAGCACTTTTACCCTATTCTCCCAATACCCCCCCCCCTTGTGAGAATATCCCGTTTCCACTCCAGCACTTTTACCCTATTCTCCCAATACCCCCCCCCCTTGTGAGAATATCCCGTTTCCACTCCACCACTTTTACCCTATTCTCCCAATACCCCCCCCTGAGAGAATATCCCGTTTCCACTCCAGCACTTTTACCCTATTCTCCCAATACCCCCCCCTTGTGAGAATATCCCGTTTCCACTCCAGAACTTTTACCCTATTCTCCCAATACCCCCCCCCTCTTGTGAGAATATCCCGTTTCCACTCTAGCACTTTTACCCTATTCTCCCAATACCCCCCCCCTTGTGAGAATATCCCGTTTCCACTCCAGCACTTTTACCCTATTCTCCCAATACCCCCCCTTGTGAGAATATCCCGTTTCCACTCCAGCACTTTTAACCTATTCTCCCAATACCCCCCCTTGTGAGAATATCCCGTTTCCACTCCAGCACTTTTACCCTATTCTCCCAATACTCCCCTCTTGTGGGAATATCCCGTTTCCACTCCACCACTTTTATCCTATTCTCCCAATACCCCCCCTTGTGAGAATATCCCTTTTCCACTCCAGCATTTTTACCCTATTCTCCCGAAACTCCCCCCTTGTGATAATATCCCGTCTCCACTGCAGCAC